>CM043322.1:49784191-49857579 GCA_023736055.1 Quercus glauca | reverse complement strand
AGTCACAAGTTCTTTGTAAACTCAGAATTTGGTTCGTAGTCGGTGATGAAATTGGGCATTTCATTTGCGAAGACTATAACATATTAACTAAGATGATTTGTCTTGATCATGGAAGTGGTGACTTCTGGTTGATATGTTGATATGTTTTAAGAGTTAAGACATATTGAACTAGACCATTGTGAGATTTATTATTCTCCTAACGACTGTCAATTGAATAATAAATCTCACAATTTATATTTGCATGAATTCTTAATCCTGAGAGAATAATGGACCTGATCATGAAATGTAGGTTGCTTTAATATATCAGGAGTGAGATCTAAAGTAATGGTCAAAACCTCAGTATGTTGGGCAGTCACATTTAGTGTTGATGGAACATATATTTTCAAGATGGAATTCATAGTCTCTTAACGGAGATACAAAATATTCATTTGAGATAAGTTTAATGGGTTTGTTATTCAGAGAGTTAGGCCTAACCACTTTGGTAAGAAATTACTAAAGTATATATTTATGAAATTGGATTTCATAAATATATGATGAATAACTTAAAATAATTAAACCGGGTACTCAAGGATTAAGATGTAGTAATCTTCAAAGTGGCAGTCTATATTCATGACTTTGAATTACTATGAATATTTTATGAAAGGGTTGCATGTATAATAAAGTCTTGGGATATAATTTATTAATAAGGCCTAGAGTGCAATTATATTTATATAGTGTATTAAATATAATTAATGGTAACTTTGGACTTGTCAAGAGTTGACAGAAAAGCCCAAGACCCATTGGAGCTAGTGTCTTATTGGTCCATTTTGGTCCCATTCCAAGCCACACACTAAAGCCCAATTGGAAAGGCCCCATAGGCCAGCCCAATTAGATAATCAATTAGTTATAAAGGGAGAAACATACATAATTTTTTATTAGAGAAAAAAGAGAGACACCATTGTGAAATGGTGGGTATGTGTGAGTGAAGCCACTTGTTATTCTCCCTTAGAAACTGATTGAGAGACCACACTTCTGGGGCGTAAAGTGGAATTGGAGTGAAGATTAAAAGTGTTTCCAAGTACTTCTAATCTTTTGTTTTGAATTTCACCGCACCAAGGTACGCTATCTTGTTCTTAAAATTTGAAATTTACATAGTGCATGTTATCAATCATGAATGAAATAGATCCATTTTTGTTGCTTCCGCTGTGTTTTTTGTATGAGATACAAAACCAGATTTTCCAACAATTGGTATTAGAGCCAGGTTTTCATATCATGCTTGTATAACATGTGATTGAGTTTTAGAATCAAAGAAAATCATTTTCTTGGTGTTATGGGATTCTTGAATCTGCAGTGATTGTTCTATACAATCATGTTTAAGATTTTTGATTTCATAATTTGTTTTAAGAGAAGATGATTGACTTTGCGTTGATGTGAAGAGAATTTCTATTAATATGGAATTCCATCTTCAAAAGAAGTTCTCTTGGCCACACAATTAAGATACGGATCCATTCAAAGAAAGTAGTTATTGTCTAAGAGAAATTCTTTTTAAAGAATTTCATTGCCAAGGATAACCGTTCATGATGATAACCATTGTATTGCATTGGTTTGTTCGAAATGGACATCTTGGCTTAATATTTACTTATTGGATGGTGCCGTGTCTTAGTAATTGCCAAGGATATAGTTATTGAATGTAATTCAAATAATGTGCATGAACCAATTGATTGCATTGGTTGGACTTTCTTGCACCGCTTGGCTATAAAAGACAATTTAATAGTTATTGCCTTGATTGCCATCTTGAAATCATATAGGTTTTCATGTAAGTTATATGTAATGTAATAATCCGTATGTTATATTACTTCATGAATTGATTATTACATTATATATATTAATGATAGGATTAAAATTATTCATTTAATGAAATTTATTCCTAATGAGATTAGGATTATGTTTTCAAGGGTTTCTAGCATTATTATGGTTCTTGATCTTAAAAACTTTTAATTTAAAATATCTAGTGGGAGAGAGATACAAGGGTTGGATCTCACGGCCTCCATTATCGGTTCATAGTAGTGTGGGCAAGCACCTCGTCTTGGCGTATATGCCTCGTGATCTCAAAGGAGGGTGTTTACTTCATAGTACTACAAGATTGAACTAACTTGTTTAAAGTAGTGTGGACAAGCACCTCGTCTTGGCGTATATGCCTCGTAATCCCAAAGGAGGGTATTTTGTTCCATGGTACTACAACTTTAAACATTATAAGGGAGATGAAATGTGGCTACACATGATTCTAGATAATGGTGTACACTAGACTAAATGTAATGTTAACATCCCAAAGGAGCTATGTCATTATTACTTAGAGGCTAAAGCTAATACGGCATATTATTAGTGTATGATAAGAGTTATCATGATAGCACTAATAATGAGAATAGTTCTCAATCAATTAATATGTTTACAATAAACTTGCTACCAAGGAATTATAGACATGGATTGGTTTGTCGTTGCATATATGATTTTATGGTTTTATAAGGTTCCATATTATGTACTTATATGCTAAATTGATAATGTCCAGTTTACTTATTATATTCATGTTTATTATTTTTAGATTTGAACATGGCATCATTTAGCCCACTTGTTAGTATTCTTAATCAAAACAAACTGACTGGATCCAACTATGTTGACTAGAAAAGAAATTGGACATTGTTCTTACTGCTGAAGAGCACAAATATGTGCTTACTCAACCATGTCCTAGCTTTCCATCATTAGATGCTCCTCTTGAGGAAAAACAGCGATATGATCATTGACAGAAATCTAATGAGATGGCTAAGTACTATATCCTAGCATCTATTTCAAATGTTCTACAGCATCAAATGCAGGATGTAGAACTAGCTTCGGACATTATGCTAAGTCTGAAGGAGATGTTTGGTGACCAAGGCCGTTTTGCAAGGCAAGAAACTATGAGGCAGATTTATAATACCAAAATGGTTGAAGGTACTTCAGTAAAGGAGCATTGCCTTAGGATGATCTCTAATCTGAATACATTGGAAGTTTTAGGTGCCGATATTGATGGAGAATCCCAAGTGGATATGATTCTCCAGTCACTACCAGAATCATTCAAGGAATTCAGACTTAACTATAATATGAACAAAAAGATTTATACATTGTCTGAATTGATGAATGAGTTGGTAGCGGCGGAAGGCATCCTTGGTACTTCTATTGTTGATGCTAATATGGCTGAAGCTTTTACTTCTCAACCTAAGTCAAAAGGTAAGGGCAAGAAGAAGAAGAAGAAAGACTTCTCCAAGAAAGATGGTAAACAAGTTGCCTTAGGGGTTGCCAACAAAGGAAAGAAAACCAAAGGAAAGTGTTTCCATTGTGGTGAGAAAGGACATTGGAAGAGGAATTGTCCAATATTTAAGGCTGCCAAGAATAAAGGTATGAAAAGTACATTCCTTCTTGAAACATGTTTGGTACAAAATCCCACAGATTCCTGGTGTGTGGATTCAGGTTGTACTAATCATATCTGTAAATCCTTGCAGGGGTTTTAGGAGACCAGAAAGTTGAATGAAGGGGAAATGTTTCTTACCTTGGCTAATGGGGCAGGATTCCAGTTGTAGCTATTGGAGTGTTTAATTTATGTTTTGAATCTAGAGTTTTAATATTGGAAGACTGTTTGTATGTACCTAATGTTCATAGGAATTTAATTTCTACAACTTATTTAGGTAAACATGGATATTATGTTATCATAAAAGACAATGTTGTAATAAAGAAGGATAAAGTATTTATCTGTTTTGGCAATATTATGGATGGTCTTTATATTTTAACTCCTGATAAGCATGAATTATATAATTCTAAATTAGATCATAACTCTCATGTAAAATCATTAAAGAGAAAGTTTCCTTCTACTAATGAAGCATATCTTTGGCACTTGTGTTTGGGTCATATTAATCCAAACAGAATTCAAAGACTGATCAAAGATGGACTCTTAGAGCCATTGGACTTTGATGAATTTCCAATTTGTGAATCTTGTTTGGAAGACAAAATGACCAAATGACCTTTTAATGCAAAAGATAGAAGAGCCCAAGAGTTGCTTGAATTAGTTCATACAGATGTATGTGGTCCTATGTCAACCCAAGCAAAATGAGGTTATGAGTACTTCATCACTTTTACCGATGATTACTCAAGATATGGTTATGTATACCTAATGAGACGGAAGTTCGAAGCCTTTGAAAAGTTCAAAGAGTTTAGGGCTGAAATTGAGAATCAATTAGGTAAACGTATAAAGGCCATTTGATCTGATCGTGGTGGTGAATACTTTCTTGGGGATTTCAAGGATTACTTAATTCAAAATGGGATTGTATCCCAATTGACTGCACCTGGAACTCCCCAACAGAATGGTGTAGCAGAAAGAAGGAATAGGACTCTTTTGGAAATGGTTAGGTCCATGATGAGTTACTTAACTTTACCAGTTTCTTTTTGGGGATATGCACTAAAAACTGCTATGCATATTTTTAATTTAGTTCCATCAAAATCTGTTCCCAACACACCTAAGGAATTGTGGAGTGGGCGTAAGCCTAGTATGAAATATCTCCACATTTAGGGATGTCCAGCACATGTGTTGAAAAGGAAGTCTGATAAGTTGGAAGCTAAAACCGTAGTATGCATGTTTTTAGGGTATTCAAAGGAAACAAAGGGTTATTTATTCTATAATCATAAAGATAACAAAGTGTTTGTTAGCACACATGCCAAAATTTTGGAAGATGATTATATGAATAATTTTGATCCAAGAATTAAAGTTTTTTTGGCTGAAATGAATGAACCTGTAAATGAATAACCAATGGATGAAACTAGGGATGATGTGGCTGTATTAGATACACCGCAAGATATTACTAATGAGATGACTAGTACACAGGTGTCTCGTCGTAGTGGGAGAATTATTCGGCCTCCTATAAGATTTATAGGTTTAGGAGAAACTTATGAAGCTATCTCAGAAGAGGCTAAATCGGATCCTTACACTTATGAAGAGGCAATGAATGATATAGATGCACATCTTTAGGTCAAAGCTATGAAATCTGAATTAGATTCTATATATTCCAATCAAGTTTGGGATCTTGTAAAGGCGCCTAACGGCATTAAACCTGTTGGTTGCAAATGGGTTTACTAGAGAAAAAGAGGGATAGATGGAAAGGTTGAAACCTTTAAAGCAAGACTAGTGGCAAAAGGGTATACACAAAAAGAAGGTATTGACTATGATGAAACTTTTTCACCAGTAGCCATGCTTAAATCTATCAGAATTCTCTTATCCATTGCTGCTCATTATGATTATGAGATTTGACAAATGGATGCCAAGATTGCATTTCTTAATGGCAATCTTGAAGAAGAAAATTATATGTTGCAACCGGAAGGTTTCATAGCAAAGAACCAAGAGCATATGGTATGCAAGTTGAAAAGGTCCATTTATGGACTTAAGCAAGCATTTAGGTCATGGAACATCATATTTGATCAAGCAATCAAGTCATTTGGTTTTGAACAAAATCTTGATGAACCATGTGTGTACAAAAGACATCAAGATAAAGTAGTAATGTTCCTAGTAATTTATGTTGATGATATTCTACTCATTGGGAATGATGTAGGTGTAATGTCATCGATAAAGGTTTAGTTGTCAAGCCAATTTGATATGAAGGACTTGGGTGAGGCTAACTTTATTCTAGGGATCAAGCTTTGGCGAGATCGCAAGAATAAGATGTTAGGTTTATCACAAACTGGGTATATAGATAAGGTTCTAGAACGGTTTAGCATGCAAAACTCCAAGAAAGGATTACTTCCTTTCAGACGTGGAGTTCCTTTGTCTGATGACCAAAGGCCTAAGACTCAAGAGGAAGAAAATATGATGAGATAAGTTCCTATGCTTCTGCAGTAGGAAGTCTCATGTATGTCATGCTTTGTACTAGACTAGATATCTGTTATTCAGTTGGCATGGTCAGCCGATATTAATCAAATCCTGGACCAAAATATTGGCAAGCTGCAAAGTATATTCTCAAGTATCTAGTACAAAACCTTTGTCCTTAGACTCTACAATCCCCGTAGATGAACTTACAGCAGAAACCTTCTACCACTTCAAAACCTCTGAACTCTTCAATATATGAATGCCACCTTTTTGATGCACGAATCCCAGTACGTGACTAACCAATTGTGTGGATCCCAGTACGCGACTTAATCACCACTAGAAGAAGATGTTGGCTGCAAAGTTCTTCACTTCATCAACAATGAAGATCAAGAAGCACTTGGTTACAAAACCCTAAGGCGCAAAGACGCAGTAGCTTTTTTCAGAGAGAATAAGGCATCGGTCACCTTTGCATATGTTCTCATTGTATTCTCTTATATGACGGCTTCTAAAATAAGCCTTATATAGGTCTAGGGTTGTGAGAAAAGAAACCCTACACATACATGTCATCATGGACCAAAAATCAGATCTGGAAATTTGAATTCCCATAAGCTCGATCGATCGAGAGGTGTCAAGGAGGAGTCGAGATTTAAACTTTGACAGATATAGCTATCGAGAAGCTATTGAGGAGCTGTCGAGGAGACATGAGCTTTCACGATCGATTCACCAGCTGTTGAGAAGCTATCGAGATTGCGATAAGAAGAAGTTGAAAATCTCGATAGATAGCCTAGTTGTCGAGAGGTGTCGAGTAGCTATTGAGCTATCTATCCGTAGGTATCGAGCTATCTGTCCAGCTTTATTGAACAACTTTTCTTCACTTGTTTCTTGGTCCAATCTTCATGGCTTTAATACTAGACTTGAACAACATGTTTCTTAAAGTATTAAACACATCTTAGATCTACCCAATTACAAGTAAAGTGCGTTTTGTCAAAGGATTAGCCAATTACATAAAATATGTCCTTAACAGATGAACATGATATGGTGGTTTGAATAAGCATGTTGTGTTCTTAATATTTTCCATTGATCCCTTGGTGATACAGTGATTTTTTTATAGCCTATGTTTTTGCCTTGAATATGATATGCTGACATGGTATTAGATGAATGTTAGGTGGATGATATGTATGATAGTAACATGGTAGAGTTTATGTTATACCATGGTAATTGCATGCTAGGCTTGGGTTGTGATATGCCATGCTAGATGAATGCTAGGTTGATAAGAGATGCCACGCTAGATGAATGCTAGGTTGATTTAAGATGCCATGATAGATGTATGTTAGGGTATGTTGTGATATGCCATGATAGATGAATGATTAAGTTTTGGGATGATTGATACTATGTTGTATGTTTAGATGTATGCTAGTGTGTGTGTGAGTATCGATACAATATTGAATATGCCTTTAATTTGGTTAAGACATAAGACACAATAAGGGGAAGCCAACGCTAAAGTTGGGCAGTTTTGGGTGCCTAACACCTTTCCAAAATCGTACCTAAACTCCGAACTTATATCTCTGGTAGTAAGATCAAAAAGGTCCTTCCTCAAGAGGATGCTATATATATGGTTCTTAGATCATTACAAAAACTAGGTGGCGACTCCTTGTTGTGTCCATAGCCACCTAGATTAGGTCTAGGAACCGTATGTATAGTGCCTTTGTGGAAGGATTGATCTTTACTAGAGCACGTGTCTGGAGTTTTTGTATGGGTATGAGAATGTGTTAGGCACCCAACCCACTTGACCTGTGGGTTGTCCTCTACTAATTGTGTTCCAAATCCTAATCCCATCAAAGGATCTTCTAATATGTTATTCTAAACACACACACACACACACACACACACACTCACATAAACATGCATCTAAAGGAAAAAAAAACATGACTGATCACCCCCAAACCTAGCGTTCATCTATCATGGCTTTAAACACATATCACCAAGGGTAGGAATATCACAGGGTAGTAATATCAACAAGGTAAGGTTAAACACAAGCATCAATCCAAACCTCATGGCATTCAACCAAGCATATTAAACATCTCATGCTTCAACACTCAAATGCATGTTCATATGATTTATGTCTGACTTACCTCACTTTCTTCACTGCATCACAATGCGTATGTGTCAATGCATGTTCATATGCATATGCATTTTCATGGCATTCAAAAACCCTAATCATTCATATAAACAATAAACAAAACAAAACAAGTTTAACCACTGACTCCAGGACTTACACATATGAAAATAGGCTAAATAGAGACTAAACATATGAAATAAATCAAATAAAAAAAAAGGAAGAAAGCAAAATTTGGGTTTTTGGGCACAAGTGTACGTGCACATATATAGGGTATGCGTGCGCATCCCAGTTGTATGCGTACACATGCATGAAGCATACGCACACATACATGCCCAGAAACTCAAACCCAACAACATAGAATAGAAATAAAGAAAAACAAGATATCTAGCAACCTATCATGCTTCCAATACGATCATAAAACTAACCTAAAATAACACATATATATCAAAGCAATAAAACAAGTAAACAAAAAACAAGATAAAGAAAGTGTAGAGCCGAAGCTTGAACCTTTACCTTAACACAAGAACTCTCTAGATCTTTGATTTGACCGTTCCACTTAGCCAATCTAATCAATGACAAAACTACGAAGGTTAGTAAACTTTAGAACTCAAAGGCCAAGACCAAAGTAGGTCCTAACCAAGAAAAACTTGACTTGAGGATGTTTTAGTGTAAAAACTCCCTATTTAGTTCACTATTCTCTAGTGAATCTTGTATATTTCTTCCTTCTTTGTAAAAGTGCCTTTTATGTCTTTTTATAGCGATCACATCTCTATCTTTGGATTTCACTATCATGTCATTGACATATACCTCTACTTCATTGTGCATCATATCATGTTACAAGGTTGTGGCCGTCCTTTGATAAGTTGCTCCCACATTATTAAGTCTAAATGGCATCACCAGATAGCAATAGATTCCCCATTCTGTAGTGAAAGTAGTTTTAACCATCTTGATTTGGTTAAATATGGAGAAACCACCCATAAAAAATATCAAAGTGCTACTGGCACTGTTATCCACTAAGACATCTATGTGGGGTAAAGGAAAATCATTCTTGGGACAAGCCTTGTTTACGTCTCTAAAGTAACACACATCCTCATCTTTCATCCTTCTTGGGTACTAGCACGACATTGGCTATCCACTCGGCTTGGTGCACAGGTTTGATGAACATAACTTTTAGTTGCTTGGTAACCTCTTCTTTGATCTTAAGAAGCCACTTGGTTCTTATTTGCCCCAGTTTTTGCTTAACATGCACTATATGGGAGTGAGTATCAATATGGTGTTGTGTTATCTTCAGATCAATTCCTGGTATATCTTTATAGGACCATGCAAAAACTTCTTGGAATTCAATGAGAAGTTCTTTGAGATCTTTCATTTCTTGTTCATTTAAAGTGGTGCCAATTTTAATTAAGTGTGGATTTTCATGCTTCTAATACGAACAACCTATCATGCTTCTAATACAAACATGAAATAAACCTAAGTTAACACATGTATATCAAAACATCCAAACAAACAACAAAATAAAGGAAGTGAAGAGCCAAAGTTTGAACCTTTACCTCAACACAAGAACTCTCTAGAGCTTTGATTTGACCATTCCCCTCATTCAATCTAATCAATAACAAAACCAAGAAAGTTAATAACATTTAGAACTTAAAGGCCAAGACCAAAGTAGGTCCCAACCAAGTAAAACTTGACTTAAGGATGTTTTAGTGTAAAAAATCCCTCATTGATTCGCTATTCTCTAGTGAATCTTTTATATTTTGTCCCCTTTTGTAAAAGTGCCTTTTAGGGCTTTTTATAGTGGCCATATAGAGGTGTGGGGTGGCTCCTAGATTATGTGGGATTCACTCTACATGATTTTACGTCCAAAGTCTTCCCTTTCATATAATTCTGGAACCCTAGATGTGTGCACATACTTAAGGTATGCGTGCACATATGCATGTATGCATATACACACTTAGGGTTTCTTGCATCTTTTCTTTCCCAAAAATAAGTTTTATTTTCCAAAAATAACTTCTCCAGTCAAGTTTTTATGAGATCAGGCCCAAAATCAACTCTAGGCCTCAGAGTGATGTTGTCATTGACGAACCGAGGGTTGGGTTGTAAGGGGTACAAAATAAGGTGTCTACAGTTGCCCTTCTTTAGATTCATAAGCTTTGCTAACAGAATCAAAAGAAAATGAAACAAAACATTTTGTTTCGATGTATGGCTCAATCCCAACCTATGCACATGGCAAACAACACACATACATGAGGCGAAGTGCAACTTCGAAGAGTTGCGAAGGATTCGTATGTTCGAAGTTCCATGGGTGTTACTCAAGAAATGAGCAACGATAGGTTCACTATCCAAGAACCTGGTTTGCTAGTTGTCAAGCAAAAGGAGAGTGACTCACTACCCTACAATCACTTAAAAAGAAAAACAGACATGGTCAACATCTTCAACCATCAACCAAAAAACAAGGTGCTGTTATGAGCTCAAAGGATACATATCTGTGGTGTTCATCTGTGGCTTTTGCCTCGAACTTCTTTGGGTGGCTCTCGCCTCTAGGTGACTTCTGTCTCTATCTCGATCTCTTATAGTCTAGGTGGCTAATACCTTTGTCTTAATCTCTTCTATTCTAAGTGGCTCATGCCTCTATGTAGGTGTACATGTTCAATTCCAAGTAGGATATGTACTCAAGTTCTATTGTCTTCATTTCTGATATCTACTGTTCTTAGGACTTGTGCTTGCATATTCAATTCTCGGAGGTGATAGGCCAAAAACGTATTAACCCTTCGTGATGAATTAATTGATTAATTAGCCAAGTTTATTAATTAATCAAATTAGCATGCAAATGCGTGGTAGCACAAACAAACCACTAATCAAACTAAGTATGCAGCGGAAAATAAATTAGCATGGTGATTTGTTTACGAATGGGGAAAACCTACACGACAAAAACCCCACCGGTTGATTTTAAGGTCACCACTCCCAAGAATCCACTATTATCACAACAAGCGGTTACAAGTAAAGGAATCCCAGTACCTTATACCAACCTATAGTTGAACTCTTACCCCAATACCCAATTGGACTTGTTCTGTAGTGACAATCTCTCCTTGTAATGCACAGCTCCCAGTACGTGACTAACCAATTGCGCGGATCCCAGTACGCAATTTCAATCACCAACTAGAGAAGGTTGTTGGCTGAAAAGTTCTTCAGTTCATCACACGATGAAGATCAAGAAGATGCTTGATTACAAAACCCTACAGTGCACAAACGTAGCAACTTCTTCACAAGAAAGATGAACTAGGTCAAATTCTGTCTCCGGTCACAATTTACTTGAACAAACTTTGCTCAACACTTGTGCAACTTGTTCCTATTTACTACCCTTAAAATAATCCTTTTATATGTCTAGGGTTGTGAGAAAAGAAAACCCAAACATACAATCACGGATTGGATGAAAAACAGATTAGAAATTTTGAGTTTCATAAACCTTGACAGATGCCCTATCTGTCGAGCAGTTGTTGAGCCACGGACTTCAACAGCTCTTCAAGGGTTGATAGATGACTAGCTGTCGAGCTTTAATGAACAACACTTTTCACACTTGAATCTTGGACAGACTTGCATGTCTTTAACACTTGAACTTGAAACAAGGTTTCTTGAAGTATTAAACATATCCTAGATCTACCCAAATATCCGGTGTGACCACTATGTGTGTACCTCAGACGCATGTATGATGTAGAGGTACAGAATAATCCAGTCCATGCATGTTGGAGTAGAACTCCTGGATCAGCACGGAAGGACAGGTGATCAGGATGTCAAACAATGATTCCTAACCCCGACTGCAAATGACAGTGGGTAGGTAAGTGTCGGAGAAGTCCGACAAGATGACTCGGCATTAGGAATGAATGCCTCGTCTAGATAAGTTCTTCGAGAAGTCCTTTCGGGCATCCTCATCACGGAATCGAATAGAAGAGGGGGTAGGATCAAAAGACGAAGATGCCCCGGAATGAAAAGGGTTCCAGGACGGAGTAGACTTACGTTTCGGTGCCATTGACGCACTGTAAACTAGAGAGTGAAGGGCAGGAAAGAAACACTCAAAAAAGTCCCAAAAACAGTTCAAATATATAAAAATATATTGAATGTAAAGGATGTATGCATGAAAATGCATGAGCATGTGTCGTGCAAAAATAATTGCATCATGGGCTCAGCCTAATCCAAACCTACTAGCACACATCTAAATGCATGACAATACTATTATAATGCTCATGAGATGCAATGCATGAAGTTTTTAAGATCAAATCTTCAAAACCTATCCCAAAAATTTCACAAAAACCTCTTCGATTTTGAAAAACCCAAAATTTTGCAAAAATCCCAAAAACCTAGGTTACAAAGCATGAAGTGTATGAAAATGAGGGATTAGAAACTTACCAATTAAAGTAAAACTTGAATAAGCTTGAAGAATCCTTGAGGAAGAGGTTGAAGGTGAGTGAGAGAGGTTTGGGAGGTTAATAGACACGAAAAGATCGAGAGAGATCGAGAAAATGAAGATCGTATCGCGCCTATATATAGGTGTTCAGTAATTCTTGATAGATAGAGGTGCCAAAAGGTGTCAAGAGAGGTGTTGAGCTTTAAAAGCTTCGACAGATGCAGCTATTAAGAGGTGCCCATAGCAAAACAAGCTCAATGGATCGAGGAGGTATCGAGGGGACATGAACTTTCTCGATCGATCCACCTAGCTATCGAGAGGGGTCGAGATGGCGATAAAAATCAACTGAAGAGCTCGATAGATAAGCTAGGTATCAGAGGCGTCAAGGAGTTGTCGAGATTGCTTAAAAACAGTTTTTCAAGAAGAGAAAAACACAAATATGAATGCAATCAAGCATGCAACTCAACCAATGATCCAAACAACATTTTGAACTCTCAAAATTATCTCTCAACCAAAAAATTAAGCTCATAGATCCCAAAACACACACACACACACACACACACACACACACACACACACACACACACACACACACACACACACACACACACACACACACACACACACACACACACACACACACACACACACACACACTCTCACTAAACAAGTCTAACCAATTTTATATTTCAAAAACAAGTTAAGACAGTTTAGTGAGCATACATTAACACATGTAAACCTCGTGATGGCTAAATCACATTGTACCTGCACATGTATCAAGAGTAGCAAAGAATTTTGCATGTGGTGTGTGAAATACATCGCAAGATTGCATAAGTGTATACATGTTATGACGATTTGAGATATGAGAAAATCACTTTAACTCACACATAATCATAACTGTTTGATGGAAACCATCACCTTCGAGGTACATCCTATAACTCCCACATCTTCTAGAATAAACACTTGCAATCATATATAAAGCATTTTGATCTTTTTGCTTTTATTTTCTTTGCATATTTTTCTTTTTAAGCAAATCATGCATGGGCATATAAGAGAGAGAAAATAAATACCCAATGATGTTAAGCAATTGACATTCCAATTTTGCTATGCCGAAACTCATAAATGTCATTTCATGATTGGTGGGCAACAGTGGTGAGATGGTTATTTATGCATTTCTCTTAGGATTTTTTAGTCATTCCCGTCAAAAAGAGTGATACGAGTGTTAAATACAAGAGATCACTTAATCTTACTCATCACATACACACAAAGTTTTTGTATTTTTATGATTTTTCAATTTTTTTTTATATTTTTATATAAAAAATAAAATAAACAAAGCTGAAAACAAACAAAAAAATGTTAAACAAAGCAAAGCATAAAAATTAGATGCAAATGCATAAGGAGAAAAGAGGAGAGGAAAAGATAAATCTGAAAGCTCGAAAATGTGTTGAAAACACAAGTGCTGTTTAGACCCCCAAATTAAAGTTACGGCTCGATTGATTTTACTCTAACTTAATACTAAGTGCGGAATAGAGTAAATGCGAGTGGATAAACAAACAAGCTACTCTAACCCATAATCATTATAACACAGTAGTAAAATGAAAGGTAAAAGAGTAGGAAAGAAGAATGCAAACACAAGATAGCACGCCGATGTGTTATCCAAGAGGAAACCGAAGAACTCGGCAAAAAACCTCTCCGCCGCCCTCCAAGCGGTAATCGATCCACCAGACAATCAATTGGGATACATGGATTAGCAAGAGACCCTCCAAGCCTAATCTACCCGATGACCATAAGCCCTCCAAGCTCCTACTCCAACAAGGCTTCTCGGAACCGTGTCTTGTCTAGCTCTTCGGATCCCATAATACGCCCGATTGCATCCGCCAAAGCCTGGCTTCTTCCAATGCTTCCCAGCAGCACTAAAACCTCATTTAACACTCTGAAAGGGTGTTGTAAGTGTTTGGGCTATCAACCTCTCAATGGTATGGAAATGGAAAGGTAGGAGTTGAGGAAAATCCACAAGCAATTGTGTAGAGAAACGTGGGTATCACAATCTCTAACTCTCAAGATTTGTGGCTAGGATTTTCTCTCTGAAGCACTCCTCAACATATGTGGGTAATATGGGTATATATAGTGTAGGTACAAACAGTGTATATTCGAAATGACAATTTGGCAAAACAGAATGTTTCGCGAGTATCTCGCGGGAAGGCCTTACCCGCGAGACACTCGCGAAAACCAACTGTCTCCCTTTGTCCTGACACTTCGCATTCGAGTCATGTGTAGGGCACATGCTTCACTTCGCGGGAAGCTTAGTCGCAAGCTACCCACGAAAATAACTTTAGTCTTCATGCCTTGAGTCTTTACACTCTCTCTTTCACAAACAACCCTTACAATGAAATCCCACAAATAATACATGGTATAAAAGATTGAACATAATTACAATCAAATTTGGCACGGAATTAAAGCCAACAAAATACATAGTTGTAAATTACAACTTTACAATCTCCCCCTTTGGCTATTTTGTGACAAAACCCCTAAAACAGACTCTAGACTTAAACGTGACTTTGGGAACAGTGGCAAAACTCACTCGCACCTAATCTGGAAGCTGTGAAGCACTTGCATGTATATACCTGTAACCTGAAACACTCGCACACAAACAAAACTTTCATTAAGCTTATGACAAGTTGAATACATGGTACGTACATGAGCAAGTAAAGTGCGATTAAGTTAACAAACAATACAACAGTTAAGCATATCATGATCAAACAAGGTCAGTCATTAAAGAATGACTACAATGAACATTTATCTAGTAAATGCTCATCCGAAAATGCAAAGCAATTAAGATTAATCACAATGATTAAACGCATGTCCAACACACAACCAATGCAAAATACATGAAGTATTTGCATCTAGGATACAAGATCCTACTAGGGTACATGTAACGCCCCAAACCCATACCAAGGATTTAGATGCATAACCTGTCTTATAAATATCAATACTAATATAATGAAACAGAGCGAAATTAAATATCCACAAATAAACTTTAAATAATCAAAATCTTTCCTATGAAATCCATAAAAGCAAAAACCTTAACAATAAAGTCTCCAAATACAATCTCAAAAAAAAAAAAAAAGTTTCCCAAATGCCAAACTTACTATCCTAAGAAAATATACTAAAATAGTCCATCAACTAACATAACTCCCAAAGAAGTCTCCAATCTAAAGCTCCACTGCTCTTCCACCAAAAGACCTTCCACTGCTTTAATATGAAAGGGTGGAAAGATGGGGGTGAGCTAAAAACTCAATAAGAGACTACATAACATGAGGATGTCTCTCAAACAAAATAATAGTATCTATGACAAAATATAATCTTTACAAAACACTTGCATAGAGATTTAACAGTAATATAATATATACCATAAAACTGTTAAGAATAAAACATTTAACTATAACATTGAAATCAGTAATTAAAATGATAACACTTTAATATGCCAATATGCACTAAATAGGTAGAAACAATATATTATGACAATAAACAATTTTCCACTTATAAAGATCAGTAACAATAAAACAGTAGTTCGTTATGGAAAACATTAGTCAGACAAAGACATAAGCTGCTAAACACTTGGTGGGTGATTCCCATTGGGAACAATAACACTAACCTCAAAGAGGCAACACTGGCTCCAAAGGGCAAACAATAACACTGCACCACACCACAATAACACTACATCGGCCGAAGGCCAACACTTAACCCTGTGTTGGCAAAGGTTGCAGACTGTCTAACTGACTGTTTGAAAACATTCTTGACATGTACAGTTTCATAATAATATACAATAAATAATAAAATTCTAGTATATATTATGCATTTACAATGTTATAAGTTTTTGAAACTTCACTTTTGCAATTATGTATATATAAATATATTTTTACCAAAAATATATACATAAATATACACGTCTTGAGAGACGTCATGAGCTGTAGTCCACTTACCTCTAGTTGCTAAATCAAGCTTTACTTCAATCGTTCGAAATGATGTCAACGAGAACCTAAATAACACCAAAGATAGGTCCATCAATACACAATTTCTCACTTAAAAATCTATTTTCACACTTAAATGGTTTTATCCTAGACAATATTGATATATTTAAAATCCTTTATTTATTCACTTAACTATCCAATACACTTTCAGCTTTGATCAGATTTTTTTTTTTGGGCTTAAAAATACTGCTGCCCAATCTGATTTTTCCATTGATAAAATCATGGATATTCAAGACTTCAAAATGGCCGAATAAGGGAAATCTCATCATTCTACAATTCACATCCCTTCTTGTCATGTAGCTATATCCCTCCCTCCTAGGTCTAATAAAATAATAATTTCAGAACGTAAGCTTAGAATTTCCTTTTTCCTTTAATATATTGCTAGGGTGGATTTTATGAAGTCATGTCTATTGTCCTATTAGCAACTAAAGCAATTTCAAGCACAATTCCTCCTTGAAAACATGGGACGATTTTCTAATCATAATCAGGTTTTATTTTATTTTATTTTTATTTATTAACATGATGACAACGTTGATTTTTCAAGTCCACACCTACCCCTATGTTCTGTGCAGCACAAAGACTCATATTCGCAGAAATTTTCCATCCTAGGTGTGTGATACATCAATAGCCCATAAGCTAGATAGACACTTTCTAGACATCACATAAATACAAGAACCCAAATAAGGAGGAGAGCTGACCTGATTCTCCTACACAGCTGCAGAAAAGAGAAGAAACAGCTCACTCATATGTTGCGGCTGAAAACAAAAAGAACTTCTTATGTACATACACGTGTAACTTAAAAGGTAAAAGACTAGGGTTATCAAGGCCCGTATACTTACTTATGCCACCTTATTTGGGCTTCATATCTCATAATATTTATCTTATTTTTAATGTCTTAGGTCCAAATCAATTTAATCCATTTAATTGTAGGCCTCCTTTATAATTTACACATAAATATTAAGCTGGTATAAAAATTATGGGGTGTTACATCCTTCCCCCCTAAAAAAATTTCGTCCTCGAAATTTCAAAACATACCTCAATTTTGAAATAGCTGGGGATATTTGGATTGCATTTCATCTTTACGCTCCCATGAAGCTTCTTCTATGGAATGATTCCTCCATAATACTTTGACCAAATGTATAGTCTTATTACGTAGCATTTGCTGTTTATGATCTAAAATTTGAATTGGAACTTCCTCATAGGACAAGTTCTCTTTGACTTGAAGTGGCTTATAACTCAGAATATGAGAAGGATCAGGGACATACCTTCTCAACATAGATACATGGAAAACGTTATGTAACCTTGACAGAGCTGGTGGTAAAGCAAAATGGTAAGCAATAGAACCAACTCTCTCCAAAATTTCAAAGGGCCCCACATACCTAGGGCTTAACTTACCCTTCTTGCCAAACCTCATAAATCCTTTCATAGGTGCCACTCGAATGAAAACCATGTCTCCTATTTCAAATTCCACTTCTCTTCTGCGTGGATCAGCATAACTTTTCTGTCTACTTTGAGCTGCACGCAATCTTTCCCGAATTACATCAATCTTTTCACTGGTCCTTTGAACAATCTCAGGACCTAAGATTCTCCTCTCTCCAACCTCATCCCAACAAACTGGTGATCTACACTTTCTCCCATATAAAGCCTCATAAGGTGCCATCTTAATACTAGAGTGATAGCTATTGTTATAAGCAAACTCCACCAAAGTCAAATGGTCATTCCAACTACCCTTGAAATCCAAGACACAAGCTCTCAACATGTCTTCTAAAGTTTGGATAGTTCTCTCGGATTGTCCATCCGTTTGAGGGTGGCAAGCGGTACTAAAGTCCAACTTAGTACCTAAGGCTTTTTGCAAGCTATTCCAGAACCTTGAAGTGAATCTCGAATCTCTATCAGATACAATAGAAGCTGGCACTCCATGTAACCTCACAATCTCATTAATATAAAGTTCAGCTAGTTTGTCAAGAGAGTAGTTCATTCTAATTGGAATGAAGTGGGCAGATTTAGTCAACCTATCCACTACCACCCAAATAGCATCATGATTCTTAAGTGATCTTGGTAACCCACACACAAAGTCCATGGTGATATACTCCCACTTCCTCTCAGGTATAGACAGAGGTTGTAGTAGCCCTGATGGCCTCTGATGTTCCACTTTGACTTGTTGGCAAATCAAGCATTGTTCCACAAATTGAGCAATTTCTCTTTTCATGTTGATCCACCAATAAAGTTCTCGAAGGTCATGATACATCTTGGTACTACCCGAATGCATTGTATAAGGCGAATGATGGGCCTCCTCCAATATCTCTCTTTTAATCAATGAATCATTAGGCACACAAAGCCTATTACCAAACCTCAAAACACCATCATTAGAGATATTAAAATCAAGTCTACTTCCACCACGTACTTGTTCCATGATCTTCAACAATTGAGGGTCACCGCTTTAACCAGCTCTGATCTTATCAATTAGAGTTGGTTGTACACTTAAACTTGCCAGGTAGGATTGGGAGTCTCCAGTCACTATGTCCACTCCAAGTTTCTTAAGATCAACAATAATATGCTTCTGAGTAGTTAACAATGTAGCTGAGAAGCCATATGACTTTCGACTAAGTGCATCAGCCACAACATTGGCTTTACCAGGATGGTAATTTATAGAACAGTCATAGTCTTTAATTAATTCTAGCCATCTCCTTTGCCTCAAATTTAACTCTTTTTGAGTGTATATGTACTTCAAACTTTTATGGCCAGTGTATATTTCACATCTCTCACCATATAAGTAATGCCTCCAAATCTTCAATGCAAAAACCACTGCTGCCAATTCCAAATCATGAGTTGGATAATTCTGTTCATAATTCTTTAGTTGTCGAGAGGCATAAGCAACCACCTTCCCGTGTTGCATTAGAACACAACCAAGACCCTTACGAGATGCATCACTATATATCACAAAACCACCAGAACTAGATGGAATAGTCAATACTGGTGCAGAAACCAACCGTTGCTTCAACTCCTGGAAACTTCTTTCACATTCTTCTGTCCAGTCAAACTTTGCATTTTTTCGAGTTAATCGAGTCAAAGGAGTTGCAATTCTAGAAAATCCTTCCACAAATCTTCTATAATAACCTATAAGGCCCAAAAAACTTCTTACCTCACTTACATTAGTAGGGACAGCCCAATTCAATACAGCTTCAATCTTACTAGGGTCCACGATAATTCCATCTCTAGAGATCACATGTCCTAAGAACACCACTGGGAACTCTTTCACCACTAGAATGTCTTCAACTTTTAATTCTATTTTATCACCCTTCAAGGCACAAACAAGGAACCCTTCACAACCCTTCCTAAGCAATCGTCTTTCCTGCATAGCTAGCTGAAACCAATAAAGGTGGTTTCACCACACGATCTCCCTCAAAGAAGAATTGTGGCTCCCCAGGAATTCTAAATACTACCTTCTTCCCAAAACACTCTATGGAAGCATAAAAAGTAGATAACCAATCCATCCCCAAAATCACATCAAACTTAAACATATCCAGCAACATAAGATTTTGTTCTAATTCCCTCCCAGAGACTAAAACATTACAAGACTTATACACTTTATGGGTATTCATTTGCTGTCTAGAAGGTGTAGCAACACATAATTCATAATTTAAACTCTCAGGTTCCATGTTTAGCCTTTGTGCAAGTCTATATGAGATGAAAGAATGGGTTGAACCTGAATCAAATAACACTTGTGCATGTTGACCAGAAACAAGAAGTGTACCTGCAACCACTGATGGGGATGCCTTGGTGTCCTGTTTAGTCAAAGCAAAAACTTGACCTTGAACCTTGGGTTTTTGTTGGCTCCCATTTGCATTGGTAGTTTGCTCAGCTTGCAAATTTGGACAATCCTTGATGAAGTGTCCAGTCTTGCCACATTTCAAACACACCCCTGACTCCAAATAACATGTTCCACTATGAGCCTTTCCACATCTTGGACAAGTCTTATGTGCCTTCTTATTTGAATTAGGCACCCCTTGCTTCTTGAATGAACTTCCACTAGACCTTCCCTTAAGAAAATTACTCTGATTTGGCTTCCTCTCCTGGTCATTGGCCTTTGAGAGACGATTGCAATTTCTCTCTGCTATGAGAGCTCGATCTACCACCTCTACATATGTTTCCAATTTGAACATGGAAACCGGTCCCTGAATTTCCTCCCTCAAACCCCTTTCAAAATGCCTAGCCTTCCTTGCTTTTGTGTCAACCATGTGTGGAGCAAAGCGGGATAATTCAGCAAATTTTCGCTCATACTCATTGTTGGTTTTTAAACCCCTTAAAACAACAATTGGATTAACCTAGTTAATAGCCAAGTGATTAACTTAGTCAAATTATGCAATTCTAGGTTATCACAATCATATAATCATATCAAGAATATAAAGCAGCGAAAATAAAAAGAACACAATGATATGATGACCCAGGAAACCACACGGTAAAAACCTGGGGAGGATTTGACCTAGCTATCCTCAAAGTAAACCTGAATCCACTATGAAAGAATTGAAGTTCATACAAAAGGACTTACAAGCTCCCCGCTTGACTTCTTAATGCTACCCACCAGTAGAACTTACTGACATGACCACGTGCAAGCTTCGAATCCACGGACTCCTTCTTTCTTGGATTCTCCAATAAGATACAAGCTCCCCACTTGTTTTTCATTAAGCTTCAATGGCAGCAACTGAGTTGATCATCAAGATGTTGATACTATCTCTACCTTGAAAACCCTAAACTTTGTGTAAAGGAAAGCTCCTCTAGATCTCACAAGAGATTTACACAAAACAGAAAAGTATGAGCAACAATACAACAGGAGCCACACTCAAAACGTGGCTAGGGTTTTGCCTTATATACCTAGGGCAAAAACATAAAACCCTAAACGTTTAATGAGATAGGGCTGAGTTGAAAATTCTGCAGAAAAAACATTCTGGCCGACTTTCGATCGATTGAGTCTATCCTTCGATCGATCGAGCCAGGCCGAAATGCACTAATACTTCTGCAGCCTCTCGATTCCAACTTTACATGAATTACACAACTTTGAGCAAGCCTAAACAAGACTAAACATATTGTTTTGATCATGGCTTGCCAATATTACACATTAGAGTTCTAAATACATAAAATCCTAAGTCTTTAGAACCTAACAAACTCCCCTTTTGGCAATCCGTGACAAAACACAAATTAAAAGCTCAAAGTTTACAAATAAAAGCCCTTTACAAAAATAATGCTCATAAACATAAAATTCAATCCTAACTACTATCCATCAGTTGCAAGTGTAGACAGCAGCAAAATTGAATCAACCTGTATATTCCTAAAACACACAACAAACGCATAAATGCATGTGTGACAGAAAAATAGTAAATCAACAGATATGTAAACTAACTCTCCCCCTAAGTTAGATACACCAAAAATAAAAACATTCTTGAAAGTTCAGACAACACAAAATAAAGACATATATCAATGAATAACTCATAAATATAAATCAATAAGCAGTGAACACATGAATCAAGAGTCATATATGAAAAGCAATGTATTTCCCAACATGAATAGCCTAAAAAACAAAAGAAAGTATACACGGTGAAGCACCTAGATACAATCTAATATCAAATAACTCCACTAGCTCCACAAAAGAAAAGAAAACTCCCCCTAACTACAAAAACTCCTCTACAAGTCTCAAAACTTTACTCCCCCTTTTTGTGACGGAATGCCAAAGGACAATCATATGCCATCATCAAAAGGAGGTGGTGAGGGTGAACGAAGATGCGCCAAGTCAGCTCTCAAAGCACGTAGCCCATCAAGCAAGTCCACCAAAATCTGACCATGAGCCGCCTGAACGGTTATGACAGTCTCCAAGGTACGACGAACATCGAAGTCATCAGAAGAAGGTGGAGGGACACCAGCAGGATCAGGAACAGCTTCACCAGCAGGACCTGTAGAAGAAGGAGGAGGAGGTGCAATACCAGAAGGCTCAGACCTAGGGTGTTTAGAGCCAGCTCGAAGATGAGCAGCCCTCTGTCTAAGAAAAGACGCACCTATGGGAGCTATAACATGTACGGGCTCAGAAGAAGGGAAATCATATAGACTAAGATAAAGCAAAATCCTATTAATAAAAACAGGATGAATAAGAGCATGAACAGAAGATGAACTCCAATAAACTTCGTTCAAAGAACGAAGAAACAAATGAGGAAAACTCATAGGAGCATTAGTAGCAAGAGTGTACAAAAAGACACACTGCTCAAGAGGAATGGTGTGAAGATGAGAGATAGGCCAGATAGATGTTGGGATTTGTGCCCTAGAATCCTATTGTATGATGCTATGTACTATATTATGTTTGACATTATGTATGACATGATGTATGACTTAATATTGTTATTAATAAAGTTGTTTTATTATTATCTGAAATAATGGTAACATGAATATTTGGACATTATCATATAGTCTATGAGATGCATAGTATGTGATTTATGTGATTTAGTCACAGAAGATATAAGTCACAAGTTCTTTGTAAACTCAGAATTTGGTTCGTAGTCGGTGATGAAATTGGGCATTTCATCTACGAAGACTATAACATGTCAACTAAGATGATTTGTCTTGATCATGGAAGTGGTGACTTCTAGTTGATATGTTGATATGTTTTAAGAGTTAAGACATATTGAACCGGACCGCTGTGAGATTTATTATTCTCATAAAGACTGTCAATTGAATAATAAATCTCACGGCTTATATTTGCATGAACTCTTAATCCTGAGAGAATAATGGACTTGATCATGAAGTGTAGGTTGCTTTGATATATCAGGAGTGAGATCTAAAGTAACGGTCAAAACCTCAGTATGTTGGGCAACTACATTTAGTGTTGATGGAACATATATTCTCAAGATGGAATTCATAATCTCTTAACGGAGATACAAAATATTCCCTTGAGATAAGTTTAATGGGCTTGTTATTCAGAATGTTAGGCCTAACTACTTTAGTAAATAGTTACTAAAGTATATATTTATGAAATTGGATTTCATAAATATATGATGAATAACTTAAAGGATTAAACCGGGTACTCAAGGATTAAGATGTAGTAATTTACAAAGTGGCAGTCTACTTTCACAACTTTGTATTACTACAAATATTTTATGAAGGGGTTGCATGTACAATTAAGTCTTGGGATATAATCTATTAATAAGGCCTAGAGTGCAACTATATTTATATAGTGGTATTAAATATAGTTAATGGTAACTTTGGACTTGTCAAGAGTTGACAGAAAGCCCCATGGCCCATTGGAGCTAGTGTCTTATTTGTTCCCTTTTGGTCTCACTCCAAGCCACATATTAAAGCCCAATTGGAAAAGTCCAAAAGGCTAGCCCAATTAGATAATCAGTTATAAGGAGAGAAACATACAGATTTGATAAGGACATGAATTGGTATGTGAGTGTTGGACACTCTTAGTTTCTCTCTATAAACATATACATATAACTGATTGAAAGACCACATCTTGGGCATCTAGTGGAATTGGAGTGAAGATTGAAAGTCTTCTAAAGAACTTCTGATCTTTGGTTTTGAATTTCACCGCTTCAAGGTACACTCTCTTGTTTTCTAATTCTGAAACTTATATGGCATATGTTATCAATTGTGAATGAAGTAGATCCGTTTAATTAATATTTTCCGCTGCGCACACTCATATTTCCATCAAATAGTATCAGAGCCAGGTTTTCAATTTCCAATCTGTATAACATATTTTATGAGTTTTGGAATTAGAGATAATAGTTTCAATATGTTAGAAGATTATATATGTATTTAATTTTCTGCATGGTTGTTGAAACTACGATTTGATAAAAACTGATATTGATGTTATGATGTTGTTTAAATTTGAATTTAAGAATGTTAAATTGAATTTTAAGGCTATAGCATCAATGGAATTCAGTTTTGATATCAAATTCTGTCAGTCATGTTCATATGGTATTTGTTTGTTCATGGAAAACCGTTGAAAACTGTTCAGAGTTTCCCTTCAAAAACTGAAAACACGGGTTTTTCACAGGTACGCTTAGTCACGAGATACCCGCGAGACAGTAGCGAAAGTTTCTGTCTGATTTTTGAGTTTTTACTATTTTACATTAACTCAATTTCGCGGGAAGCGCTTAGTCGCGAGATACCCGTGAGACATTAGCGAAAGTTTCTGTCTAAATTTTGTGTTTTCGTTTTTTTTTCCTTACGCCTTTTCGCGAGAAGAGCTTAGTCGCGAGATACTCGCGAAAATGCCACTGAAGGGAATTTTGAAGTTTTTATATGTGTTTTTCAATTGTTTAAAGTGCAAGGCAATGTGTAATTAGATTATGCATGTTTTATAATTTAAAAACCTTCAATAAAACATCTAGTGGGAGAGAGATATAAGGGTTGCATCTCACGGCCCCCATTATCGGTTCATAGTAGTGTGGGCTAAGCACCTCGTCTTGGTGTATATGCCTCGCGATCCCAAAGGAGGGTGTTTACTTCGTAGTACTACAAGATTGAACATACCCGTTTAAAGTAGTGTGGACAAGCACCTCGTCTTGGTGTATATGCCTCGCGATCCCAAAGGAGGGTGTTTTGTTCCATGGTACTACAAATTTAAACACCATAAAGGGAGATGAAATGTGGCTATACATGATTCTAGATAATGGTGTACACTAGACTAAGTGTAATGTTAACCTCCCAAAGGAGCTATGTCATTATTACTTAGAGGCTGAAGATAATACGGCATATTATTAGTGTTTGATAAGAGTTATCATGATAGCACTAATAATGAGAATAGTTCTCAATCAATTAATGTGTTTATAATAAACTTACTACCAAGGAATTATAGACATGGATTGGGTTGTCGTTGCATATATTATTTTATGGTTTTATTAAGGTTCCATATTGTATGTTTATATGCTAAATTGATAATGTCCAGTTTACTTATCATATTCATGTTTATTGTTTTCAGATTTGAACATGACATCATTTAGCCCACTTGTTACCATTCTTAATCAAAACAAACTGACTGGATCCAATTATGTTGACTGAAAAAGAAATTTGGACATAGTTCTCACTGCTGAAGAGCACAAATATGTGCTTACTAAACCATGTCCTAACTTTCCTTCATTAGATGCTTCTCTTGAGGAAAAACAGCGATATGATCGTTGGCAGAATTCTAATGAGATGGCCAAGTGCTACATCCTAGCATTTATCTCAAATGTTCTACAGCATCAAATTCAAGATGTAGAACTATCTTCAGACATCATGCTAAGTCTGAAGGAGATGTTTGGTGAGCAAGGCCGTTCAGCAAGGCAAGAAACCATGAGACAAATTTATAATACCAAAATGGCTGAAGGTAGTTCAGTGAGGGAACATTGTCTTACAATGATTTCCAATCTGAATACATTGGAAGTTTTAGGTGCTGATATTGATGGAGAATCCAAGTGGATATGATAATCCAGTCACTACCGGAATCATTCAAGGAATTCAGACTGAATTATAATATGAACAAAAAGATTTACTCTTTGTCTGAATTAATGAATGAGTTGGTAGCAGCGGAAGGCATTTTTGGTACTTCTAATGTTGAAGCTAATGTGGGTGAAGCTTCTACTTCTCAACCTAAGTCGAAAGGCAAGGGTAAGAAGAAGAAGAAGAAGGACTTCACCAAGCAAGAGGGTAAACAAATTGTCTTAGGGGTTGCTGACAAAGGAAAGAAGCTCAAAGGAAAATGTTTCCATTGTGGTGAGAAAAGACATTGGAAGAGGAATTGTCCAAAATTCAAGGCTGCCAATAATAAGGGTATGAATAGTTCTTTTCTCCTTGAAATATGTTTGGTACAAAATCCCACAGATTCCTGGTGTGTGGATTCAAGTTGTACTAATCATATCTGCAATTCTTTGCAGGGGTTCCAGGAGACCAGAAAACTTAAAGAAGGAGAATTGTTTCTTACTTTGGCTGATGGGAGCAGGATTTCGGTTGTAGCTGTTGGTGTTTTTAATTTGTGTTTTGAATCTTGTGTTTTAATATTAGAAGACTATCTGTATGTACATAATGTTCGTAGGAATTTAATTTCTGCAACTTATTTGGGTAAACATGGATATTGTGTTATCCTTAAAGAAAATGTTGTAATAAAGAAAGGTAAAATGTTTATCTGTTCTGGCAATATTGTGGATGGTCTTTATATTTTAACTCATGATAAGCATGAATTATATAATTCTGAATTAGATAATAACTCTCATGTAAAATCATTAAAGAGAAAGTTTCCTTCTACTAATGAAGTATATCTTTGGCACTTGCGTTTGGGTCATATTAATTCAAATAGAATTCAAAGACTGATCAAAGATGGACTCTTAGAGCCATTGGATTTTGATGAATTCCCAGTTTGTGAATCTTGTTTGGAAGGAAAAATGACCAAACAATCTTTTAAGAACAAAGTTTAGCTACAAAATTGGTTGTAGCTTAAGGCTACAAATTCACTCAATAAAATAAACACTACAACATATTTTGAAAATCTAACCGTTGAATTGTATGTTCTTTATGCCCTTAATACACATGTTAAATTTTGTGTCAATCAGATATCATTTACTATATGATCTATAAACTTATATTTTGTGCATAATTTTAAATTATAAAAACTTGCAATTTAAAAAATTTATTGATGACATAGCTATTGATCTTTAATTTTCTTGAAATTTTACAAGTATGGAGGATATAAGAAGAAGATGTAATCCAACGGTGGATTTGTCAAAATTCACCTCCAATAAAAAAATATTAACTAAGTTTGTAGCCTAAGGCTACAACCAATTTTGTAGCTAAACTTTGTCCATCTTTTAATATAAAAGGTAGAAGAGCCCAAGAGTTGCTTGAATTAGTTCATACGGATGTTTGTGGTCCTATGTCAACCCAAGCTAAAGGAGGTTATGAGTACTTTATCACTTTTACCGATGATTACTAAAGATATGGTTATGTGTACCTAATGAGACGGAAGTCCGAAGCTTTTGAAAAGTTCAAAGAGTTTAGGGATGAAGTTGAGAATCAATTAGGTAAACGCATAAAAGCCATCCGATCTGATCGTGGTGGTGAATACCTTCTTGGGGATTTCAAGGATTACTTAACTCAATATGGGATCATATCCCAATTGACTGCACCTGGAACTCCCCAACAGAATGGTGTAGCAGAAAGAAGGAATAGGACTCTTTTGGAAATGGTTAGGTCCATGATGAGTTACTCAACTTTACCAGTTTCTTTTTGGGGATATGCACTAAAAACTGCAATGCATATTTTGAATTTAGTTCCATCAAAATCTGTTCCTAACACACCTAAGGAATTGTGGAGTGGGCGTAAGCCTAGTATGAAATATCTCCACATTTGGGGATGTCCAGCACATGTGTTGAAAAGGAAGTCTGATAAGTTGGAATCTAAAACCGAAGTATACATGTTTTTAGGGTATTCAAAAGAAACAAAAGGTTATTTATTCTATAATCATAATGATAACAAAGTGTTTGTTAGCACACATGCCAAATTTTTGGAAGATGATTATATGAATAATTTTGATCCTAGAAGTAGAGTTGTGTTGGCTGAAATGAATGAACCTGTAAAAGTACAACCAATGGATGAACTAGGGATGATATGGATGTATTAGATACACCACTAGATACTACTCAAGAGATGTCTAGTACACAAGTACCTCGTCGTAGTTAGACATGGCAAAATGGGCGGGTCGGGTCGGGTCAATCGGGTTTGCGGGTCAAACTGGTCACGGGTCAAAACGGGTCATTTTTAAACGGGTCAATCGGGTTGCGGGTCCGGTCGGGTCGGGTTGACCCGTATTTTTCAAACAAATTTTTTTTTTTTTCAATTAGAAAAAGACTAATATCAAACTAAAAAGACTAAGAAAGAAGAGCAACTCACATTGAGAGTGCAAAAGATCTAGATTTATATTCAACTTCCAGCAGAAGCAAAACAACTACATCTTGATTTAATGCATGGAACTTAAGCTGTTAAGCACATATTTTTTCATATACAACTTACAAGCCTTCCACCGCCTTTGTCATCAAGTAACCAACTCAAAATTTTTGACAAGCATCTTTTTTTTTTTTTTTTTGATAACAAAAATAGGGAGTACAAAACAAACGACATTAAGAGTTCATATACAAAGCAAGATTCAACCAGCACTGGTTCAAAGGCACTAGAGTTGCCCGCTTAGCTACAATAGGGCACTAAGATCATTTTGTAGAGTAAGCCACCTTGAACAAGAAAGTTAAGGTTAGTAAGCCTAGTAGAACTAGAATCCTTCCAATCCGAAGCTCTCTTGCTATTAAGGGTTGTAAAAAGTCCTCCACAATCACTTAAAAACAAAATTCTTTGGAAGTTATAAACAATTGCAGTGAGACTAGCTTCCACCACAGCTTCCAAAAGGCACCCTGTTGCAGTCCTAGCTAAACAAAAAAAAAGTTAGATTACTTAGAAAGATTAACTAAAAAAAAAAAGATTTAAAAATAAACATAACATATTAAGCAAAGAAGAATAAGCAAATATTTTATAAGAATTATACCTCAATCTCAATCTACTTAACATTAGTAGCAGATTCAGCACTGCAAATATTCATACTTGCAAATTGTAATTCAAGTTGGCCAATTTCGTCAGCATCTTCATCTACAATATAAAATTTTAATATAACTTAATGTACAATGAAAGCGAATCAATAAAGAATTAAAATTGTATAATTATGACTATAAAAAAAAATTAAATTACCTTCAAATTCATATAGCCAACTTTTAGTACATAACGTAACTTTCGCAATCTCAAGTAAAAAATGTGATCGATACGGAGTAAGAATTTTTTTTTTAAGTAATAAAACTTAATCTTAAAGATTTCACTTTTCACTTTCAGGTGTTTGACATTTTGTTCTTTGGCCGAGTGGACTACAGCTAGCAAGCAACTGAGCGAGCATTGATTCATTGAATGAGAATTTTTTTTTTTTTAATGGTTGTGAGTCACGGCCTTGGCCCTTGTGTAGAGTAGTGACAGTAGTACTGAATTGTGATTTGTGATGTCTTGTTACTGTCAAGCACAGTAATATTATCATAAATATTGAATATATTATAACTAGTTTTGATACTTTGTGTTTTATGCACATAGTATCAAGACGTAATTAAAAAAAGAAAATTAGCGATTTTTTTTTAACGGGTCGAGTCACGGGTTATCCAGGTCGGGTCGGGTTGACCCGCAAAAAAATCGGGTCGGGTCACGGGTCAACCCGTTTTTGCTTCGGGTCAAAAAAATTGGGTTCGGGTCAGGTATTTTTCAGGTCAGGCCGGGTCAGAAAATTCTGACCTGTATTGCCATGTCTAGTCGTAGTGGGAGAATTGTTCAGCCTCCGATAAGATTCATAGGTTTGGGAGAAACTTATGAAGCTATCTCAGAAGAGGCTGAATTGGATCCCTACACTTATGAAGAGGCAATGAATGATATAGATGCACATCATTGGGTCAAAGCTATGAAATCTGAATTAGATTCCATGTATTCCAATTAAGTTTGGGATCTTGTAAAGGCGCCTAACGGCATTAAACCTATTGGTTGCAAATGGGTTTATAAGAGGAAGAGAGGGATAGATGGAAAGGTTGAAACCTTTAAAGCAAGGCTAGTGGCGAAAGGGTATACACAAAAAGAAGGTATTAATTATGAAGAAACCTTTTCACCAGTAGCAATGCTTAAATCTATCAGAATTCTCTTATCCATTGCTGCTCATTATGATTATGAGATTTGGCAAATGGATGTCAAGACTGCATTTCTAATGGCAATCTTGAAGAGGAAATCTATATGTTGCAACTGGAAGGTTTCATAGCAAAGAACCAAGAGCATATGGTATGCAAGTTGAACAAGGTCCATTTATGGACTTAAGCAAGCATCTAGATCATGGAACATCAGATTTGATCAAGCAATCAAGTCATTTGGTTTTAAACAAAATCTTGATGATCTATGTGTGTACAAAAGACATCAAGATAAAGTGGTAATGTTCCTAGTGCTTTATGTTGATGATATTCTGCTCATAGGAAATGATATAGGGGTAATGTCATCAGTAAAGGTTTGGTTGTCAAGCCAATTTGATATGAAGGACTTGGGTGAGGCTAATTTTATTCTAGGGATCAAGCTTTGGCGAGATCGTAAGAATAAGATGTTAGGCTTATCACAAGCTGGATATATAAATAAGGTTCTAGAACGGTTTAGCATGCAAAACTCCAAGAAAGGATTGCTTCCTTTCAGACATGGAGTTTCTCTGTCTGATGACCAAAGGCCTAAGACTCAAGAGGAGGTAGATATGATGAGACAAGTTCCTTATGCTTCTGCAGTAGGAAGTCTCATGTATGCCATGCTTTGTACTAGACCAGATATTTGTTATTCAGTTGGTATGGTCAGTCGATATCAATCAAATCCAGGACCAAAACATTGGCAAGCTGTAAAGCATATTCTCAAGTATCTACGGAGAATGAGAGATTATATGCTTGTTTACCGAAGTGAGGATTTGATATCCATTGGCTATACAGATTCAGATTTTCAGTCGAATCTAGATTTCAGAAAATCCACATCAGGATGTGTTTTCACCTTGGGAGGTGGAGCCATAATATGGAGGAGTGTCAAGCAATCTTGTATTACGGACTCCACCATGGAAGCTGAGTACGTTGCTGCTTGTGAAGTAGCAAAAGAAGCTGTATGGCTCAAGAAATTCCTTTCTGACCTTGGTGTAAAGAGAATGGAACATGTTCCCATCACATTGTTTTGTGACAATAATGGTGCAGTTGTACAATCAAAAGATCCAAGGAATCACAAGAAAGGAAAGCACATTGAGAGAAAGTATCACATCATTCGAGACATCATTGCTCGTGGAGATGTGATGGTAGCAAAGATTGAAAGTGCAAGTAATCTAGTAGATCCCTTTACCAAAGCCTTGCCTCAAAGGACCTTTGAGTCACATTTGGAGGGAATGAGAGTTAGATTAGTGCACAATAGTCTTTAGGGAAAGTGGGAGATTGTTGGGATTTATGCCCTAGAATCCTATTGTATGATGCTATGTACTATATTATGTTTGACATTATGTATGACATGATGTATGACTTAATATTGTTATTAATAAAGTTGTTTTATTATTATCTGAAATAATGGTCACATGAATATTTGGACATTATCATATAGTCCATGAGATGCATAGTATGTGATTTATGTGATTTAGTCACAGAAGATATAAGTCACAAGTACTTTGTAAACTCAGAATTTGGTTCGTAGTCAGTGACGAAATTGGGCATTTCATCTGCGAAGACTATAACATGTCAACTAAGATGATTTGTCTTGATCATGGAAGTGGTGACTTTTAGTTGATATGTTGATATATTTTAAGAGTTAAGACATATTGAACCGGACCGCTGTGAGATTTATTATTCTCATAAAGACTGTCAATTGAATAATAAATCTCACGACTTATATTTGCATGAACTCTTAATCCTGAGAGAATAATGGACTTGATCATGAAGTGTAGGTTGCTTTGATATATCAGGAGTGAGATCTAAAGTAACGGTCAAAATCTCAGTATGTTGGGCAACTACATTTAGTGTTGATGGAACATATATTCTCAATATGGAATTCATAGTCTCTTAACGGAGATACAAAATATTCCCTTGAGATAAGTTTAATGGGTTTGTTATTCAGAATGTTAGGCCTAACTATTTTAGTAAATAGTTACTAAAGTATATATTTATGAAATTGGATTTCATAAATATATGATGAATAACTTATAGGATTAAACCGGGTACTCAAGGATTAAGATGTAGTAATTTACAAAGTGGTAGTCTACTTTCACAATATTGTATTACTACGAATATTTTATGAAGGGGTTGCATGTATAATTAAGTCTTGGGATATAATCTATTAATAAGGCCTAGAGTGCAACTATATTTATATAGTGGTATTAAATATAGTTAATAGTAACTTTGGACTTGTCAAGAGTTGACAGAAAGGCCTAAGGCCCATTGGAGCTAGTGTCTTATTTGTTCCCTTTTGGTCCCACTCCAAGCTACATACTAAAGCCCAATTGGAAAAGCCTAAAAGGCTAGCCCAATTAGATAATCAGTTATAAGGAGAGAAACATATAGATTTGATAAGGACATGAATTGGTATGTGAGTGTTGGACACTCTTAGATTCTCTCTATAAACATATACATATAACTGATTGAGAGATCACACATCTTGGGCATCTAGTGGAATTGGAGTGAAGATTGAAAGTCTTCTAAAGAACTTCTGATCTTGGGTTTTGAATTTCACCGCTTCAAGGTACACTCTCTTGTTTTCTAATTCTGAAACTTATATGGCATATGTTATCAATTGTGAATGAAGTAAATCCGTTTAATTAATATTTTTCACTGCGCATACTCATATTTCCATCAATAGAATGACATGCTATCCTAAGAAAAAGATAGATAGTCTCAAGAAGCTCAACAGAAGTGATCTGAGGATCAGAATCCCACTAGATAGAAGACCCAGTGATGTATGACATGACATCATCCAAGAGTGAAGACTCGTCATACGGGTAAACAGGGTGCTGGACCAAAGGTACCCCTAGAGCATCAGCCACTACATCAGGAGTAATGATGTACTCTACACCTCGTATCCAACCTTTTACTAAAGTGTTGGAATCATAGATGCGGATAGAGATGTTCGAAAAGAACTCTCTAATCAGGGTAGCTAGAGGGGGAGGATCAGAAATATCCAACTGAGGTAACCAGCATCGACGCTCAAAATTTGCCCTAATGGCAGGATCTAACTCATCTAACACAACAGAATGCTCAGCCCAAAATTTTCTCTTAAGGTTCAACTTCTCAAAGATCTCTTGGTTTTTCTCACTCGGAAATCTCACACGGTCAAAGGAAGGTGGAGGCGGAGAAGGTGTGGGAATAGACCTACGAGCTCTAGTCTTCTTAGGCATGATGCTAAAGAAAGGACAGAGACACACAGAAGAACCAAAAGAACAAAAACAAAACAAAAAACCAAGGGTAGACTGCAAATTAGCACAAAAAAACAATAGAATAAAAATCTATATGATGCATGAACAATTAAAATGTCATGATGTATATTCTAATGCAGTAAAAATTAAGTTCAATTAAAGTTCAGATTAACAAAATTGGCTTGAGCATAGGGTTTCTAACAAAAACCCCAAAATTGAAAAACCACTTGTTGAAATTTTTTAAACAAATTGATGAATTGAGCATCTTAAAACACAACACACAGATTATAATGCTTAATTGCATCAAAAACAACAAGCCAATTTCATCAATTTCACTCTAATTGAACAAAATCCCCAATTCAGATTCAATACAAGCTCTAGAATTTTTAATTTTTCACAAAACCTCAAATTGGTCAGATTAACCAACATAAATCATGATTATATCAAGTCCCCACAAAAACCCATTGATTAATTTCATAAAATAAGGCGTGAATCATCAAAAACCCCAAAAAGATGCATAGTCCGAAAATATCCCTCAAATGCATGGATTTATGCATGAAACATGAAAATAAATTCAAAAGGAAGGGAAAAATAGTCTTACCGGCTTGAGATGACAAAAACCTCGCAAAAGAAACGGAGGATAACGACAAAAATTGGATGATTGTGCCTTGCCTAGTCGGAGAGAGAGAGAGAGAGAGAAAAAGGTTTTGAAACTATTTGAAAAGTGTTTTGAACAAGTCAAAACTGAGTTTAAAAAAAACCTGATTCGCGATCTTTGATTGATCGAAAATTACTTTCGATTGATCGAAAAACAGATTAGATCGATCAAAACAGGCAGAGGCTTACAAAATTTTTGAGAAAACTCACAGTTTTTGAAAGACCAAGCACATTTTGGCACAAACTCCTCAAAGCATTAAAAATTGATGAACAAAATGCATGAGTATGAGATGAAATGCTTTTTCAAAAACCCAAAATTTTAAACCCAATTTCTCAAAATAAATTTTCAACCATTCTCCCTTTAGATTCTCAAGCAACAAATATGTTGTGCATAATTCTTAAGATATTTTCAAACTTGGTTGGTCAGACCAAAAACACACACAATAACATGTATAGTGTTTAGCAAAGAGTAACTTGTGTAGTGTGTGCTACTAGCAAAAGCTTGAGATACATGTGAAGTGATATGTGAATAGCAATCAAACACAAAATATACAAAATGCATCACATAGAATTTAAAAGAGACTATCACCAAAAGAGTTACATCCTATAACTCTCACATCTCCTAGAACAAAAGCTTGCAATCATGTAAGTTTCTTGAATTTTTGCCTCATATACACACCAATTTTAATTTATGTGAGATGGCATCAAGCCTAATAGTACACACCAATTTTAAGCATTAAGCAATTAAACCAAGGCTACACCTTATGTTCTTTTTGTGCATGTGTTACACTTTCTCGAGCACAAAATCTTACGATATGCACTAAGATGGTCATGATTGGCTAGTGAATAGTGGTGAGATGGTTATTTATGCCTTTCTCAAAAGGATCAAGTCCAACAGTCAAATAACATGTGACTTCAAGATTAAGACAAAGCGATAAACACCATAAACACCTTTCCCACACAACATGCACTACAAAGCTTTAACTAGTAAAGTGTAATGAATAAGCTCATCAAAGCTAAACAAGGTACACAAGACATGTTATGTGTAAATAAATTGACCATCCTTGTTTTCAAAAACCAAAAAAAATAATGGCAAACACAATTTGCTTCCTCCTTTATTTTATTTTATATTATTTTTTTATTATAAAAAAAAAAAGAAAAACAAAAATAAGTCCTAGAATGAAATGCATGAATGTTATGCAATGCAAATCCTAGAAACAAAAACACCAAAAACCAAAGAACAATGGTTACAACAGAATAGAGCAATGAAGCACAAGGGCCATGCCAGAAAGACTCAATTAGATCGAGTCTTTTGCATCAAAAACCTTTTAGATGCACCACGAGCATTGGAGTTCTTATTCACGTTCAAGTGATTCTCAACTCTAGGATTGGAATAAAGGTTTAACACCTTTGCCAATTCATCAATAAGTGCCATAGGATCTTGTGCTTGAGGCACAGACACTTATAGTTTATTCGCTCTCTTAGCAGCTTGAAGCTTGTAACAGTTAGGACGAATGTGTCCAGACTTTCCACAAAAATGATAAACCCAAGCAGGTTTACGATGCATCTTGTCCTTAGATAGGGTAGACTCCTTAGGTCTAGACTCTTTCAGATCAACCCTAATCTTCCTAGGTGGTGAAACTTCCATGGGTTTAACAACCTCACTCCTAGGGGGTTTGACTGTTGGGATTTATGCCCTAAAATTCAATTTATTGGCATGTCATAAATAATTAAATTGTTTATTTATATGAGACTATTTATAAATGAACTAATGGGACATTATCTTAGTCCATGAGATGCATAGTATGTGATTTATGTGAAGAGTCACAGAAAGATATAAATCACAAGTTCTTTGTAAACTCAGAATTTTAGTTCGTAGTCGGTGATGAAATTGGGTATTTCATCTGCGAAGGCTATAACATATCAACTAAGATGATTTATCTTGATCATGGAAGTGGAGACTTCTAGTTGGTATGTTGATATGTTTTAAGAGTTAAGACATATTGAACTGGACCGCTGTGAGATTTATTATTCTCCAAATGATTGTCAATTGAATAATAAATCTCACGACTTCTATTTACATCAACTCTAAATCCTAAAAGAATAATGGACCTAATCATGAGATGTAGGTTGCTTTGATATATCAGGAGTGAGATCTATTTGTTACGGTTAAAACCTCAGTATGTTGGGCAGCCGCATTTAATGTTGATGGAACATATATTTTCAAGATGGAATTCATAATCTCTTAACGGAGATATAAAATATTCTCTTGAGATAAGTTTAATGGGTTTGGTTATTCAGAGTGTTGGGCCCAACCACTTTAGTAATGAGTTACTAAAGTATATATTTATGAAATTGGATTTCATAAATATATGATGAATAACATAAAGGATTAAACCGGGTACTCAAGGATTAAGATGTAGTAATCTTCAAAGTGGCAGTCTATATTTATGACTTTGTATTACTACGAATATTTTAATGAAGGAGTTGTATGTATAATAAAGTCTTGGGATATAATTTATTAATAAGGCCTAGAGTGCAATTATATTCTTATAGTGGTATTGAATATAATTAATGATAACTTTGGACTTGTCAAGAGTTGACGGAAAAGCTCAAGGCCCATTGGAGCTAGAGTCTTATTTGTTCCCTTTGGTCCCATCTCAAGCCACAAACTAAAGCCCAATTGGGTAGGCCCAAAAGGCTAACTCAATTAGATAATCAGTCATTATTTAATAAGAGTTATTAAATAAAGAAACTATGAGAATAGTTTTAACGTATGTATGATGAAAAGAAAAGAAATCAGTTTTTCTCCACAAGGAGAAAAAGAATTTTCTTTGAGAATCTATGTATAAAAGGACTGATTAACTTGTCAAGAGTTGACGGAAAAGCCCAAGGCCCATTGGAGTTAGAGTCTTATTTGTTCCCTTTGGTCCCATCTCAAGCCACAAACTAAAGCCCAATTTGGTAGGCCCAAAAGGCTAGCCCAATTAAATAATCAGTCATTATTTAATAAGAGTTATTAAATAAAGGAACTATGAGAATAGTTTTAACGTACGTATGATGAAAAGAAAAGAAATCAGTTTTTCTCCACAAGGAGAAAAAGAATTTTCTTTGAGAATCTATGTACAAAAGGACTGATTGAGAGACCACACATCTTGGGCACCATGTGGAATTGAGATGAAGATTAAAGGTATTCTCAAGTCAAGGTTTTGAAATTCACTGCATCAAGGTACGCTTTCTATTCTTTATTCCAGAATTCATGGTTACATGTTTATCTTTCATGATTGAAATAGATCCGTGTTTGTTACTTCCGCTGTGTGTTTTGTATGAGATACAAGACCAGATTTTCCAACATTGACAGTTTCATTCGCACCCTCACTTACAGAAGGTTTAGAAGAAGATGAAGGAACAAAGATAGTGGAATGGGGTGCAGACACAGAGATGCTCTCGAAATAACCTCAACTAGATTTGTCAGAAGGATACTTTTGAACACTCAACATTTGATCAACTTTAGAACTAGTAGATCTAGAAACAGATAAATCAAGTTCTAATTTCTTAACTTTATCAATCACCAGCATATTCTCAGTTTTCACATTGTTCAAAAGATCATTAGCATCAAACAATTTAACAAGCAAATTTTTCTTATCAAGCTCAAGAGATTCAATTTTCTTCAGGCCAAGTTCAATATTCATAGCATCCTTTGTAGCAACTTTGCAAAGTTTATGATAGGCCTCTTGAAGGTTTGCATCCTCAGAGAGTTCCCCATCAGAAGGGTTCTCTTCAACAGACACGCTTTCATTGACTATAGCAGTAGCAGTGAAAGCAATGAAGTTTCCATCCTCGTCACATCCAGACTCATCATCAGAAACCTCATTATCACTAAGGGTTACAGCCATAGCCTTGCCCTTAGACCTCAAGAATGTTAGACATTTAGATTTAACATGACCATACCCTTGACAACCAAAACATTGAGAACCCAAAGAATTATTTGAAGATTGACCTACTCTTTCTCTAGGTTTTTCAGTGTTGCTAACCTTAATGAGATCATTCTTCCTAAAATTTCTAGGTTTAACAGTGTTTGTATTCATTGCCCTTCTGTTAGTATTCATAAGAAAGTTTCTAAAGTTCTTGGCAATGTAAGCAATCTCTGTAGCAGAGAGCTCATCATCAAATCTACCAGCATCAACATCATCAACAGACTTAAGAGCCATTGATTTGGATTTGTTAGCTTTGGGTAGGTCTAACTCATAGGATTGAAGAGATCCTACAAGTTCATCAACAGGGATGGAGTTCACATCCTTGCTCTCAGTAATGACAGTTACTTTGGGTCTAAAGTCCTCAGTTAAAGATTTAAGAATCTTCCTAACAATTTTAGGTTGATCATAGATTTCACCTAAATTATATGCAGAATTAACAATGTCATTAAGTTTGGCATAAAATTCATCAAAGGATTCACCATCAGACATCCTAATGCTTTCAAACCTAGAAGTTAATTCCTGCAATTTATTTATTTTAACAGCCTTTGTGCCTTCATGCACAGTTTGGAGGATTTTCCAAGTAGTATGAGCAACCTCAATATTTGAGATTCTCTTAAATTCCTCCATAGAAACAGCATTAAAGATAGCATTCATAGCTTTGCTTTTAAATACAGCTGCTTCTTTTTGAGAAGTCTGCCACTCACTCATAGAAGTAGTGGGCTTCTCCCATCTGTACTCAATGGAATTCCAAACTCTCTCATCAACGGATTTCAGGAATGCTTTCATCCTTACTTTCCAATAAGCATAGTTATTCCCATCAAAGTGAGGAGGAACAACAAGAGAGTGTCCGTGTTTCTTGACAATAGGGGTCAAGGATCAGCTCAGAGATCAAAAGATCTACAACAAAAAGAGCTACCCGCTTTGATACCACTTGTTGGTTTTTAGACCCCTTAAAACAACAATTCGATTAACCTAGTTAATAGCCAAGTGATTAACTTAGTCAAATTATGCAATTCTAGGTTATCACAATCATATAATCATATCAAGAATATAAAGCAGCGGAAATAAAAAGAACACAATGATATGATGACCTAGGAAACCACACGGTAAAAACTTGGGGAGGATTTGACCTAGCTATCCTCAAGGTAAACCTAAATCCACTATGAAAGAATCGAAGTTCATACAAAAGGACTTACAAGCTCCCTGCTTGACTTCCTAATGCTACCCACGAGTAGAACTTACTGACACGACCACGTGCAAGCTCCGTATCCACGGACTCCTTCTTTCTTGGATTCTCTAATAAGATACAAGCTCCCTGCTTGTTTTTCTTTAAGCTCCAATGGCAGTAATTGAGTTGATCATCAAGATGTTGATACTATCTCTACCTTGAAAACCCTAAGCTTTGTGTATAGGAAAGCTCTTCTAGATCTTATAAGAGATTTACACAAAACAGAAAAGTATGAGCAATAATACAACGGGAGCCACACTCAAAACGTGGCTAGGGTTTTGCCTTATATACCTAGGGCAAAAACATAAAACCCTAAACGTTTAATGAGAAAGGCCTGAGTTGGAAATTCTACAGAAAAAATATTCTGGCCGACTTTCGATCGATCGAGTCTATCCTTCGATCACTCGAGCCAGGCCGAAATGCACTAATACATCTGCAGCTTCTCGATTCCAACTTTACATGAATTACACAACTTTGAGCAAGCCTAAAGAAGACTAAACATATTGTTTTGATCATGGTTTGCCAACATTACACATTAGAGTTCTAAATACATAAAATCCTAAGTCTTTAGAAACTAACACTCATACACTGATTGAGTACCTTGTGCTATGCGAATGAATTCAGCTTCCTTTTGCACTATCAGACTAACAGGAAAGTACCTCTTACGAAAGAGCTCAACAAAATGCTGCCAAGTTATGACTTCTATTCCATGTGTCCTTTCTGTGGACTCCCACCATTCCAATGCATCACCTTTTAGTACAAAAACAGCAAGGATAACTCGTTGCTCATCACTAACTTCCATTGCTCTAAAGAGCCTTTCTATCTCTTTAAGCTAGTTGTCAACCTCTATTGGATCCTTTGTACCCTTGAAAGCAGGAGGGTCAAGCTTTCTAAACTTTTCCAAAGCACTAGTCGGATTGGTGGCTCCTACTTGATGTTGCACTATATTGGTTAAGCCCCCAATGGCTTCAATAATAGCTTGAAGATTAGTGGTTCCATTAGCATTTGGTTGACAATTCCTTGGGTTCCTCCTTAGTGGAGCCATCTCTCTAAGCAATACAACAAGATATCATAAGTAAAGATTTTAAATATTCCTAAGGGTCAAAACCAAACACACAGATAGTACTACAATCATTCCTACACGCTCTAGAAAATATATATATATATATATATATATATCACTATGAAAGGTCAAATAATTCTAACACTAAAAGTCCTTATAATCGCACTCTTGTTCCAAAATAATCTTAAGATTAAACCTATAAGTCTATAGAATCATAAACCTATGCTTTGATACCACAACTGTAACGCCCCAAACCCATACCAAGGATTTAGATGCATAACCTGTCTTATAAAAATCAATACTAATATAATGGAATAGAGCGAAATTAAATATCCACAAATAAACTTCAAATAATCAAAATCTTTCCTATGAAATCCATAAAAGCAAAAACCTTAACAATAAAGTCTCCAAATACAATCTAAAAAAAAAAGTTTCCCAAATGCCAAACTTACTATCCTAAGAAAATATACTAAAACAGTCCATCAACTAACATAACTCCCAAAGAAGTCTCCAATCTAAAGCTCCATTGCTCTACCACCAAAAGACCTTCCACTACTCTAATCTGAAAGGGTGGAAAAATGGGGGTGAGCTAGAAGCTCAATAATAGACTACATAATATGAGGATGTCTCTGAAACAAAATAATAGTATCTATGACAAAATATAATCTTCACAAAACACTTGCATATAGATTTAACAGCAATATAATATATACTATAAAACTGTTAAGAATAAAACATTTAACTATAGCATTGAAATCAGTAATTAAAATGATAACCACTTTAATATGCCAATATGCACTAAATAGGTAGAAACAATATATTATGACAATAAACAATTTTCCACTTATAAAGATCAGTAACAATAAAATGGTAGTTCGTTATAGAAAACATTAGTCAGGTAAAGACATAAGCTGCTAAACACTTGGGGGGTGATTCCCATTGGGAACAATAACACTAACCTCAAAGAGGCAACACTGGCTCCAAAGAGCAAACAATAACATTGCACCACACCACAATAACACTACATCGGCCGAAGGCCAACACTTAACCCTGTGTTGGCAAAGGTTGCAGATTGTCTAATTGACTATTTGAAAACATTCTTGACATGTACAATTTCATAATAATATACAATAAATAATAAAATTCTAGTATATATTATGCGTTTACAATGGTATAAGTTTTTGAAACTTCACTTTTGCAATTATGTATTTATAAATATATTTTTACCAAAAATATATACATAAATATACACGTCTTGAGAGACGTCATGATCTGTAGTCCACTTACCTCTAGTTGCTAAATCAAGCTTTACTTGAATTGTTCGAAACGATGTCAACGAGAACCTAAATAACACCAAAGATAGGTCCATCAATACATAATTTCTCACTTAAAAATCTATTTTCACAATTAAACGGTTTTATCCTAGACAATATTGATATATCTAAAATCCTCTATTTATTCACTTAACTATCCAATACACTTTCAGCTTTGATCAGTTTTTTTTTTTTTTTTTTTTGGGCTTAAAAATACTGCTGCCTATTCTGATTTTTCCATTGATAAAATCATGGATATTCAAGACTTCAAAATGGCCGAATAAGGGAAATCTCATCAATCTACAATTCACATCCCTTCTTGTCATGTAGCTATATCCCTCCCTCCTAGGTCTAATATAATAATAATTTTAGGACATCCTTTCCCATGATATAAGGATAAGTGAGGGTTGTTGAGATCAGAACGTAAGCTTAGAATTTCCTTTTTCCTTTAATATATTGCTAGGGTAGATTTTATGAAGTCATGTCTATTGTCCTATTAGCAACTAAAGCAATTTCAAGCACAATTCCTCCCTAAAAACATGGGACAATTTTCTAATCATAATCAGGTTTTATTTTCTTATATTTGTTTATTAACATGATGACAACATTGATTTTTCAAGTCCACACCTACCCCTATGTTCTGTACAGCACAAAGACTCATATACGCAGAAATTTTCCATCCAAGGTGTGTGATACATCAATAGCCCTTAAGCTAGATAGACACTTGCTAGATATCACATAAATACAAGAACCCAAATAAAGCGGAGAGCTGACCTGATTCTCTTACACAGCCGCAGAGAAGAGAAGAAACAGCTCACTCATATGTTGCGGCTGAAAACAAAAAGAACTTCTTATGTACATACACGTGTAACATAAAAGGTAAAAGACTAGGGTTATCAAGGCCCATACATACACTCGTAGTTTTTATCTTATTTTTAATGTCTTAGGCCCAAATCAATTTAATCCATTTAATTGTAGACCTCCTTTATAATTTACACATAAATATTAAACTGGTATAAAAATTATGGGGTGTTACAGTACAAGTGTGAGGTACTTAAGACATATTAGCAACATCTTAAAAGTACAAGGAAATGCTACAAAGCATTGAGATGAACACAAGTACGGAATATTAAAATGAAATATAAAAACATAGTACTTAAGCAATAAAAACAACTGTCCAAGAGTAAAAACACTAAAACAGTTTAAACCAAACATAAATAATGCTAAATCGCCTGAATGAACCAATGTATCTAAGTCTAACACTGTCTACGCTCTACTCCCCCTCGAATGTGCAAGCTCCCTCTTAAAAATTTCTCCGTCTTTTTGACCGGAATGGCCAAAATGGCTAGAACTGGTCGGACTTTGAATCTGATCCTTGTGCCATGGATAAATCCTCGATCTGTGAAGATACTGCAGTGATCTAACCCTAGATATAGGCAAATTGGTTTGCGATGTGCTGCACATGGGAGTCAAGCACGGTAAACATTTGGTCCACTCTAGGTAGGAGGTGATCAAGTCTGTCTGATCCTCGTGCTTGTTCTGAAGATGATGGCTGAGCTGAAGGCTTTGGAGCAGTGGTGAATCTATTAATCTCCTCCTCTGTGTCACCACCCTCTTCCTCAACACGATCCCTTGGTATTGAAGACACACCGGTTCTAGAGCCTTTGATATGAGCTGTGCTTCGAGTCACTATATGTGCACCAATGGGATAGTCTTTTTGAACCACAGTAAGATCACTCGAAAGTTTGAGCTTTGTCTTTGCAATTAGGCCCATTTTGAGAGTGGGAAATGGCATAACTGTTCTGGAGTTTCGCATCTCAATGCTTTTGGTCAAGAGATGGAAAATGTGTCCACAAATATCAACCTCCTTGTGAGTGAAGAGATCATACAAGAAGATTGTCCTTGGATCGGACAATGTCGTTAGGTTGGTGATCGGATACAAGTTGTGGATCATTACATAAGCAAGAGCTCTCATCTCCGGACTGAATGGAATTGTGTTCATGGACTTCTTGTTTGGTGTACCACCAAGAAGCCTTACCATTTCCTCAGTAGATTCTAGACGATCATCATACTGCACAGTGATTGGCTATGAGGGACGTCGAACTTCCAGGAACTCTTGTATGCTTTCCCTTGTGATGAAAAACTCCTTATGTCTTACCCAGCAATTGATATGATCTCCTTCCATATTGGCATTTGAGAAGAACTCTTTGATGATCTCCGAGTACATAACTCTACTCAGATTCAGCAGCTTCGTCCACGTCATTTCCTTGAACACTTTAGGTATGAACGTGTCCTCAAGGGTATCCAATTTAACTACCCGTTCCATAATTATCGTGGCTTGCTTGTAGCAATCATTGTAAGCCATATCTACCTCAACAGACTTGAAATTGTTAGAATCCGTGTGAGCATGCTTGAAGGATTTCTTGGATGCTGAATGTTTGGTAGGAGACATCTGCACATGTTCACAGACATAGAGAAAGGAAACATGTGCAAACAACAAAAAATAGACCACAAAACTTGATTAGATTCAAGTTAGTCCAAAACAGAAATAAAAATGCTTAAAGCAGAGTGCAACCAACTTAAAACAACATGTTATAAGTGTTAAAACATGTAAACACAAGCATAAAGCAAGAAATAAGTGTCTGTGCATGTGTTGTGCATATGCTGTGCAACAGGTGATGTATGGGGTGTGCCTAGTGGGTGCCTAGGTGATGCATGGCATGGCATTGAGGCATAAATTGGGCAAAGTGTGTAAAACATACACCCATTGACTAAAACATGTCAAGCATGTTCAATCAAGAGTAAACACAAGCAAAGGAACTCATTTGAGTCCAAAACAATACAAAAATGCCATTTGAGCGTTTTGTTAAACACAAAGCATGCAACACTACAAAACCCCAATGGACAATGCAAGAACACATGTAAAAATGCCTAAATACATGAGTAAAATGCCATAAGGGGCCAACACAGATACACACAAACCAAATGGGACTCAGCCCAATCAAAGTTTTGAAAATTTTTTGCTTAAAATTAAAAATCCCAACCCTTTTTCAAAAATTCCCAAATCTTAGAACCCTAAGAAAATTTCTGCATAATCTAAGACAAAAATGAAAAAAAAATGTTTAAGAAAACATACCTTGAAGTGATTTTGTAGAGATTAATGCTTGAAAATGATGGGGTTATAGTAAAAATCAGTTTTGGGTTGAGAGGGGTTCGAGAGAGGCAAGGCGAGGGAAATAGAGAGTGTTTGAAAAACGATCACATCTACCTTATAAAACTGAAAACATGCATTTTTCGCGGGTTAGACAGTCGCAAAATTAGTCACGAAAAACACCACTGAAGCACAAAAGCTTTCACGAGAAACTTTTAGTCGCAAAACAAGCACGAGACAGTCGCAATAGCCTCTGTATGAATTGAAAATTTTCCATTTTTTGCCTAAAAACATTTTGCGAGAAAGGTTTAATCGCGAGATACTCGCGAGACAGTCGCGAGACTCTCTGTATGAAATTAAGGCTTTAAGCCGCGAGCTTCTCACGAAACTGCCTCTGAACTAGTTTTTGAAGAAAAACACAACAAAGCATTTTGAACTAAAACTAAAAACACGAAAATATAAAATCACTTTCAAAAACATATAAAAATACTCAAAAATCTTTTTGGGTTTGATTGACAAGTACTTGAGCATACACATCACATTTGAAAATGTACAATCACACAAATGAAATAAGCATTATTTGAACAAAGTCCTGTGTGTTGTGGGTGAGTATCAAATGTGGAATAGTCCTTAGACCAGAGTGAAGCTTTAATGATCAATTCAATCAAGTCATACATAACTGGTACTAAGTCAAGTGGTTTATCTCAATTACAGAAATGAACATATATGACCTCCCACACGAGAATGATTACAAATCTTAGAAGCTTTTCATTTGGCTTCTGCACAAATCATAACATTTGATCTTTTTGAACAATACATCTCATTTTGAGATTGGTGCTTGAAATTTTTGATATTCAACATTGAGAGTTAGCCTTTGGCTTTTGAGCACCATACATTTCAATTTAAAATGTCGCTTTCCCTTTTTCTTAGTCAAATACTAGTATGTGCGATGGCTTTTGCAACTCATTATCTTTTTTCATTTTGAGATTTACATTTGTTGAGCTCTTTAAGCAAAAACATAAAAATAAAGGTGGGGAAGAGATATAGGCACAAGTCTATGCAAGTATTAAGACCATTAAGACTATTGACCAATCATTCATGACAAGCTTGAAGATCTATTTATAATAATCACACATAGTTTTCAAGATTTCTCCCACAAAGATATATGTGCATACATAACAAGCTAAGCTCGTAAATGCACTACACCGTTAGTACGAAGGTACTAGGCCAAACTCACATCTGATATACACAACACAAGCGATTAAACTTTATGAGATTTTTCAATTTTTATGAGTTTTTGAATTTTTGAACACACTAAAAAACAGAACAAGTAAAGTAATATCAACAAAAACAAGTACAAAACAAAACTTGTAAAAGAAACGTGATCTATCTAAACATGTGAGACCTATGCAACAAGTATGCAACAATGAATAAAATAGGGTCACACAAGAGATAGAGATCAAGGAATGATACCGATACCAATGGTCTTACACAAAGACTCAAACCTTGGACCATCAAAAGGTTTAGTAAATATGTCTGCCTTCTGATTGTCAGTATTGATGAACTCTAAATACACAGTCTTTTCCTCCACCAAATCTCGAATGAAATGGTACCGGATCTCGATATGCTTTGACTTTGAGTGTTGAACTGGATTTTTTGACAAATTTATGGCACTCGTATTATCACAGAACACACATATAGTGTCTTGAGTAATTCCATAATCATGTAGAAACTTCTTCATCCATAATAATTGTGCATAACAACTAACCGCTGCAATGTACTCAGCTTCAGCCGTTGATAAAGAAACTGAATTCTGCTTTTTGCTCATCCATGACACCAAGTTATTTCCAAGATAGAAACAACCACCTGAAGTGATCTTCCTATCATCAATGCACCCGGCCCAGTTAGCATCTGAATACCCATCTAAGCACTTATTCAAGTCACTTGAATACCAAATTCCGTAGTCAGATGTGCCATTGATGTAGCAAATAATTCGTTTGACTGCTGTCAAGTGTGATTCTTTGGGTGCTGCCTGAAATCGAGCACATAATCCTACATTGAAAGCGATGTCCGGTTTACTCGCAGTGAGATAGAGAAGACTACCGATCATGCTTCAATAAAGTGTTGGATCCACTTCTACACCGGCTGCATTATGACTTAGTTTTGCTGAGGAACTCATGGGAGTGGAAGTATGTTTCTTAGAGTCTAGGCCGAATCTCTTTACAAGATTTTTGGCATATTTCTCTTGAGAAATAAATATTCCATCTTTCTGTTGTTTCACTTGAAGCCCTAGGAAGTAGTTTAGCTCCCCCACCATGCTCATCTCAAACTCCCTTTTCATTTCTTCTGAAAATTCATGAGCTAAGTGATCGATTGTGGATCTAAAGACAATGTCATCCACATATACTTAAGCAATAAGAAGAGATCTCTCATCTCTTTTGATAAACAAGGTTCGATCGGCTTGACCTCTCTTGAAACCATGATCCAATAAGTATGTGGTGAGACAATCATACCAAGGTCTTGGTGCTTGTTTCAGCCCATATAATGCCTTCTTCAACCTTAACAAATGGTTCGGAAAGTGAGGGTCTTGAAATCCCTTTGGTTGCTTAACAAACACTTCTTCGTTTAAAAACCCGTTAAAGAAAGCACTCTTCACATCCATTTGGTATAACTTGAAATTCATAATACACGCTATGGAGAGAAGAATTTGGATTGACTCTAGTCTAGCAACTGGAGCAAATGACTCATCAAAGTCTATGCCTTCAACTTGTGTATATCCTTGAGCCACCAATCTAGATTTATTTCGGACAACTTAACCATCTTCATCGGTCTTGTTCTTGAAGATCCATTTGGTGCCGATTACATGTGTATCCTTGGGCCTTGGTACCAATTCCCATACATCATTTCTAACAAATTGATGCAACTCTTGGTGCATGGACTCTACCCAATTCTCATCTTTCAAAGCTTCCTCCACTTTCTTGGGTTCAAATTGAGCAAGATAACAGTTGTACGTCACATGATTCACACTATAGGCCGGTCCTTTTCTCAAATGAAGTCCTTCATCTACATTACCAATGATATTGCTTGAGGGATGATTGAGAGTTACCCTTGACGATGGTCTCTTGGAAGTAGAAGTTTTCTCATCACAAGAGATTGGAGGTTGAACTTCTGGAGGGGTGAGTGGGCTTGAAGATCCTTGTGTTGATCTAGTCTCCCTTCTTGATATAGGAGGTGTAGACTCCTTTTTCGATGATTCTTTCTCAACATCATCACCTTGAGACATGTTGTCATCACCCTCATTCTTCTTAAGGTTTGGTCTTTCACCATCATCATCAATATCCTTTTCAGAGATGGTGTCATTGATGACCACATTTATCGATTACATCACTGTCTTAGTGCATTTATTGTTCACTCTATATACTCGGCTATTTATGGAGTAGCCTAGGAATATACCTTCATTACTTTTAGCATCAAATTTTCTAGGATTCTCCCTATCATTGAGAATGTAACACTTGCTTCCAAATATTTGGAAATATTTTACCTTCGGTTTCTTTCCTCTCCAAATTTCATACGATGCCTTCTTTGTTCCTGCTCAGAAGTAAATCCTATTCCCAATGTGACACGAAGTATTCACTGCTTCAACCCAAAACTTCTGTGGAATATTTTTGTTGAGTAACATTACTTTTGCCATCTCTTGAATCACCCGGTTCTTTCTTTCAACCACCCTATTCTGTTGTGGAGTCTTTGGAGCTGAAAATTCCTTCTTGATACTGTGTTCATTGCAAAATGCTTCAAACTTTACATTTTCAAACACCTTCCCATGATCACTTCTGATTTTGACTATGGGAACTGCCTTTTCATTTTGCAGCCTCTTGCATAACCTTTCCATCTTGTCACATGCTTCCGACTTCTCTCTAAGAAATTTCACCCAAGAGTATCTCGAGAAATCATCAACTACCACCATAATATAGTGCTTTCCACCCATGCTTTCTATTCTCATTGGACCCACTAGATCCACATGTAGTAACTCCAAAGGGCAAGACGTAGCAACCACATTTAGTTTAGGGTGGCTTGACTTTGTTTGTTTTCCCAATTGACATGGACCACAAACATTCTTCTCAATTTTCCCAAACTTTGGTAAACCTACCACTACTTCAAGCTTTAAGACTTTTGCCACTTGCTTGTAATTTGCATGTCCAAGGTGTTGATGCCATAACTCCAAAAGATTCACTCGAGCACTTCGACATGCTATGCTAGGTTTAGGAATAACCCCATAACAATTGTCGGTGGTCCTTAGTCCCTTCAAAACTTGAACACCTTCTTCATTTAGGATTAGACACCCTTTCTTTGAAAATTGGACTAAGAAGTCTTCATCGCATATTTAAGTGATACTCAGCAAGTTCACTTTCAATCCTTTAGTGTACAGCACATCAGTCAATAAAGGCAGTCTTGGAATATCAACATTTCCCTTTCTAAGAACTTGTGAGCAACTATCATCTCCAAATGTCACAAAGCCATCTTCCTTCTCTTTAAGAGTTTTGAACAAAAATTTATCTCCAGTCATATGCCTTGAACAACTACTATCAAGATACCACAAACATAAATTAAACACTTTCAAAGTGGTATGAACAAAAAGACAAGCATGAGATAGGCATTCTTGACCATCAAAGCAGGACTCATCTTTCTTTACTTCATTCATAGATGAGTGAAGCTTCTTTTCAGACAATCAAGTTTATCACACAAATGTCTATTCCTTCTCTTATATTTATCAATTAAGGAATTCACCTCACACAAGCTATTATGAATATCATGATTCCTATGATTTCAACATGTGTATAAAGATTCTAGCATGTTTCTTTGATTTGAATAACTCTAAAAGCTCATTAGTAGGACAATCTCTCTCTCTCTCTCTCACACAATGAAATACCATAAATAATACAGGTATAAAAGATTGAACATAATTACAATCAAATTTGGTATGGAATTAAAGCCAACAAAACACATAGTTATAAATTACAACTTTACACAATCCATGGAGATGGCACCAATGTTTTGGCAAAGGAATTTAAACCGTTTGTTGTCAAGAGGTTTGGTAAACAAATCATCCTTCTAATCATCAGTGTGCATAAACCTAAGAGTAAGAGTACCATCTTCGACAAGCTCTCTAATGAAGTGAAGTCGAATCTTTATGTGTTTAGTTCGAGAATGTTGAACAGGATTCTTAGAGATGTTGATGGCATTGGTATTGTCATAGTAGATGGTAAGATGTTCTTGACAAATATCATAATCATGGAGGATTTTTTGCATCCACAGGAGTTGGGTGCAACAGCTACTGGCAGCAATGTACTCAGCTTCTATAATGGATAATGAGATGGAATTTTGCTTTTTGCTCATCCAGGAGACAAGATTATTACCCACATAAAAACAACCCCCCGATATACTCTTTTTATCATCAGCATTCCCAGCCTAATTAGTGTCAGAATACCCAGCTAAGACATCATTTGTGTCCTTGTTGTACTATTCACCAAAGTCAGTTGTGGTTTTGACATACTTTATGATTCATTTTAAAGCTGCCATATGAGATTCTTTGGGATTAGCATGATATCTAGCACACACTCCCACACTGTAACTAATGTCAGGTCTACTAGCAGTAAGGTAAAGAAGACTACCTATCATGCTTCTATTGAGAGATGGATCAACACTTTTTCCTAACAAGTCAACAATGAGTTTAACATTCAGGCTCATAGGGGTTCTAACAAAACTAGCAGATTCCAAACCAAACTTTTTCACAAGATTCTTAGCATATTTAGACCGAGATAGGAATATACCTGAATCTTGTTGACGAATATGCAATCCAAGGAAGTGAGTCAGCTTTCCAATCATGCTCATCTCGAACTCGGCCGGCATGAGTTTTGAGAAGCTATGTGCAAGTTCATCCTTCGTTGATCCAAAGATGATATCATCAATATAGACTTGAGTAACTATTAACTTACCATCTTCCCTTTTTATGAAGAGAGTCAGATCCACCTTTCCTCTTGTGAACTCGTGTGACACCAAGTATTGTGTGAGCCAATCATACCAAGCTCTAGGGGCTTGCTTCAACCCATAAAGTGCTTTCTTGAGGTACAACACATGATCCGGGAAGTGTGGATCAATGAATCCTTTTGGTTCAGTCACATATACATCTTCTTTAAGTATCCCATTCAAGAAAGCAGTCTTTACATCCATCTGGTAAAGCTTAAACTTTAAGTGACATGCTAGGGCTAGGAGAATTCTGATGGACTCCATACGGGCAACTAGGGCAAATGTTTCATCATAGTCTACTCCTTCCATTTGTGAGTATCCTTGAGCTACAAGACGATCCTTGTTGCAGATCACATTGCCCTCCTCATCAGTCTTATTGCGGAATATCCACTTTGTGCCGTTGATGTGCTCACCCACTGGTCTAGGTACTAGAGTCCAGACATCATTCCTCTGAAACTAACGTAATTCATCATGCATTGCTTCAACCCCGCTTTCATCCTAAAGAGCTTTCTCAACTTTAGTGGGTTTAACCTGTGACAAATAACAAGAATAAGACACAAAGCTAGCAACACATTTATCAACTGTACGCTTCCTTAATGTGAGTTCATTCATGTTTCCCACAATAACATCAGGAGGATGATTTAATTTAATCCTGGAATAAGGTCCTTTCTCTTCATGGGACTCAGAATCTGGTGAAGTGGATATATCTGCAAAATCTTCCACAACACTAAGAGTACCAGGAGTACTTGGAGATGTGGGCTCTTGTTCAACAATTTCTAGAACTTCCTTTAGCTCAAGAGGAAGAATTTCTTTGGGGAATTCCTCACTAACCTTCTCAGAACCAAAATCTGAAGACTCATCAATAAAAACATTCACTGTTTCCATTACCTTCATGGTTCTTTTGTTGTATACCTGATAAGCCTTGCTTGTAAAGGAGTATCCTAGAATTATTCCTTCATCGCTTCGGGAATCAAATTTTCCCACATTCTCTCTATCCCTGAGAATGAAACAAGTACTTCCAAAGATTTTGAAATACTTCACATTTGGCTTTCTTCCTTTCCATAACTCATATGGAGTCTTCGTAGTACCGGGTCTAAAGTATACCTTATTAACCATATGACATGCAGTGTTAGCGGCTTCTCCCCACAAGTTTCTAGCCACATCCTTATTGTGTAACATGGCTCTAGCCATCTCCTGAAAAACCTTGTTCTTTCTTTTTACTACACCATTCTGCTGAGGAGTAATAGGAGCAGAGAATTCTTGAGATATACCTGATCTTGTACAAAAGGACTCGATATAATAGTTCTCGAATTCTTTACCATGGTCACTTCGAATTTGATCAATCTTCAGACTCTTTTCATTTTGAAATCTTGTGCACAAGGCTTTAATGTGCTCAGGAGCATCTGACTTGGATCGTAGGAGGATAACCAAAGTGTACCTAGTGAAGTTGTCTACCACAACCATGATGTATCTGATGGAATTAAAGATGTACGCAGCGGAAAAGTAAGTTTTAAACGGATCTACTTCATTCGATATTGTTAACATGCACAAAGTAAATTTCAGAATTTGAGAACAAGAAATCGTACCTTGAAGCGGTGAATTCTAAAACCGAAGATTGAAGCACTTGGGAATACTCTTAATCTTCACTCCAATTCCACTAACGCCCAAGATGTATGGTCTCTCAATTGGTAACAAAGGGATTAATAGAGAGTGACTATCACTCACTTCCACACCATTACAATGATGTTTTTCTTACCAATATATTTCTGTACGTTTTTCCTTTGTATCTAACCAATATATCTAATTGGGCTGGCCTTTTGGGCCTTACCAATTGGGCTTAAGTGTGTGGCTTGGAGTGGGACCAAAAGGGACCAATAAGACACTAGCTCCAATGGGCCTTGGGCTTTTCTGTCAACTCTTGACAAGTCCAAAGTTACCATTAATTATATTTAATACCACTATATAAATATAGTTGCACTCTAGGTCTTATCTATATATTATATCCCAATACTTTATTATACATGCAACCCCTTCATAAAATATTCGTAGTAATACAAAGTCATTAATATAGACTGCCACTTTGTAACTTACTACATCTTGATCCTTGAGTACCCGGTTTAATCCTTTTAATGTTATTCATTATATATTTATGAAATCCAATTCCATAAATATATACTTTAGTCTTACTAAAGTGGTTAGGCCTAACTCTCTGAATAACAAACTCATTAAACTTATCTCAAGGGAATACTTTATATCTCCATTAAGAGACTATGAATTCTATCTTGAGAATACATGTTCCATCAACACTTAATGTGGCTGCCCAACATACTGAGGTTTTGACCATTACTTTAGATCTCACTCCTAATATATCAAAGCAACCTAAACCTCATGATCAAGTTCATTATTCTCTCAGGATTAAGAGTTCATGCAAATACAAGTCATGAGATTTATTATTCATTTGACAGTCCTTATGCAAATAATAAATCTCATGGCGGTCCAGTTCAATATGTCTTAACTCTTAAAACATATTAACACATCAACTAAAAGTCTCCATTTCCATGATCAAGACAAATCATCGTAGTTGATATGTTATAGTCTTCGCAGATGAAATGCCCAATTTCATCACCGACTACGAACTATAATTCTGAGTTTACAAAGAACTTGTGATTTATATCTTCTGTGACTCTTCACATAAATCACATACTATGCATCTCATGGACTATATGATAATGTCCGAATATTCATGTTACCATTATTTCAGATAATAATAAAACAAATTTATTAAACATAATATTAAGTCATACATAATGTCTAACATAATGTCACACTTAATATCATACATAGCATCATTCAATAGGATTTAAGGGCACTAATCCTAACAATCTCCCACTTGCCCTAAAGACTATTGTGCACTAATCTAACTCCCATTCCCTCCAAATGTGACTCGAAAGTCCTTTGAGGCAAGGCTTTGGTAAATGGATCTGCTAGATTGTTTGCACTTTCAATCTTGCTACCACCACATCTCCATGAGCAACAATATCTCGAATGATATGGTACTTCCTCTCAATGTGCTTTCCTTTCTTTTGATTCCTTGGATCTTTAGATTGTGCAACTGCTCCACTGTTATCACAAAACAATGTGATTGGAACTTGCTCCATTCTTATTACACCAAGGTCAGAAAGGAATTTCTTGAGCCATACAGCTTCCTTTGCTGCTTCACAAGCAGCAACATATTCTGCTTCCATGGTGGAGTGTGCAATACAAGATTGCTTAATACTCCGCCAACTAATGGCTCCACCTCCCAAGGTGAAAACACATCCTGAAGTGGATTTTCTAAAATCTAGATCCGATTAAAAATCTGAATCTGTATAGCCAATGGGAATCAAATCCTCACAACGGTAAACAAGCATATAATCTCTCGTTCTCCGTAGATACTTGAGAATATGCTTTACAGCTTGCCAATGTTTTGGTCCTGGATTTGATTGATATCGGCTGACCATGCCAATTGAATAGCAGATATTTGGTCTAGTACAAAGCATGGCATACATGAGACTTCCTACTGCAGAAGCATAAGGAACTTGTCTCATCATATCTACTTCCTCTTGAGTCTTAGGCCTTTGGTCATCAGACAGAGGAACTCCATGTCTGAAAGGAAGCAATCCTTTCTTGGAGTTTTGCATGCTAAACCGTTCTAGAACCTTATCTATATATCCAGCTTGTGATAAGCCTAACATCTTATTCTTGCGATCTCGCCAAAGCTTGATCCCTAGAATAAAGTTAGCCTCACCCAAGTCCTTCATATCAAATTGGCTTGACAACCAAACCTTTACAAATGACATTACCCCTACATCATTTCCAATGAGTAGAATATCATCAACATAAAGCACTAGGAACATTACTACTTTATCTTGATGTCTTTTGTACACACATGGTTCATCAAGATTTTGTTCAAAACCAAATGTCTTGATTGCTTGATCAAATCTGATGTTCCATGACCTAGATGCTTGCTTAAGTCCATAAATGGACCTTTGCAACTTGCATACCAAATGCTCTTGGTTCTTTGCTATGAAACCTTCCGGTTGCATCATATAGATTTCCTCTTCAAGATTGCCATTAAGAAATGCAGTCTTGACATCCATTTGCCAAATCTCATAATCAAAATGAGCAACAATGGATAAGAGAATTCTGATAGATTTAAGCATTGCTACTGGAGAAAAGGTTTCATCATAATCAATACCTTCTTTTTGAGTATACCCTTTCGCCACTAGCCTTGCTTTAAAGGTTTCAACCTTTCCATCTATCCCTCTCTTTCTCTTGTAAACCCATTTGCAACCAACAGGTTTAATGCCGTTAGGCGCCTCTACAAGATTCTAAACTTGATTGGAACACATGGAATCTAATTCAGATTTCGTAGCTTGGACCCAATGATGTGCATCTATATCATTCATTGCTTCATCATATGTGTAGGGATCCGATTCAACCTCTTCTGAGATGGCTTCATAAGTTTCTCCCAAACCTATGAATCTTATAGGAGGCCGAACAATTCTCCCACTACGACGAGGCACTTGTGTACTAGACATCTCATGAGTAGTATCTTGTGGTGTATCTAATACAGCCACATCTTCTCTAGTTTCATCTATTGGTTGTTCATTTACAGGTTCATTCACTTCAGCCAACACAACTCTACTTTTAGGAGTATAATCATTCATATAGTCATTTTCCAAAAATTTGGCATTTGTGCTAACAAACACTTTATTATCTTTATGACTATAGAATAAATAACCCCTAGTTTCTTTTGGATAACCTACAAGCAAACACACTTCTGATTTTGGTTCCAACTTGTCAGGCTTCCCTTTTAACACATGTGCAGGACAACCCCAAATGTGGAGATATTTCATGCTAGGCTTACGCCCACTCCACAATTCCATGGGTGTTTTGGGAACAAATTTTGACGGAACTAAATTCAAAAGATGTATTGCTGTTTCTAAGGCATAACCCCAAAAAGAAATAGGTAGAGTTGAATAACTCATCATGGACCTAACCATTTCCAAAAGAGTCCTATTCCTTCTTTCTGCTACACCATTTTGTTGTGGAGTTCCAGGTGCAGTCAATTGGGATACAATCCCATTCTTAGTTAAGTAATCCTTGAAATCCCCAAAAAGGTATTAACCACCTCGATCAGATCGAATGGCTTTTATGTGTTTACCTAATTGATTCTCAACTTCAGCCCTAAACTCTTTGAACTTTTCAAAAGCTTCAGACTTCCGTCTCATTAGGTACACATAACCATATCTTGAGTAATCATCAGTAAAAGTGATGAAAATACTCAAAGCCACCTCTTGCTTGGATTGACATAGGACTACAAACATCAGAATGCACTAACTCTAGCAAATCTTGGGCTCTTCTACCTTTTGCATTAAAAGGTCGTTTGGTCATTTTACCTTCCAAACAAGATTCACAAACTAGAAATTCATCAAAGTCCATGGGCCATAAGAGTCCATCTTTGATTAGTCTTTGAATTCTATTTGAATTAATATGACCTAAACGCAAGTGCCAAAGATATGCATCATTAGTAGAAGGACACTTTCTCTTTAATGATTTTACATGAGAGTTAGCATCTAATTCAGAATTATATAATTCATGCTTATCAGGAGTTAAAATATAAAGACCATCCACAATATTGCCATAACAGATAAACACTTTATCCTTCTTTATTACAACATTGTCTTTTAGGATAACACAATATCCTTGTTTACCTAAGTAAGTAGCAGAAATTAAATTCCTACGAACATTAGGTACATACAAACAGTCTTCTAATATTAGAACTCTAGATTGAAAACATAAATTATAAACACCAACAGCTACAACTGGAATCCTGCTCCCATCAGCCAAAGTAAGAAACAACTCCCCTTCTTTAAGCTTTCTGGTCTCCTGAAACCCCTGCAAAGAATTGCAGATATGATTAGTACAACCTGAATCCACACACCAGGAATCCGTGGGATTCTGTACCAAACATATTTCAAGAAGGAACGTATCATTCATACCTTTATTCTTGGCAGCCTTGAATACTGGACAATTCCTCTTCCAATGTCCTTTCTCACCACAATGGAAACACTTTCATTTGATCTTCTTTCCTTTATCAGCAACCCCTAAGGCAATTTGTTTACCCTCTTGTTTGGTGAAGTCCTTCTTCTTCTTCTTCTTACCCTTGCCTTTCGACTTAGGTTGAGAAGTAGAAGCTTCACCAACATTGACTTCAACATTGGAAGTACCAAGAATGCCTTCTGCCGCTACCAATTCATTCATTAATTCAGACAAAGTATAAATCTTTTTGTTCATATTATAGTTCAGTTTGAATTCCTTGAATGATTCTGGTAGCGACTGGAGTATCATATCCACTTGGAATTCTTCATCTATATCGGCACCTAAAACTTCCAATGTGTTCAGATTAGAGATCATTGTAAGACAATGCTCTCTCACTGAACTTCCTTCAGCCATTCTAGTATTATAAATTTGCCTCATGGTCTCTTGCCTTGCAGAACGGCCTTGCTCACCAAACATCTCCTTCAGACTTAACATGATGTCTGAAGCTAGTTCTACATCCTGCATTTGATGCTGTAGAACATTTGGGATAGATGCTAGGATGTAGCACTTGGCCATCTCATTAGATTTCTGCCAACGATCATATCGTTGTTTTTCCTCAAGAGGAGCATCTAAGGAAGGAAAGTTAGGACATGGTTTAGTAAGAACATACTTATGCTCTTCAGCAGTGAGAACTATGTCCAAGTTTCTTTTCCAGTCAACATAGTTGGATCCAGTCAGTTTGTTTTGATTAAGAATAGCTACAAGTGGACTAAATGATGCCATGTTCTAAATCTGAAAACAATAAACATGAATATAATCAATAGACTGAACATTATCAATTTGGCATATAAACATATAGTATGGAACCTTAATAAAACCATAATATAATATATGCAACGACAACCCAATCCCGCAATTAATATTCCTCGGAAGCGAGGTCATACCAATCACTATGATTAGGTGAGAAACATTCTCATTATTAATGCTATCATGGTAACTCTTACCAAACAAAAATAATTTGTCGTTTTCCTTTAGCCTCTAAGTAATAATGACATAGCTCCGAAGGGAGGTTAACATTACACTTAGTCTAGTGTACACCATTGCCTAGAATCAATGTGAATAACCAAGTAACTCCACGGAAGCGTGGTCGTTCTCAGTGTAAAAACACATTTCATCTATCCCTAAGAAGTTTAACCTGTAGTACCATGATCAAACACCCTCCGAAGGGAGCAAGGCATATATGCCAAGGCGAGGTGCTTAATCACACTACTTTAAACCAACAATGGAGGCCGTGAGATACAACCCTTGTATCTCTCTCCCACTAGATGTTTTAAAAGAAAGGTTTTTAGTTTTAAAACATGCATAATTTAATTACACATTGTCTTACTTTTTCAACATGTGAAAACACTTAGAAAAATTTCTGATTTTCTTTCTTTCGATCGATCGAAAGTGCCCCTCGATCGATCGAAAAAATTAAAAAATTCGAACTTGATCATCTGACTCTTTCGATTGATACTCGATTGCCTCTCAATCGATCGAAAAACAGATTCGATCGATCGACTAGCAATCGAAAATCTATCATTCTAAAGAGTCTGATCACTGTCTCATTCGATCGATCGAAAGTGATTTTCGATCGATCAAAAATCGCGAAACTCAAATTTCCAGAAATTTTCTAAGGCAGTTTTCTACGGGTTTTCATGAAAAAACATCTTGAAAACGAACATGATAGATTGAGATCAATGTCAAAACTGAATTCTATTCATGTTATAGCCTTAAGATTGAATTTAACATACTTAAATTTAAAATTAAACAACATCATAACACCAATTTCAGTTTTCATCAAATCATAGTTTCAACAACATGCAGAAAATTAAAACCTTAATCTTCTAACAATATGAAACTATCATCTCCAATTCTAAAACTCACAAACATGTTAAACAATACGAAATTGAAGACCGCTTTGATACCATTTGATGGAATTAAAGATGTACACAGCGGAAAAGTAAGTTTTAAACGAATCTATTTCATTCGATATTGTTAACATGCACAAAGTAAATTTCAGAATTTGAGAACAAGAGATCGTACCTTGAAGCGGTGAATTCTAAAACCGAAGATTGAAGCACTTGGGAATACTCTTAATCTTCACTCCAATTCCACTAACGCCCAAGATGTGTGGTCTCTCAATTGGTAACAAAGGGATTAATAGAGAGTGACTATCACTCACTTCCACACCATTACAATGATGTTTTTCTTACCAATATATTTCTGTACGTTTTTCCTTTGTATCTAACCAATATATCTAATTGGGCTGGCCTTTTGGGCCTTACCAATTGGGCTTAAGTGTGTGGCTTGGAGTGGGACCAAAAGGGACCAATAAGACACTAGCTCCAATGGGCCTTGGGCTTTTCTGTCAACTCTTGACAAGTCCAAAGTTACCATTAACTATATTTAATACCACTATATAAATATAGTTACACTCTAGATCTTATCTATATATTATATCCCAAGACTTTATTATACATGCAACCCCTTCATAAAATATTCGTAGTAATACAAAGTCATTAATATAGACTGCCACTTTGTAACTTACTACATCTTGATCCTTGAGTACTCGGTTTAATCCTTTTAATGTTATTCATTATATATTTATGAAATCCAATTCCATAAATATATACTTTAGTCTTACTAAAGTGATTAGGCCTAACTCTCTGAATAACAAACTCATTAAACTTATCTCAAGGGAATACTTTATATCTCCATTAAGAGACTATGAATTCTATCTTGAGAATACATGTTCCATCAACACTTAATGTGGCTGCCTAACATACTGAGGTTTTGACCATTACTTTAGATCTCACTCCTAATATATCAAAGCAACCTACACCTCATGATCAGGTTCATTATTCTTTCAGGATTAAGAGTTCATGCAAATACAAGTCATGAGATTTATTATTCATTTGACAGTCCTTAGGCAAATAATAAATCTCATGGCGGTCCAGTTCAATATGTCTTAACTCTTAAAACATATTAACACATCAACTAAAAGTCTCCACTTCCATGATCAAGACAAATCATCGTAGTTGATATGTTATAGTCTTCGCAGATGAAATGCCCAATTTCATCACCGACTACGAACTATAATTCTGAGTTTACAAAGAACTTGTGATTTATATCTTCTGTGACTCTTCACATAAATCACATACTATGCATCTCATGGACTATATGATAATGTCCGAATATTCATGTTACCATTATTTCAGATAATAATAAAACAAATTTATTAAACATAATATTAAGTCATACATAATGTCTAACATAATGTCACACTTAATATCATACATAGCATCATTCAATAGGATTTAAGGGCACTAATCCTAACAATCATTGCCCTCAGTCCTGTTGGAAAATCTAGTTTTGCATCTCATATAAAACACACAGCAGAAGAAACAATCACGGATCTACTTCATTCATGAGAGATAACATGTAACATTGGATTCTAGAACAAAGAATAGAAAGCGTACCTTGGTGCGGTGAAATTCAAAACAAAAGATTAGAAGTACTTGGGAACACTTTTAATCTTCACTCCAATTCCACTTAATGCCCAAGAAGTGTGGTCTCTCAATCAGTTTCTAAGGAGAGAATAAAAGAGTGTCCAACACTCACATACAAACCATTTCATGCCTTTTGATCTTAATGAAAGACTCATATTAAATTTTGTATATTTCTCTCCTTATATATAACTGATTATCTAATTGGGCTAGCCATTTGGGCCATTCCAAATGGGCTTTAATGTGTGGTCTGGAGTGGGACCAAAAGGGAACAAATAAAACTCTAGCTCTAATGGGCATTGGACTTTTCTGTCAACTCTTGACAAGTCCAAAGTTACCATTAATTATATTCAATACCACTATATGAATATAATTGCACTCCAGGCCTTATTAATAAATTATATCCCAATACTTTATTATTCATGCAACCCCTTCATTAAAATGTTTGTAATAATACAAAGTTATGAATGTAGACTGTCACTTTGAAGATTACTACATCTTAATTCTTGAGTACCCAGTTTAATCCTTTATGTTACTCATCATATATTTATGAAATCCAATTCCATAAAGATATACTTTAGTAACTCCTTATTAAAGTGGTTGGGCCCTACACTCTGAATAACCAAACTCATTAAACTTATTTCAAAGGAATATTTTATATCTCCGTTAAGAGATTATGAATTCTGTTAGGTTCTAAGGTCTTAGGATTTTATGTATTTAGAACTCTAATTTGTAATGTTAGCAAACCATGATCAAAACAATGTATTTAGTCTAGTTTAGGCTTGCTCAAAGTTGGTTAAATATTGTAAAGTTGGAATCGAGTGACTGCAGAAGCATTGGGGCTTCTCGGCCTGGCTCGATCGATCGAAGGTTAGACTCGATCGATCGAAAGTCGGCCCAGATGCGTTTTTCTGCAGAATTCCAACTCAGCCCAAACTCTTTAAACGTTTAGGGTTTTATGTTTTTTCCCTAGGTATATAAGGCAAACCCTAGCTACGTTTTTCAGAGTTGCACAAGTTGTATTGTTGCTCATACATTGCGGTTTTGTGTAAATCTCTTGTGAGATCAAGAGGAGCTTTCCTTTACACAAAGCTTAGGGTTTTCAAGATTGAGATTACATCAACATCTTGATGATCAACTTGGTTGCTGCCATTGAAACTTAAAAGAATATCAAGCGTGGGTGCTTGTAGCTGATTGGAGGAATACAAAGAAAGAAGTAGTCCGTGGACTCGGAGCCTGCGCGTGGTCGTGTCAGGAAGTTACTACTGGTGGGTAGCATTAGGAAGTCAAGCGGGGAGCTTGTAAGTCCTTTTGTAAGAACTTCAATTCTTTCTTAGTGGATTCCGTTTTGCCTTGAGGATCGGTGGGTAAAATCCTCCCCAGGTTTTTTACCGGTTTGGTTTTCCTGGGTGATCATATCACTGTGTTATTTATTTTCCGCTGCTTTATATACTTTATGTGCATGATATGATTTTGTGATTGTTTTAACCTAGAATTGCTTAATTTGACTAAGTAACAACTTGGCTAATTAATCTAGGCTATGCAATCTGGTTATAGTTTAAGGGGTCTAAACCGTTCAAGTGGTATCAGAGCAGGTTGCTCTTTTGTTTGAGATTTTCATCTCTGAGCTGATCCTTGACCCCGGTTGTCATGGAGCATGGACACTCTCTGTTTGTTCCTCCTCACTTTGATGGGAACAATTATGCTTACTGGAAAGTAAGGATGAAAGCATTCCTGAAATCCATTGATGAGAGGGTGTGGAATTCCGTTGAATACGGATGGGAGAAGCCCACTACTCCTGTGAGTGAGTGGCAAACTTCTGAGAAAGAAGCAGCAGGCTTCAATAGCAAAGCTATGAATGCCATCTTCAATGCTGTTTCAATGGAGGAATTTAAGAGGATCTCTAATGTTGAGGTTGCTCATACTGCTTGGAAAATCCTCCAAACTGTGCATGAAGGTACAAAGGCTGTTAAAATTAACAAATTGCAGCAATTAACTTCTAGGTTTGAAAACATTAGAATGTCCGATGATGAAACTTTTGATGATTTTTATGCTAAACTTAATGATATTGTTAATTCTGCTTATAATTTGGGTGAAGTCTATGATTAACCTAAAGTTGTTAGGAAGATTCTTAGATCCTTGACTGAAGACTTTAGACCCAAAGTGACAGCCATTACTGAAAGTAAGGATGTTGACTCCATCCCTGTGGATGAGCTTGTAGGATCTCTTCAGTCCTATGAGTCTGACTTACCCAAGACTGTCAAATCCAAATGAATGGCACTTAAGTCTGTTGATGATGTTGAAGCTGGTGGATTTGATGATGAGCTCTCTCCCACGGAGATAGCTTACCTTGCCAAGAACTTTAGAAATTTTCTCAGAAACACTAATAGAAAGGCAAGGAACACCAACACTGCTGAACCTAGAAACTTTAGGAAGAATGATCCCACTAAGGTTAACAATTTTGAAAAACCTAGAGAACAAGTAGGTCAATCTTCTAATAACTCTTTGGGTACTCAGTGTTATGGTTGTCAAGGGTATGGACATGTCAAATCTGAATGTCCTACTTTCTTGAGAAATAAGGGTAAAGCTATGGCTGTAATCCTTAGTGATAATGAGGTTTCTGATGATGAGTCCGGTTGTGACGAGGATGGAAACTTCATTGCTTTCACTGTTACTGGTACAGTAGATGAAAGCATATCTGCTGAGGAGAACCCTGCTGATGGGGAACTCTCTGAAGATGCAGATCTTCAAGAGGCCTATAACAAACTTTGCAAAATTGCTGCAAAGGATGCTATGAAAGTTGATCTAGGCCTGAAGAAAATTGATGCTCTTGAGCTTGAAAAGAAAAATCTGCTTGTAAAATTGTTTGATGCTAATGATCTTTTGAATAATGTTAAATCTGAAAACATGCTTTTGCTTGATAAAGTTAGAACTTTAGAACATGATTTATCTGTTGCTAGATCTGCTAGTTCTAAACTTGATCACATGCTGAATGTTCAAAAGTATCCTTCTGATAAAGCTGGGTTAGGATATGTTGAAAGCATCTTTGATTCTGGACCCCATTCCACTGTCTTTGTTCCTTCTTCTTCTTCTTCTTCTGAACCTCTTGTGAGTGAGGTTGTGAGTGAAACCATTAAACCCCCTGTGAGTAAGGTTGTTAAACCTATAGAAGTTTCACCACCAAAGAAGATTAGGGTAGACTTAAGAGAATCCAAACCTAAGGAGCCTACCAAACCTAAGGACAAGATGCATGGTAAACCTGCTTGGGTTTGTCATTATTGTGGTAAGTCTGGACATATCCGTCCTAACTGTTACAAGCTTCAAGCTGATAAGAGAGCAAAAAGACCAAAAGTGCCTGTGCCTCAAGCACAAGATCCTATGGCACTAATTGGTGAATTGGTAAAGGCGTTAAACCTTTATTCCAATTCTGGAGTTGGGAATCACTCTAATGTGAATAAGAACTCCAATGCTCAGGGTGCATCTCAAAAGTTTTGGATGCAAAAGACTCGAACTAATTGAGTCTTTCTGTCATGGTCCTTGTGCTTCATTGCTCTATTCTGTTGTGACCATTGTTATTTGTTTTTTTTTTTGTGTTTTTCTTTTGTTCTAGGACTTGCATTGCATTACATACATGCATTTCATTCTAGGATTTATATGTTTTCTCTTTTAATTATAATAAAAAAAAAAAAAGGAGAAAGCAAAATCTGTGTTGAACACTATTTTTCTTGACTTTTGAAAACAAGGTTGGTCATTCTTTTTACACATGTCATGTCTTGTGTACCTTGTTTAACTTTGATGAGCTTATTTACTGCACTTAACTAGTTGAAACTTTGTAGTGCATGTTGTGTGGGAAAGATGTGTGTGGTTCTTAATCACTTTGCCTTAATCATGAAGTCACATGTTGATGACTGACGGACTTGATCCTTTTGAGAAAGGCATAAATAACCATCTCACCACTGTTCACTAGCCAATCATGAACACCTTAGTGTATATCATAAGATTTAGTGCTCGAGAAAGTGTAGCACATGCACAAAAAGAACATAAGGTGTAGCCTCAATTTAATTAAAACTGGTGTGTACTATTAGGCTTAATGCCAATTCACTTAATTCAAACCGGTGTGTACTATTAGGCTGAATGCCATTCCACATAAATAAGAGGCAAAAATGAAAGAAACTTACATGATTGCAAGCTTTTGTTCTAGGAGATGTGGGAGTTATAGGATGTAACTCTTTAGGCGATAATCTCTTTTAAATTCAATGTGATGAATTGTGTAGACTTTGTGTTTGATTACTACTCACATATCACCTCACATGTATCTCAAGTCTTTGCTAGTTTCACACACTACACAAGTTACTCTTTGTTAAACACTGTACATGCTAGTGTGTGTGTCTTTGGTCTGACCAACCAAGTTTAAAAATATCTTGAGATTTGTGCACAACATACTTGTTGCTTGAGAAAATTAATTTGGAAGATGATTGAAAATTGTGTTTGAGAAAAGTGGGTTTAAAAATTTTGGGTTTTTGAAGATGCATTCCATCTCATACTCATGCATTTTGTATTCATTGTTCAAAAGCTTTGAGGAGTTGTTTCAAAATTGGGTTTGCAATTTTTCAAAACTGTGTTTTTCCCAAAATTCAGTGTGCCTCTGCCCATTTCGATCGATCCAACCTGATTTTCGATCGATCGAAAAAGTGCCTCAGAATGTGCTAAAATGACTGTCACATTCGATCGATCGAATGTAATTTTCGATCGATCGAATATCGTGAAGTAGCTTTTTAAAAAGAAGAAATCGGACTTTTTCAAAGTATTCAAACTTTTTCAAAACTTTTCTTTTTCTCTCTCCGACGAGGCAAGACCAAATCTTCGATTTTTTGTCGTTTTCTTCCGGATTTTTTGCAAAGAATCTCTCTCCTTAAGCCGGTATGTCTATTTTACCCTTCCTTTTCAAATTATTTTCATGATTTCATGCATTTTTCATGCATTTTAGAGGAGATTTTCGGAATTTTTCTTCTTGGGATTTTTGTTGATTTGGACCATATTGTTTGCAATTGATCAATGGGTTTTGTTGGGGACACCCTATAGACATGTTCTTGATTGATTAATTTGATCAATTTTGTGTTTTGTGGAAAACTTAAATTTCTAGGGTTTATAATTGATCCGAATTGGGGCTTTTTGTGAAATTGAGTTTAATTGATGAAATTGGCTTGTGTAATTGATGCAATTGGTTATTATAAACTATTTTTAATAGTCTGTAATGATTGATTCATCAATTTGGTACAAAAATTTTCAAGTGGTTCTCAAATTTTTAGGGTTTTTGTTAAGAAACTCTATGTTCAAGCCAATTTTGTGAATTTGAACTTAATCTGATCCTGGTTACTGCATTAGTTCATGCATCATAACATTATTCATGTTCATGCATCATATAGATTTTTACTCTATATTTTTTTTGCTAACTTGCAGTCTGCCCTTGGTTTTGTGTTTGTTCTTTTTGGTTTTCTCTTGTGTCTCTGTCCTTTTCCTTAGCACCATGCCTAGGAAGACTAGAGCACGTAGGACTCTTCCCACTCCTACTCCTTCCCCTCCTTCCTTTGATAGTGAGCGGTTCCCTCGTGAGAAAAACCAAGAGATCTTTGAGACTTTGAACCTTAAGAGAAAGGTTTGGGCTGAGCGTTCTGTTCTATTAGATGAGTTAGATCCTGCCATTAGGGCAAACTTTGAGCGTAGGGGTTGGTTGCCTTTGTTAGCTGTGTCTGACCCTCCACCTCCGGTTCTCTTGATTAGAGAGTTCTTCTCGAACCTCTCTGTCCACATCTATGATTCCAACACTCTTGTTAGGAGTTGGATACGAGGTGTAGAGTACACCATTACTCCTCAGGTAGTGGCTGATGCTCTAGAGGTACCGTTGGTTAGGCATCCTGTCTATCCCTATGATGAGTCACCCGAGTTGAGTGATGTCATGTCTTACATCACTGGATCATCTATCCAGTGGGGTTCTAATCCTAGGATCACCACCGCTGAGCTTCCTGAGACTACCTATCTTTTCTTTAGGATAGCCTGTCACTCACTCTGGCCCATTTCTCATCTGCACACCATTCCTCTTGAGAGGTGTGTTTTTCTGTACGCTCTTGTTACTGATGCTCCTATTAGTTTTCCCCATCTTTTTCTTCGTTCTTTGAACGAAATTTATAGGAGTTCATCTACTGCTCATGCCCTTGTCCATCCTATTTTCAATCATAGGATTTTACTCTATCTAGGTTTAGAGGATTTCCCTGCTTCTGAGCCTGTTCATGTTATAGGTCCTATAGGTGCGTCTTTTCTTAGACAAAGGGCCGCTCATCTTCGAGCTGGTTCTAAACACCCTAGGTCTGATCCCTCTAGTAGCGCTCCTTCTCCTCCTTCTTCTTCTACAGGTCTTGATGGTGAGGCTGTTCCAGATCCTGTAGGTGCTGCTGTTGTTCCTCCACCTCCTGCGGCTGACTTCGATGTTCGTCGTACTTTGGAGACTGTCATGACCGTTCAGGCGGCTCATGGTCAGCTTTTGGTGGATCTGTTCGACGAGATTCGTGCTCTGCGAGCGGATTTGGCGCATCTTCGTTCTTCCTCACCACCTCCTTTTGATGATGGCCTATGATGCCCTTTGGCATTCCGTCACAAAAAGGGGGAGTAGAGTTTTTGACTTGTAGAGGCGATTTTGTTGATAGGGGGAGATTTTTGTGTTAGGGGGAGATATTTTTTTAGCATGAGATATTGTTTTGTGGAGTTTATTAGATTGTATCTAGGTGCTTCACTTTGTATATCATTTTTGGGGATATTCATGTTAGGGGGAGTAACATTGATTGATATATTGATATACATGTTTTCTTTTGATTCTTGTTTGTCTTATGATTCACTGCTTATTGATTTATATTTATGAGTTAATTCATTGATATATATCTTTATTTTGTGTTGTGTGAATCTTACAAGAATATTATACCTGTTTATATACTATTTCCTGCCACACATGCGTTTATGTGTTTGTTGAGTATTTCAGGAATATACAGGTTGATTCAACAAAGCTGCTGTCTACACTTGCAACCGATGGATAGTAGTTAGGTTGAACTTTTGTTTATGAGCATTATTTTGTAATGGGCTTTTTACTTGTAAACTTTGAGCTTTTAATTTATGTTTTGTCACGGATTGCCAAAGGGGGAGTTTGTTAGGTTCTAAGGTCTTAGGATTTTATGTATTTAGAACTCTAATTTGTAATGTTGGCAAACCATGATCAAAACAATGTATTTAGTCTAGTTTAGGCTTGCTCAAAGTTGGTTAAATATTGTAAAGTTGGAATCGAGTGACTGCAGAAGCATTGGGGCTTCTCGGCCTGGCTCGATCGATCGAAGGTTAGACTCGATCGATCGAAAGTCGGCCCAGATGCGTTTTTCTGTAGAATTCCAACTCAGCCCAAACTCTTTAAACGTTTAGGGTTTTATGTTTTTGCCCTAGGTATATAAGGCAAACCCTAGCTACGTTTTTCAGAGTTGCATAAGTTGTATTGTTGCTCATACATTGCGGTTTTGTGTAAATCTCTTGTGAGATCTAGAGGAGTTTTCCTTTACACAAAGCTTAGGGTTTTCAAGATTGAGATTACATCAACATCTTGATGATCAACTTGGTTGCTGCCATTGAAGCTTAAAAGAATATCAAGCGTGGGTGCTTGTAGCTGATTGGAGGAATACAAAGAAAGAAGTAGTCCGTGGACTCGGAGCCTGCGCGTGATCGTGTCAGGAAGTTACTACTAGTGGGTAGCATTAGGAAGTCAAGCGGGGAGCTTGTAAGTCCTTTTGTAAGAACTTCAATTCTTCTTAGTGGATTCCGTTTTGCCTTGAGGATCGGTGGGTAAAATCCTCCCCAGGTTTTTTACCGGTTTGGTTTTCCTGGGTGATCATATCACTGTGTTATTTATTTTCCGCTGCTTTATATACTTTATGTGCATGATATGATTTTGTGATTGTTTTAACCTAGAATTGCTTAATTTGACTAAGTAACAACTTGGCTAATTAATCTAGGCTACGCAATCTGGTTATAGTTTAAGGGGTCTAAACCGTTCAAATTCCATCTTGAGAATATATGTTCCATCAACACTAAATACGGTTGCCCAACATACTGAGGTTTTGACCGTAACTTATAGATCTCACTCCTGATATATCAAAGCAACCTACATCTTATGAATAGGTCCATTATTCTCTCAGGATTTAGAGTTGATGTAAATAGAAGTCGTAAGATTTATTATTCATTTGACAGTTATTAGAAGAATAATAAATCTCACAGCAGTCTAGTTCAATATGTCTTAACTCTTAAAACGTATCGCATATCAACTAAAAGTCTCTACTTCCATGATCTAGACAAATCATCTTAGTTGATATGTTATAGTCTTCGTAGATGAAATGCCCAATTTCATCACCGACTACGAACTAAAATTCTGAGTTTACGAAGAACTTGTGATTTATATCTTTTTATGACTTTTCACATAAATTACATACTATGCATCTCATGATTAAAATAATGTCCCATTAGTTCATTTATAGATAGTCTTATATAATTAAACAATTTAATTATTTATAACATGCCAATAAATTGGTGAGAACCTTTGATGAAAGCAATGACTCAAGGGAAGTATGTTGGGTCAGAGCTACCAGCAAATATGAAAGACTTCCTCAAAATCAATGGGGATTTGTTTCTAAGGGGAGCAAAGGGTTTGCTGATGAAGTGTGTCTCGAGGCAGGAGTGACTGACCATGTTGCAAAAATTGCACTATGATATTTGAGGTGCAAATCTTGATGTTAGCTTGTATAGAAGACTACAAAGGCTAGGAATTTTCTGGCCAGAAATGGCCAATGATGCTAAAGAAGAACAATTGAATTGTAAAGCTTATTCTGTCATTCCTCCAGATCAAGCAAAAGTGCATAATGGCGAATTGCTGGAAGAAGATTGGTAGGATCCATACTTGAGATACCTTTAACAAGTTGTATTACCTGCTGATCGGGTACAAAGAGAAAAGCTGAAAAAATATGTGACCAGGTTTAAAGCGGTAGATGGGAAGTTATTCAAAAGAAGCTTCCAAGCGAGGTGGATGGTGTTAGGATTAGTGCCCTTAAATCCTATTGTATGATACTATGTACGTTATTATATATGACATTATGTATGACTTAATGTTGTGATTAATAAAGTTGTTTTATTATTATCTAAAATAATGGTAACATGAATATTCGGACATTATCATATAGTCCATGAGATGCATAGTATGTGATTTATGTGAAAAGTCATAGAAGATATAAATCACAAGTTCTTTGTAAACTCAGAATTTTAGTTCGTAGTCGGTGATGAAATTGGGCATTTCATCTGCGAAGACTATAACATATCAACTAAGATGATTTGTCTTGATCATGGAAGTGGAAACTTCTAGTTGATATGTTGATATGTTTTAAGAGTTAAGACATATTGAACTGGACCGCTGCGAGATTTATTATTCTCCTAATGATTGTAAAATGAATAATAAATCTTATGACTTCTATTTATATGAACTCATAATCCTAAGAGAATAATGGACTTGATCATGGAGTGTAGGTTGCTTTGATATATCAGGAGTGAGATCTAAAGTAATGGTCAAAATCTCAGTATGTTGGGCAGCCACATTTGGTGTTGATGGAACATATATTCTCAAGATGGAATTCATAATCTCTTAATGGAGATATAAAATATTCTCTTGAGATAAGTTTAATGGGTTCAGTTATTCAGAGAGTTAGGCCTAACCACTTTGGTAAGAAATTACTAAAGTATATATTTATGAAATTGGATTTCATAAATATATGATGAATAACTTCAAAGAATTAAACTGGTTAGTCAAGGATTAAGATGTAGTAATTTTCAAAGTGGCAGTCTACATTCATGACTTTGTATTATTACGAATATTTTATGAAGGGGTTGCATGTATAATAAAGTCTTAGGATATGATTTATTAATAAGGCCTAGAGAGCAATTATATTTATATAGTGATATTAAATATAATTAATGGTAACTTTGGACTTGTCAAGAGTTGATAGAAAAGCCCATGCCTATTGGAGCTAGTGTCTTATTATTCCCTTTTGGTCCCACTACAAGCCACACACTAAAACCCAATTGGAAAGGCCCAATTAAATAATCAGTTAAATATAAAGGGAGAAACATACATTATTTTTATTAGATAAGAAAGAGAGACACCATTGTGAAATGGTGTGTATGTGTGAGTGAAACCACTCGATTATTCTTCCTTAGAAACTGATTGAGAGACCACACTTCTTGGGCGTAAAGTGGAATTGGAGTGAAGATTAAAAGTGTTCTCAAGTACTTTTAATATTTTGTTTTGAATTTCACCGCACCAAGGTACGCTATCTTGTTCTTAAATTCTGAAATTTACATAGTGCATGTTATCAATCATGAATAAAATAGATCCATGTTTGTTGCTTTTGTTGTGTGTTTTGTATGAGATACAAAACCAGTATTTTCCAACGGATGGTATGTATTCCTGCTAAAGAAGTCAATGGTGTTCTTTTAGACTTGCATGAGGGAGAGCTAGTAGGACACCCTGGTGGGAGAAAGCTATGGAAAATGGCTTTGCACCAGGGATATTACTGTCCTACTATGCAAAGGGATGCCCAAGATTTTGCAAGGAAATGTCAAGAATTCCAAAGTCGAGGAGACAAAATACACACTAGCCATCAAAGTCTTCATCCAACTATGGCTCCATATCCATTCCATTGCTAGGGGCTAGATTTTACAGGACTTATAAACCCCCCTCTAAAGGATGTACATGGATACTAGTAGCCACTGAGCTATTTACCAAGTGGGTAGAAGTTGTGGCTATGAAGAAGGCAACAGGAAGCTCAATGGCTAATTTCTTAAGGGAGAATATAATATGTCGTTTTGGGTACCCAACAAAATTAATTCTGATAATGACACACCATTCCTGAACAAGGATGTGTGCCGTTTAACAGAATGGTACTCCATTTCTATCACGACACCGACACCTTATTATCCCAAATGAAATGGTTAAGCTGAAGCCTTTAACAAAAGATTGCTGAAGTGTTGGAAAAACTGGTTTTGTATCTCATACAAAACACACAGCGGAAGCAATAAACACGGATCTACTTCAATTATGAAAGATAACATGTAACCATGAATTCTAGAACAAAGAACAAGAAGCGTACCTTGATGCAGTGAATTTCAAAACCGTGACTTGAGAATACCTTTAATCTTCATCTCAATTCCACATGGTGCCCAAGATGTGTGGTCTCTCAATCAGTCCTTTTTTTACATAGATTCTCAAAAAAAAAATTCTTCTTTTTCTCCTTGTGGAGAAAAAATGATTTCTTTTCTTTTTATCATACGTACGTTTTTAACTATCTTAGTAGTTTCTTTATTTAATAACTCTTATTAAATAATGACTGATTATCTAATTGGATTGGCCTTTTGGGCCTACCCAATTGGACTTTAGTTTGTGGTTTGAGATGGGACTAAAGAGAACAAATAAGACTCTAGCTCCAATGGGCCTTGGGCTTTTCTATCAACTCTTGACAAGTCCAAAGTTACCATTAATTATATTCAATACCACTATAAGAATATAATTGCAGTCTAAGCCTTATTAATAAATTATATCCCAAGACTTTATTATACATTCAACCCCTTCATTAAAATATTCGTAGTAATACAAAGTCATAAATATTGACTGCCACTTTGAAGATTACTACATCTTAATCTTTGAGTACCCGGTTTAATCCTTTATGTTATTCATCATATATTTATGAAATCCAATTTCACAAATATATATACTTTAGTAACTCCTTACTAAAGTGGATGGGCCCAACATTCTGAATAACCAAACCCATTAAACTTATCTCAAGGGAATATTTTATATCTCCGTTAAGAGATTATGAATTCCATTTTGAGAATATATGTTCTATCAACACTAAATGTGGTTGCCCAACATACTGAGGTTTTGACCGTTACTTATAGATCTCACTCCTGATATATCAAAACAACCTACATCTCATGATTAGATCCATTATTCTCTCAGGATTTAGAGTTGATGTAAATAGAAGTCGTGAGATTTGTTATTCATTTGACAGTCATTAGGAGAATAATAAATCTCACAGCGGTCCAGTTCAATATTTCTTAACTCTTAAAACATATCAACATATCAACTAGAAGTTTCAACTTCCATGATTAAGACAAATCATCTTAGTTAATATGTTATAGTCTTCGCATATGAAATGCCCAATTTCATCACCGACTTCGAATTAAAATTCTGAGTTTACAAAGAACTTGCAATTTATATCTTCTGTGACTAAATCACATAAATCACGTACTATGCATCTCATGGACTAAGATAATGTCCCATTAGTTCATTAATAAATAGTCTCATATAATTAAACAATTTAATTATTTATGACTTGCCAATAAATTGGATTTTAGGGCATAAACCTCAACATGAAGATATTAGGAAAAATGACTAAGAAGAATGGAAAGGGGTGGAAGGAGGAGTTGCCTACAACTCTGTAGGCTCACAGAATTGCCAAGTCATAAGCTACAAGAGCTTGACCCTTTTCTCTAGTCTATGGCACAGAGACTATTATCCCAATAGATTTAGTAGGGCCAGCAGTGAAATTGGTAGAAATTGCAAGAATACCTAGAGAAGACATTTTGGAAATTGTGGAAGAAATGCGTGATAAAGCTACTTTTAATAATTGCCTTTACCAGGCTAACATGAAGGTTAGGCATGAAGGCCAAGTTAGAGAAAGAAAGTTTCAAGTGGAAGAACTTGTTTGGAAAGCTACCCCGCATGTACGATGAGTTGTTGGAGCTGTCAAACAAAAGTAAAAAGGCAATAAAGGCTTCGTGTTCATAAAAGCTAGAGTTACCTTCACCAA
>CM043322.1:49527060-49783691 GCA_023736055.1 Quercus glauca | reverse complement strand
ATGGTTAAATTATCATCACGAATACTATCAATCTATGTCCCAGATGTCTCCACCTGCTTCTGATTCATGGGAAAAGGGATGTGTGATGTATGCAAGGAGAGGCACTGGTGAGGCATGGATGCAACCATTAGTCCATCAAGAGCAGAAGCTCGAATGGCCAAACTCTGCTAGACTGATTTGCGTGTCTTCCATTGATGATCCAGCATTGGCGACGTTTTGTGAATCTGTGCAGAAGGCGAATTCAAACCATTCCTTCACAGCAGGAGTAGCTCACAGTGCAGGCCTTAGGTCTGTTACATTTTATTTGACTTAAAGTTTGATCCATTTTAACAATTTGGATAGTCAAAGAAAACATCCATTTTGATGGATGAAGATAGGAACCAGGACTTTACTAAAGGTTAAGAAGGTTGAGAGCAATGGGAGAAGAAAGTTTTAAGAGTAAATATAACGGGGAAACTCAATCGAAAGTTTTATATTAAATACATAATCAGAGAAGTAGAAATTTGTGTATTTCGCACACAGTAAAGTAGACTTAATTGCACAACAATTTGCTTTCTAATTAAAAGTATGATTATATTTTACTTTCCTATATAAAAACTTGCAAAAATAATTGCAGAGGGAAACTTATCCTGTTATAGAGGCATTTTTTCATGTTATCTATGCAAGTCACTGGAAGTGAGATGATATAGGAACAGGATAAGTTGACAGACCATCAAACAAACTAGCACTTGCTTAGCTTTGAGGTTAGTGCATGGACCGGTGCTTTCATGCATGCATTGCAATATATACTTAATATTTCAGGCCAAATCAGGCAAGTTTTCTTTGGATAAAAAGGCATCTACCCTCCCCGTAAGTAAGAGGTGGAGGTGCAATCATGGATTCAATCCTGTTTAGGTGCTTGAGTTATATTACCAAAAGAAATTACAGGTTGAATCTGATATGAAATTACTGTAAATTAAATGACTTTACTTATCTTCTCATTGTTGCTCATTCCTTTGTGATTTTGCTTTTCCAATTTTAAATCCAAGGTAATATTTTAACCCCAAGACAACACAGCTTTTCAATGTCTTTAGCACTGTGGTTGAAGAGCTTTGGCAACTTTTTTACTTAGGCTCATATATATCCAAAAACAAAGCTTAGAATATGTTATATTTTAATCCTCACGGAATGCTTTTCACACTCTATTGGCAGAAAGCAGCCCTTGCGTGTCTACAGCATGGTGAAATATGCAGCCATAGCTCGGGGAGATGCTGAGATATTTATGAAGTTTGCAAGATCTGGATACAAAGAGAAGATATGGGATCATGCCGCTGGTGTTGTCATCGTAGAAGAGGCCGGTGGTGTGGTTACTGATGCTGGAGGACGTCCATTGGACTTTTCAAAGGGAGTGTACTTAGAAGGTCTTGATCGGGGAATAATTGCTTGCTCTGGGGCCACATTGCATGAGAAAATCATTGGGGCTGTTTATGCTAGTTGGGATTCCTCTAATTTATGAGACTTTCTACATCATGCCAGTACACCGCTGAGACTGTTTAGTACTATTGCAGGGTAAGGTCATTGTATTATTAAGTCAATATCCTAGGGAACTAATAAATCTGAAACATCGCTTGGGTGCATTGAGCTATTTTTTAGGCTTTCTACGTAATGTCTAGTGACTGCTGATTTTGCAATATGGCTTGATTTAAAAAGGAAAAAAAGAAGAGGGGGGGGGGGGGGGGGGGGGGTTGTTATTCTCTTGATGTAATCAATTGGTTATAGAAAGGAAAAAAAATTCTTTGAAGTGTTCCTTTTTTTCTCCTTTTTTTTTTTTTTCATAGAACCAAACAAAGCCTAAGTTTCCCACAATTTATTTTATGACCCTGTGCTTTTTGTTACCCTATAAACATCCTGGAGCAAAAATAATGCTGAAAAAGTGGTCTTCAGTCTTTGTATTTCACCCTTTGTGTGTGTGTGCGCGCGCGCGCTTGTGTGTTGTTTTATTAGTCTGTGCTGTAGCAATAGCAAATTCATCCTCTTTTTCTCACTGAGACATTCAAATCCATATCAGATGAAATATTTTGACTTTCGAAGAAAAAATTTTGCTCTCTCCCCCCCCCCCCCCCCCTAAAAAAAAAAAAATGCTTATATTTATTGTCATGCCATTCTCTTCATTGTTTGGTCATCTCTTTTTTTTATCCCAAACTGGTCTGTTATTCAGTCATATTGTGCTGCGTTGACCCTGAACTTAGGCAATTAAATTGATACATTTTTAATATGCTGGACGAACTGAGTTGAATCAATATTAAGTTTACATTTTACTAAAATTATGATAAGACTTTTGAGAAAATTGATTGCTAATTTTATATTATTTCAATCTGAGAATTTGTTTTTTGTCAATATGGTTGCTAATTGGTTGCTAAGTTTACATTTAATATTATTTTAGGTTGAATAAAAGATCTGGGAATTTGTTTTTTATCAATATGGTGTCAATCTGAGAACTTTGTCCAAGTTGGATTGAGATCAGGTCATAATTTGTCCAAAATATTTGTTTATTCTAACCTGTGCTGCTTCTTAACTTTAAACTCTTCAAAATATTTCAGGGCAACCAACTTGCAAGAAGGGCTGCAGATGTAGGTCACCTGCATGTACTCAAGTTTGACAATGATCCATACCGTTTCTCTTTGTGTAGCTAATTTGATGTGTTACTTTAGGGAAATGAGCTCTAACTGAAATGACACTCCTCCCTTTGTAAAGGCAAAGTGGAGGATGAGGTTATGGGTTCAAGATTCACCGAGTTTGTGTAATTACCAATTTAAAAAAGAGAAAAGAAATGAGCTATGACTAAGTTCAAGTTTACAGAAAGAAGTATTTTGGCCCTTGATCTAATTACTGAGTTGCATCAACAGTAACATCTCAGTTGCAATTACTTTGCCATTTTAGAGAAAACTTGTCTTTATAATGTACTTATTCAATCTTATCAATGGAAAGCTGCTCCTATTTTTTCATAGCTGCTCCTATTTGCATATCTATTCAACACTAGCTATTCATACAAACATCATTTATTAGTTCTTCATTTAGGACTTAATATGCGTGTATTGTAAATTTTACGTTAAATGGAATATTGAGCTACTATGAAAAAATATTGACAAACATAGCCAAGTTTATTACTGATCCTAGAGAGGGGGGAATTTTATCAAAAAAATTATTTCCCACGCATGTACGTATGTTAGTCTAATGAGAAGGAAATTAAGTAGTAGTTGTGGATATGAATCATATGATTCATATTCTACAATCTAAGACACATCTATTTGCTTATATTTGCTCATGTTTGTGTGTTCGGTAACTATAAGATTTGGTTCAATAAGATCTTTTATAGTAAAAACTAAAAATAATCCAATGAGTAATAAACTTTCTTGAGCCTCAGGAGTCAGGATGCTAATTCGATTGACAGAAGCTATGCATGTGGAAACATAGATATCAATTTGGGTTTTCTATGGTTTATGAACGAAGTCCAGGGTCTTAAATCTGACCACAAAAACTCAGAGAGAAGGAGAGGAAGTCCGGGGCAACAAGTGTTGTACTTACCATGTATTTTGAGGTATTTGGATCAATCTTGCCAGGAGAAACTCCCAAGGGTGGGAAGGGTGATATATCAAATGTAAGTTTCTCTTCTTACTTCTACTGTGTAGTTGAATATATATAAACAGTCATTTTTCACCACTTTTGCAGGAATAGTAACAAAATATTACCACAGGATTCTTGGAACTAGTATAAATCAATTGATGCTGTTTGAAACATTCCCTTGCAGCATTGAGAAATGTACTTGCTACTGCTAGTTGCCACATTGGAACTTGTCAAAAGACTTAAAATCAGTGCCTAGAACTTTTTATCTGTCTTATTTTGGTCTTGTATATGTATGTACCTTCTAAACCTAGAGAAAACCATAAACCAAAAAAAAAAATAGTACATGAACCAAATATGTACACTTGACAATAGTAAATGATCAATGTTTTCCAAATGTAGAATTCCCGAAAGGAAAAGGATTCTCACCATTTGAAATAAACGTACAGATCCAAAAAAATAAAAATTTTACATTATAATAGACTCTCTCTATTTCAATTGAAATGGAGAGATTTTTGTTCGTCAACAAGGATTCCTGTCACTAGCTAATTAACTCATACCCCTAGTCATTAAGCTCCCTTCTAAATTCTCTGGCCTCAGTCAAAGCATTCCTCCACTCACTAATATCATCCACTTCCCTCAGTCTCTGTGCCATTTCTATATTCCAAATTGGCAAGCCTCCACATTGTCTGATAATTAGCTTTGCAATTTCTTCAATCGCTGGGGCAAGTGGTTTGCGGATGCCTAGCTTTTCCATAAACAACTCTTCTGCTTCTTCATCAGAAAGGGGTTCCACCTTGATAGTTTCGCGGAAATTCATCTTTCGACACACATCTACTGATCGAGTACTTAATATCAGCTTGCATTCATTCACTTTGTTTGGTATCCCTACTTCTTCTGGCAGAAAATGTTTCCAAACATCATCTAAAATGAGTACAGTTCTTTCTCTCCTTTTCAACGCCTTATATAACTTAGCTGCCCTCTTCCTAATATCTTTCTCATCTAAAAAATCCAGTCCTACTTCTTTTGCAATGTCATTTTGCAATCTGAAGATGCTGAGAGGTTGTGACACAGTGATCCAATATACATGATAAAATGGAAAAGTACTTTCTATGAGTTGATTATGGATATGCATCAAAATGGCTGTTTTTCCAACTCCCTCCACTCCAAAGATACCAATTCTTGACACCTTAACATCGGTAAAGCATTCCCAGATTCTCTTCATAATTCTTTTAGTTGAAATCCCACCAACCAATGGTGTTGTCAGTAATGCCTCCCTGCTGGTATGATGTGCATCAAGAAGCAGCCCCTGAGGAAATTTACCCTGCTCATGAAGCTCTTCTACTTCTTTAATATTCTTCTCAACATGACTTTCCAACCACGGTCGTAAGAAATGCTTTCCTTTTCCAACTTCTTTTTTTATGCTTTGAATGTCAATTTTCTTTCTTTGAACATTTCTCAACCAAGCTTCAACTTCTCTCTTCCGCTTTTTATGAGGAAGATATTTTGCACTTTCCAATTCTGTGTTGATATCCTCCTCTAGACTGCGCAAAGCATCCAATTTTTGCTCAAGAGATTCTGTTTTTTTATCAAGGGAGTTCAACAATTCAGGACACTCCCTAATGAATGTCCATATGTTCATGAGAAGCTCAATTTTCTCCCATACTTTCTCTACGAATTGTTTCTGCATAGAACATACTGCCAGAATCGCCAAGAACTCCATCCCCATTGTACTACCTAGCTAATACCAATGCATCAAATGTAGAAAACATTTTAACTACTGAAAAAAGAAATTAATAATAATTATATATAAAAAATTTTAAAATTTTAAAAAAATTAAAAAAAAAAGGTGGTACAAAGAAACAAATTTCGGATTGGAACCTAATACATTGGATCTGTAAAAGATTAAGTTTAGAGAGCAGCTCTTGCAAAAATAAAGAGAAATCAAAGTAAAATTCATGATAATCAACAACAAAAAGTGATCTACTCTTGGAACAATGTTATACATCGTTCTGTCATTGCAGTGGCTTTGTCCAATTAATGGACTACGTAAAAAGAGATCAATAATTTCATTCTTTTCCGTAGCATATCATTCATCCCTCCATTATTTTGCACATTCTCAAAAGTTCGGCAATGACAGAAATGTCACTTATTTCTTCATATCAGTTTGATATGACCTTCAGTTTTCCCGTTGCATAATGTTAGATATATTATGGCACAAGTGACTCAAACCAATTAACCTTGAGTTAGCTTATAATTATCTTTGAGTTAGTCAAGTATTTTCTAGTATAAAACTCTACATTAGATTCATTGTAACACGAGCTTAATAGAATATGTAACCGTCAAAGCCTTGTGCATCGTGTGCATTGTGGATGTAGGCCATTAGGTTGAATTATATGCGCTCTCTATTTTATGCTTTTTCTCATCATTCAAGCATCACACACAATCACACAACAACTTTAACCATAGTATCCACTGCTACATCATATAACTCAAATTTTTTAGGTGAAATTGTGATTGTAGAAAGAAATTTCACTTAATTGGATACTTTATGGGTGGCAAAGAAACTGGGAATAAGATAGAATAGCCTAGAAAAACTTCTACTTTGACTCTGTCAAATTTTATTCATTGTCAATTAGCTTTCATTCCTCTCTCTCTCTCTCTCTATGAAAACGTACAGAAAATAAATGCTGTAAGATAAAGACTACATAGGTGGCATATACTTTAAAATTTCTCATAATTTATTTTTCACTGATCAATAAGATTTAGCAAAAACTTCTCAAAAAAAAACAAAAACAAAAAAAAAAAGATTTAACAAAAGAGGGAACACGATTCAAATTGAGCAGGAATCATATCCATTCTAGTTATGGTCCAAAACCACATATCATCACAAAGATACTAATATATCCAGACCAGACCAGACAGGCCAGGAGACAGCAACTAATAACAGAAACCATAAAACAATAGGCCTAAAATAAAAAGAGAGAGAGTTCAAACAAAAATATGATATAACATATGTTGTAACTGAAGTGAATGAGCTATTACAACAATGGAGGACAAAATGGCATACCCTCGTGAGAGAAGAGAAAGCTAGCAGAAACGCAGGCAATATTCACGTCCTTCCTGAAGCTCTCGTAAGAGCAAGTACGTACAGTACAATAGACTGAATAGAGGGACAAAAATTAAGATTGAAGGTGCATGGGTGTGTCAATTATTATACTTTTCAACGGTGAAGGCGCATGGGTGTGTCAATTAATTTACTTTTCAACGGTCAACGGTGACCGTTGAAAAGTAAAATAATTGACACACCGTTGAACAAAGATACAGATTCGGGAACAAGCAGCATATATGATGATCAATGTAAATTGCTGGCCAGTTTCCTCAGCTGTAAATTACTCAGCAGTTTCCGAACTAAAAGTGTAAGTATGGGAATGGACGGAGTCGGTCAACGCTTGAAATTTCAACCTCTGTTTGAGAGCATGAAAGTTTAATTATAACTAGTCGCAGATCTGCGCCATGGGCGGAAAAATATGAAACACAATGCAATAAAAAAAGTTATCTCTTATTTTATAGTGTGAGAACTATTAAACCTAGTTGTAATTATATATACTTTGTTAATTACTATACAGATACATGCGAATCAACTCTTATAAGTATATTTTTCTCCTAAACATAAATCAACATTTTGTTCTTTCTCATAATCAATAAATCATATATCATAAACTGAAAATATAAAATAAAATAAAATTCAAAAAACAAAAAATTTTTCATCATATGAACATTTAAATAAATCTCGCAATATATAACTCTTCAAATTCATAAACCATATGATTACTTAGATTATATAGTAAAATAAGACTAACCTATCCATCATAACATTGCAATATCGTCTAGATATAATTATATAATAGTCATGTTTTGTTGATTTTGTCTCATTAATCCAAAAGTAACATCCATATAGCTAATAAGATCTTTAGAGAGTAACATATGATGGTGAATTCTTAGTTTGAATAACTGATTATAGATATATAAATCATCCAACACAAACGTCTATTAGAAGATAGAATCTATAACTTTAATACTACAATTTGGCAAAATGATTAAATAGTATAATACCTTCGGCTTAGTGATATTAAGATATTTTTTATAAGGAGTGTACACATTCAACCAAGAGGAATTAATCAAAGAATTTTTAATCACTATCAACTATGTTAGTTTGCTCTTTGTTTTTCATGGTTTCTCTTCAAAATAAAGGTGGCATTGACAAATTTAAACTACGACAATTATAGAGTAGTTATACAAAACTATTCAAAAACAACTATTCAAAACTTTGTACAAATATATTCATTTTCCTATTCCATATGTCATACTTACTTATGGAATTTAAAAGTTCACTCTGCGTTGAGGCTTGCACTACAAATACCAATGACTTCGTCATAGAAATCAACCCTATTGAGAAGTTTATGTGGTGTAATGCTTAATTTGTCAAAAGTGGGGGCACCTTAGGCATTGTTTCTGTTGTTACCACAACATAAGCTTAATCTGGTTCTATGTAATGGAATTTGTGCAATTTCAAAATCACAAAGAGATTAAAAGAGGGGGGGGGGGGGGGGGGGGCGGCGGAGGAGGGAACAAAAGATTAATTCAGAAATGTTATATGAATTTAGCATTACATATATGAAAGATTTAAGCAAATAAAGGGACATAAAATGTTATTCAAACTAACACAAACACTAACCTTCTTTTCTTTTCTTTTTTTCATAGGTAAATAGTGGAGGAGGGGGGATGGTGGGGTTTGAACCACAAATATGGGACACCACAAAGAATGTATTTATCTCTAGGCTATCATTTGCACCCCTAAAAATTAATCTAGAAGGCTAGACAAAAGAATAATTGAAATTTCAAAAAAGAATTAATCACAAGTTCCTTAAGTATCTATACAAAAAAACATTAATAGCATAATGATACTCTAGAGTAAATTATATTTTGTCTTATTCTTTTTTTGATATATTCCTTAAAGATGATCAACTAAGCAAAGTAAAAACTTACCCAAAAAACTTAGATTAAATAAAATTGTGTTGCCAATTCTAAGTCAATTAAGAGTAACAAAATTCAATATCATTAAAAAATTTTGGAAGGAAAACAGCAAAATCACTTCACATAGACTAAATGTAAGAATACCAAAAAGAAAGGGGAAAAAAAAGTTCCTTTCTATTTGTGCATTTTGTTCACCTCAATGGTCATCCTATTGCCGACCTAACTTTGAAAATCTCTAACAAAAACAATCGATGTCTTCTCAAAATGGTGAAAACTAAACTTCGATTGAAAAATATGGAGAACAAATAGTATTGAACTAATTTTTTTTGTTGTAAATGATGGGGTGATCGTATCTAGAATGTATATTGGTAGATATATTATAAAGCTTAAATAAAAAATGATTGATGTGTGAGTGAGAGAGAAATACGGCTGTGAAAAACTGAAAATTTGGAAGAGAAAACATTGTAACTGTAGATAAACGAAGAGACACAAAACTCATCTTTGGGCTGTAGATTATGCTTAAAATTTTAATTGTATACACTAAAAAGATAATGAACTATTCAATTTTAATAATTACTTGAAATTAGAAATAAGAAAATGAAAAGTTGAAATCAATTTGGGTGGCTGAATAGTCAAACATTTGTATCTAATATATAGCAATGTTTGTAATTTGAATATTTATTATTAGATATTTAGTTTAATAAGCCCACCTTTTATCCATATCTTTTCAAAGAACACAATCCTTAAACATTCAATCTAAAATTAAGAAATGCAAGTCTTGAAACTTAAATATATTTTAATCCTTGTAGGGGCCTTTTTTGTTGTGTTGGGCTGGGCTGGGCTGCCTCTTGCGGTAATAAGCCCAAGTATTTTGGGTAAGGGAGTTGAGACCGGTCCAACTGCAACTCAATTTAGGTCGGCTTGTACACAAACTATGCCTTGTCTGCCAGGAGTGTGCTTGTGGCAGGCAGAACTGTTTCAGACAAGTTGTGGCAGACAGATATGGTAATAACAAAATATAGTATTCTGGTTGTTTAATAAGAAATGACCAAATGATCCTTATTTAAGCAACATAATCGCAATAATGATAAACTTTTTTACAAAGAGAGCCAAAGGAGGAGAATAATATATATAAGTTAATCAGAAGATATAAGAAATCAAGTTAAGTCTAGTCCGCAGGAGCAAACCCAGAAAAGGAAAGAACGCTTCTTCTCAACACAATCAATTTCCCAGGTAAATCCTGCCGTGGAAATTGATCATTTTGAGGGAAACGGACCCAAATGACTAGTGCTCGAAGGAACCTCTTTCGCTCTTGGCAGAGAGCAGGATTTTGAGAGGGAGAGAGGGAACGAAACCTATCAGTGCATGCCAGACTAACTCTCCTTGTTTTTTCCTTCTTTCTTTATTTTTTTAGTTTTCCCTTTTTCTATCTTTCTTTTCCTTTTTGTTTTGTGAATTTTCTCCATTCCGGTTATAACTCCCTGTGTGTTATTTTTTTTCTCCTCCTTTCTCTCGGTCTCCTCCTCCTTCTCTGTACATGGCAAAGGCTTCTTTTTATAGTGCCTGCCATGACCAGATTTTACTGTTCTACCCCTTAACCACCTTTGTCTGGTCTTGGTGTACTTGCCAACCATCACTGTTCCGTCTGCGCGCCACTCCCCATTACCAAACAAAGACAACTATTTTGTTTGTTAGTTTGCCGTGGCACCTCTTCCTGCCACGGTACTGATTCTCTCTTTCTCTCTGTCCCTCATGGCATGCACCTGGTGGTTCCAGCTCAGCCTTACCTCTTTTGGAAGGTATGTCATCCCAGCAGGACATATCCCCCAAAAAGTTTGAGCAGGAACCTCGAATAGGTTTTTCCTTTCTCCCTACCACTAAACCACACCCTCTTACCTCTAACCCACGACCTTACCATGTCCCATATTAGCTGGGTACAGGCTGGTAAGGTCTGGGATTTACGCGTGTCTGCCTTCCACATATGTCCAATGTCTGCCTGCTGCTCATGCATCTGCCGTGGTTTGGAGGATTACATGCACTGTCTGTCGTCCATTCTTGACCTTTTATGAGAGCTACTTTTTTTGGTTTCCCGCTCCTCCCAAGGACTGGGCTTTATTTGATACTGGGCTTTGCATTCCTTTCAGCCCATTTCTTAATTGCTCTGACTTCCTGCCACATCACTTGTTATTCCTGCTGTAATGACTTACTCTTGCTGGGCCTCTTTTAGACCTGCTGTTTTATTCTTTCCCCCATTGACTTAGCATGGCCACTGGTGTTCCTTCTCTCTGTCTCCTCCTCCTTCTCTGTACATGGCAAAGGCTTCTTTTTATAGTGCCTGCCGTGACCAAATTTTACTGTTCTACCCCTTAACCACCTTTGTCTGGTCTTGGTGTACTTGCCAACCATCACTGTTCCGTCTGCGCGCCACTCCCCATTACCAGACAAAGACAACTATTTTGTTTGTTAGTTTGCCGTGGCACCTCTTCCTGCCACGGTACTGATTCTCTCTTTCTCTCTATCCCTCATGACATGCACCTGGTGGTTCCAGCTCAGCCTTGCCTCTTTTGGGAGGTATGTCATCCCAGCAGGACATATCCCCCAAAAGAGTTTAAGCAGGAACCCCGAATAGGTTTTTCCTTTCTCCCCACCACCAAACCACGCCCTCTTACCTCTAACCCACAACCTTACCATGTCCCATATTAGCTGGGTACAGGCTAGTAAGGTCTGGGCTTTACGCGTGCATGCCTTCCACATGTGTCCAATGTCTGCCTGCTGCTCATGAATCTGCCGTGGTCTGGAGGATTACCTACACTGTCTGTCGTCCATTCTTGACCTTTTATGAGAGCTACTTTTTTTGGTTTCCCGCTCCTCCCAAGGACTGGGCTTTATTTGATACTGGGCTTTGCATTCCTTTCAGCCCATTTCTTAATTGCTCTGACTTCCTGCCACATCACTTGTTATTCCTGCCGTAATGACTTACTCCTGCTGGGCCTCTTTTAGGCCTACTGTTTTATTCTTTCTCCCATTGACTTAGCATGGCCACTGGTGTTCTTTCTTTCTGTCTCCTCCTCCTTCTCTGTACATGGCAAAGGCTTCTTTTTATAATGCCTGCCGTAACTAGATTTTACTGTTCTACCCCTTAACCACCTTTGTCTGGTCTTGGTGTACTTGCCAACCATCATTGTTCCGTCTGCGCGTCACTCCCCATTACCAGACAAAGACAACTATTTTGTTTGTTAGTTTGCCGTGGCACCTCTTCCTGCCACGGTACTGATTCTCTCTCTCTCTCTATCCCTCATGGCATGCACCTGGTGGTTCCAGCTCAGCCTTGCCTCTTTTGGAAGGTATGTCATCCCAGCAGGACATATCCCCCAAAAGAGTTTGAGCAGAAACCCCGAATAGGTTTTTCCTTTCTCCCCACCACCAAACCACGCCCTCTTACCTCTAACCCACGACCTTACTATGTCCCATATTAGCTGGGTACTGGCTGTAAGGTTTGGGCTTTACGCGTGCCTGCCTTCCACATGTGTCTAATGTCTGCCTGTTGCTCATGCATCTGCTGTGGTCTAGAGGATTACCTGCACTGTCTGTCATCCATTCTTGACCTTTTATGAGAGCTACTTTTTTTGGTTTCCCGCTCCTCCCAAGGACTGGGCTTTATTTGATACTCGGCTTTGCATTCCTTTCAGCCCATTTCTTAATTGCTCTAACTTCCTGCCACATCATTTGTTATTCCTGCCGTAATGACTTACTCCTGCTGGGCCTCTTTTAGGCCTACCGTTTTATTCTTTCCCCCATTGACTTAGCATGGCCACTGGTGTTCCTTCTCATGGACTCCAATGTCCCCTTTTGTTTTCCCTTGGGCATCCCTAGCCCATTTGCTTTCTCTAGGCTTCCTTGGCCCATTTGCTTTCTCTGGGCTTCCTTGGCCCATTTACTAACTCTACATTCCCATGGGCTTTTACTAACTTCATTGGGCTTCTTTGGCCCAATTTCCTTTTTTCTCATCCTTGGGGTTTACGAGCTTGCCATTAACCCCTTACTTTCTTTGTTTACAATGCTTTAGGCCTGCCATGGTTCATTCTCACTTTTCTACATCATATACTGCCCATGGGTGTTATTTCTCTCTTTCCGGGCTTCTTTAAGCCCATTTTCCTCCTCAAGACCCATTTGTTTATATTATGGGCTTATGATCCATTATTCCTGCCGTTTGAGCTTAATGGTTTTACTTCATGTTTGTCATTCCTTTGCTACCTGTGTTGTTGGGTTGGGCTTTCTTTCTTCTATTTAGACTCCACAAAAAATGGCCCTCAACAATCCTTCATTAGTTAAAGATTTTACCTCAGTGAATTTTTGCATTGTCAAATGCAATTTCTAGAAATTTAAGATTCTTTTAACAAATTACAAATAATTAGATGAAAAGTTAAGTATACTTTTGAAAAAATATTAACATGAGCAATTTCCAAAAATAATCATTTGGTTCTTATTTGCTTACAATTATTATGAATTGTAAAGAAAATTTCAAATTTCAACAATTATTGAGAAATTAATTGTTGAAATTTGCCATATGTCAGTCCAAATATGACACATAGCACCTAATTAGCACCTTATCATCCAAACATAGCTCACTTACAAAGGATAATGACTAACATAGGACAATGTTAAAGTGAAAATTCAATTAATAAGACTATATATTGCATAGAAATTATTACCAACCATAATCACACAAACGAATGTAACAAAAAAAACATAGAGGTGAAAAATATATATTATCAAAATTATAGAAATTTGTATAAATCAAAGCAATGATTATTACACATTTATAGAGTTGGAATATGTCCCAACTCCACCACATTCTAAGTCCTCAAACAACAAACAAAGTCTATTGAACATGTTTGCTTCAATTTCACTATTTAAAGAAAAAAAAATCCAAATATCATTTTCTATACAATAAGTTATGTATAAAATGTTTCTCAAAAAAAATTATGTATAAAACTTTTGAGTTCTAAAGAAATCTAACAATTTATAGTTTGATTATCACTAAATGAATGTTAAAAGAATCAAGTCAATTTAATGTTACAAAATATATTGATATTTTTTCATTCCAAACAACTATAAAAACACTTTAATCTTTATTGGGCATGAGAACTGTGTATCAAGTTGCTTGGAGGCACATTGCAAGAAAAAATTCCAAAAGGAATTATTATAATCCAAGTAACCCATAATTACAATCCCGTTACATAAAATAATTCCAAACCCTAATCGATTACCATATGAATAAAATATGATCAAAATTATGAGAATCCATTAACACAAAGAGACCAAACAATCAAAATAACAATCTAGATATTTTTTATCTGGTGATTGTAATAAAATATTGAATTGTGAGAATAGAGTAAGAAAGAGAGAATAGAACCTTACTAAGTAGAGCCGTCAAATTCATTAAGATATGAATCTTTAAAGGGAGGCAATTCTACCATTGAAGAAATGCCAAGTGATTCTATTTGGCTTTCATAGACAAAATATGCCAAGCAGATAAGTTTTATGTTGAGAAAAATTGACATATATACACAACAATTTTTGTATAAAATAGTTCAAAATTTTATGTCTACCTAGAAAGATTGGAACTCCAAGCTACTCTAAAAGTCACTTTTATTCTCCTTCAATATCCCTTAAAAATTTTAAGGAAAAAAAAAAAAACAAAAATGATGACAACATAATTGAGTTTTTGTTTAGTCTGAAATCTATTTGTTGTAAGGGCCAACCTTAAGGGCAGAAAAAAGAAAAAAAGAAAAAAAAGGCATCAAAAGATTATATATATATATATATATATATAGATAGATAGATAGATACAAACATGATACACATAAGAAAAATGTAATGAGAGAGAGGGAGAGAGAGATACCTTGAAAATATTAAAGGAACACATTTTTTACAGACCAAAATTCGAATATGAAAAGAAAATAAGTCAAAATACAAAGTCAAGAGAAGAGTTCATGAATATTGTTAAACACGTAGATAGGGGTGCCAGTGCCAATGGTTGGTAAAAAAACAATTTGTATTGTGACTGAAGGAAAAAACACAATATATATATATATATATATTTTTTTTTTTTCAAAACATGAGTTACATTGATTGGTTGACTACCTTCTAGAAATATAACATCATGCACATTGTGAGCAAATTAGCATTTAGTCTTAACGTTAAACAAATAATACTAACCATTCAAAAAGCCATCAGAAGTTGCAATACAAATATAGTGATAATTCAACATTGTGAAACACACCTAAACAAAAATCATGAGTGATATGTAAAAGAAATTGATTACCCAAAATTTCAATAAAGAATCGATAAATTCCTCTGGGATTGTAAGCAATAATCAATAGTGGAATTGAATTCTTGATAGTTTGCACACCTTTGTCTTGCATATTCATTGGGCATTGGCTAAGTACAAAAATTTGGGGGGAAAATAACTAAAGTGGAGAGAGAGAACTTTAAGACAGAATATATAAGATTTGGATTAGCTATTGAAAGTGGAACAGTGATTTGGATAGAAAACTCTAACTCTGCATTTACGTTACAAAGAAACCGTTTTGCTTCCAAATTCCAATTTTGGATGGAAGGATGTAAATAGTTGTAACTGGAGATAATAACTCATATTGTATGGATAACAACTGAGATGATTTGTATATGTAGTAGATTAGTAGCAGATGAATAGTCATCTGTTTTTTCTTTTCTTTTTTTTCTTTTTTTAGAAGGAGATGAATAGTCATCTTAATAGAGTGCATCAACATGTTTGCCCATGATCTATATTTAAATTTTTATTTTTTTTAAATAGAGAGAAATCATAAAGGAAAAAAATGATTTTTTTTTTTTTTTTAAAGTATGAGGTGGAGGATGAAGTAGCTCAACTGGAGCATAGCAACATTAAATACTATGCTTCAACTTTTAGTAATATATAAATATAAAGTCATGAACCAATGACTAGCGTTTACCAAAAAAGAAAAACCAATGACTAGCTAGATGGTACGTGACCATTTTAACAGCAAAAATAAATAAGGGCTAATTATAACTTACCTACCTGTGGTTTAGCCAAAATTTAAGTTATCTACCTGTGGTTTGAAATTTGGCACTTTACCCACCTGAGGTTAGCTCAATTGGGATCCTGTAACCTACTTTTGTTAAAAATTGGGCTAAATATGTAATTTTGCTCCCATTTTATGTCTCTCTCTTCCAAAACATAAAAAACATAAAAGAACAAAGGAAAACAAGATCAAAAAGTGAGAGGGTTTAGTGAAAATTAAGAACAAGAGCTACCTTCTGAATTCTATAAGACCTTAATGGAATTGTACCCACTCGTTTAGAAAAAACTGTACAATGCATTTTGCAGAAATCTATATTCTGTACTATTAAGTCTATGACTAAAACAAAAAGAAAAGAAAAGAAAAAAAAAAGTGAGAAAAAAAGAGGAGCCTCAAATCATTGAACACCACGTTATGGAACAGAACAAAAACTCCGAAATCGAAACTGTGGGGCCCATATACTTGGCAACCCCGGCCCACTCCATATTGGGCCCAAGGTCCATACCGAGGATAGCACAGAGTCCAAGGACAAGAGGGAGAGGACCAAGTCATCAAGGGACCTCGCCGAGGATGCCCCTATCCTCAGTAAACCGACATTGAAGAAAGGAAGCTGTCACTCACCCATTAAATATATGCCACCAACACTCTGGCTGCATTAATGACGAATTGACCAGCAAACAGTGATGTCTTAGTTATATCAATTAACAGAAAGCCTGCAAAGGCAGCTGATGGGACGAGCCCTCAAACACAAGTGCAGATGACCGACAAATGGACGGCAAAGATCAACTAAACAAAACTATATAATAGATAGGACCCCCAACGTAAAAGGGGTTGGTTGGTTGGTTGGTTGGGGGGGGAGGTTAGAACCTTGGAAGGGAAAAGTAAAAGGGGGTTTTCAGGGTATCCAAGAACAACCCTTGTATTTATCGGTTCTAAGGAAAGAGCTCCTCGGACTGGGCCGAGGACGAACTTTTCTCAAGAACACTTAGCTAAAATCACTATTGTTATCCTCACAAACCCTTAGCCAAATTCTTGATTGCTATTCTCAAGAATCTTACGTCGACTGTTGTCTTCCTTGTTAGTGCTTAACCCTTCTACCCACTCTCTACAAATTTATTATATGGGGGCCGCCCGAAAACGAACCCCTACAATTGGCGCCGTCTGTGAGAAGGACTTGTGCACTAGTAAGTGCAACAGTTGGTGTGAAAAAGATGAAGAGCAACACTTCTTTTCAAAAAAAATATATACACACAACCAAAGGCAAAATGTTCATTCAAAAAGCAACCATCACAAAAAATTGAAGAGATGCAAGAAATAAAAGAGATAAAAGGGGCTACTTCTTTATTAATTTTGAAGAGAAGTTACACTTTACATCAGATGCTCATGCAAGCTTGTTCTAAAGCTAACTACAAAGAAAAAAGGCCTAAACAGGCTTGTGCTGAAGCTAAAAGAAAAGGAAATGGTGAGAGGCCTAGACAGGCATGTTTTAAAGTCATGCCCAATGGTGGAGGAAGAAGTGGAGACAGGTCTATGTTTAGACCGTCCACAGCTCCCCAACCACCACTTGCGGCAGAAGGAAAGAGAAGGAAGAAGAGGCCACAGTGCCTAACAGTTCCACCTCATGGTTCCACCTGGTTTCCCTTCCAATCCCACAACAACTGGGAGCTGGCGGATCACTACCAGCCTGGAGGGCTGACAGATCCAAATTCGGGGGAGAGACGTTACGTTCCTTTCAGATCCCCCTCCGAGCTGCAAGGGGAGTCCCATCTCTGGCTATGTTGAAAAGAAGGAAAATCTTAGGCCTCTGCCTACTTCACCTCCACCGTGTTGTCCAGGATCGGAGTGGCATCCTCAACCCCTGAAAGGGGCTCGGCTCCCCTACTGCCGCCCTTTCCCAGGGCCACTTCATCATGTGAGGCACAAACTACTCTTCTGACAAAACCCTTGAGATGCCTAAAAGGTGGTGTGTTTGTGAGATTCGAATTCAAGTGTTTGTCAAGTTTGAAAGAAGGATCACCCCAAAATGCCTTATATATAAGGCAAAAATTGGAGAAAGCCAGCCTGCACAGAATCCTAAGAAGGAATTACCGGAAGAATTAACTCCACCCAATTTCCAAGAGACTTATCAGTCGTTAGGCCCTCATAAATCAGCAAGGGCATTAATGAGAAGGCGCCTCGCGCACCACAGCGCCAAGCGCGTTACTCGAATAGCCCAAAAGACGCCTCGTTTTCAGAAGTGGTGCGTTGAACGAAGGGGCTAGACCGAAGGAAGACCCTCCCTCGGTGAAACAGACTCTAGGCCACTGTCACTACAAAGGCGGACTCCCCAAAGCTGAGGATGAGCCCTTTAACTCCGAGCAGTCCAAAAGAAGAACTAGGTACTAGACAAAACCAAGGTCTTGCATGGTCTAAGGACTCAAACCTATGGAGAAACTAGCTACTTCAAAACTAAGTACTGGACAGAACCAAGGCCTTGCATGGTCCCCAAACTCAAGCCTATGAGGAAACCAGTTACTAAAAGAAGAACTAAGTGTTAGATAGAACCTAGGCCTTGCATGGTCCTCGGACTCAAGCCTCTGGGGAAACTAACTACTTAAGAAGAACTAAGCACTGGACAGAACCAAGGCCTTGCATGGTCCTCGGACTCAAGCCTATAGGGAAACCAGTTACTAAAATCAGAACTAAGTACTAGACAAAACCAAGGTCTTGTATGGTCCTCGGACTCAAGCCTATAGGGAAACCAATTACTAAAAGAAGAACTAAGTGTTAGATAGAACCTAGGCCTTGCATGGTCCTCGGACTCAAGCCTTTGGGGAAACTAACTACTTAAGAAGAACTAAGTACTAAACAAAACTAAGGCCCTGCATGGTCTTCGGACTCAAGCCTATAGGGAAACCAGTTACTAAAAGACGAACTAAGTGTTAGACAGAACCTAGGCCTTGCAAGGTCTTCGGACTCAAGCCTCTGGGGAAACTAACTACTTAAGAAGAACTAAGCACTGGACAGAACCAAGGCCTTGCATGGTCCTCGGACTCAAGCCTATGGGGAAACCAGTTACTAAAATCAGAACTAAGTACTGGACAGAACCAAGGCCTTACATGGTCCTCGGACTCAAGCCTATGAGGAAACCAGCTACTAAAAGAAGAACTAGGTACTAAACAGAACCAAGGTCTTGCATGGTCCAAGGACTTAAACCTATGGGGAAATTAGCTACTTCAGAACTAAGTACTGGACAGAACCAAGGCCTTGCATGGTCCTCGGACGCAAGCCTATGGGAAAACCAGTTACTAAAAGAAGAACTAAGTGTTAAATAGAATCTAGGCCTTGCATAGTCCTCGGACTTAAGCCTCTGGGGAAACTAACTACTTAAGAAGAACTAAGTATTAGACAGAACCAAGGCCTTACATGGTCCTCGGACTCAAGCCTATGGGAAACCAGTTACTAAAAGACGAACTAAGTGTTAGACAGAACCTAGACCTTGCATGGTTCTCGGACTCAAGCCTCTGGGGAAACTAACTACTTAAGAAGGACTAGGCACTGGACAGAACCAAGGCCTTGCATAGTCCTCGGACTCAAGCCTATGGGGAAACCAATTACTGAAAGAAGAACTAAGTGTTAGACAGAACCTAGGCCTTGCATGGTCTTTGGACTCAAGCTTCTGGGGAAACTAACTACTTTAGAAGAACTAGGCACTAGACAGAACCAAGGTCTCGCATGGTCCAAGGACTCGAACCTATAGGAAAACTAGCTACTTCAGAACTAAGTTCTGGACAGAACCAGGGCCTTGCACAGTCCTCGGACTCAAGCCAATGGAGAAACCATCCCCACATGAAACACCAAGTGTTAGGCAAAGCCAAGGTCTTGTGCACTCCTCGGCATCAAACCTGTGGGGAAACTAGTCGCTTCAAGGGAATCCAAGTACTAGATAGAACCAAAGTCTTGCATGGTCTAAAGACTCAAACCTATGGGGAAACTAGCTACTTAAGGAGGATCTAAGCACTAAACAGAACCAAGATCTTGTACTGACTGCGGGCCCGAACCTACGGTGAGGCTGACCACTTTGGTACTAGTAATGGACACTACAGGGGACGATGACCAATGTAGTCGGCGAATGCGCAATTGAAGCCAGAATCATGCAATTAGAAAAGACATACATATATGCATAATATGACACGAACAAAACAAGTAAGAAAAGAGAAAGCATATAATCCGCTGAATCTTTAGAGAAAAATTGTACGAGGCAAATGTGCCATTACAATGTTAAAAAAATAATAATAATAAAGAAGAAGAAGAAAACAAAGCAAAGGCGCACGCGGAGGATCACTCTTGCGGCTCCATCTCAACTCCCCCCTTAGGGGGCTGGGCAGAGGAGGTCTCAGAATCCTTGTGGCCCTCGCCTGGGGCTGCAGCCTGGGAAGGGTTAGCTGGGTGGGATACCTCCTCTACAAGAGATGCTTGGACATCAGCTGAGGGGCCCGTAGCCTCCCCAAGCACATCAGCGATGGAACCTCGCCTGCTTCAATGGCCTTATGAGGATCAACTTCCTCGGCTGGCTCACTCGGAGTGACGGCAGTGGGAACACCTCCCTCGGAAACAACCCCAGCGCCCTTGGTAGCCACCTCGGTCTCAGAACTTGGAGGGGCAGTCTCACGAATGGCAACAGGATAGAATACGCTTTCCGCCCTCCACAGGTCGGACGAGGCTTCAACCCCAACTTGTTTAAGGGCCTCGTTCCAAACCTCAGAGCAGTAAAGTCTGCACACCCCTGGCACTTGGGCTCTAAGGCCGTCCTTTATGTCAGTCACCCCTTCCTCATAGGCATCCTACACGGCCTTTTCTTTGGAGGCTTCAGCCTCAGCCTCAGCCTTGGCGGATTCAGCCCCCTCCTTGGCCTTCAAAGCCTCGTCCCTCGTAGACTTCGCAGCGCTCCTAGTCTTATCTACCTCAAGCGCCCTCTCCCTCAGGGTTGTGACCTCCTTTCTAGCCATCCTCAACTGATCCTCTGCCTGGCGCAGGTTGTCAGTCTGATTTAGAGCCAGTTTTTCAGTGGCAGAAAGAGCCGACTCAGCCTTGTCTCGAGCCACCTTCATCTCCTCCAATTGACCCCTCGCCTTTTTAAGATCATCTTGGGAAGCGTTGAGGGTCCGCAAGGTTTCCAACGGCTTGGAATGCTCTGAGCCAGCGACCTTGCTCTGGCTACTGGCCATGTCCTCCAGCCTGAAGCTAGCCTGGATAGCCTGCCAGTTGGAACCAATATGCAACAGATAAGGAGCCAAGGAACAGAAGGTCAAGAAAATCATAAGCAATTAGGAAACTTACCATGCCCAAGTATTGCTTAAGGCCGAGGAAGACCTCCTTACTCCTCAAAGCCTCCAGTTGGGCCATGTCCGCAGGGAGCAACAAAGACTTCCCCAATGTGTCAGCCACGAGCACACCCGCGCCCCCTTGAGGGTTCCTAAGGGAGGTATCATCCGTTAGAAGCTTCCCATAGAGCATGGAGGCAGGAAGCCAAGCCTAGGCCCCGGCCTGGATAAAGGCCTGCTTCTCCTGGCCTCGACGCCCTATCCTCAGCTATTTTGATGGCGGCTAAGAATCATCACCACCTCAAGGAGGGTCAGACTCTTCGCCCCCCTAGGTCTCTTGCCTTTATCCTTCTTCTGAGGAGGACTGGTGGGCTTGGGCCCAAACGTCGAACTCTGTTGGGGTGGGGGAGGAGGAAGCTCGGACGGAGGAAGCTCAGACGGAGGAGGCAAGGACTGAGGAAGCTTAGGAGGAGACTTCCCCGGCGCATCCTTCCCCGGCTGCCCCTCAATCAGTGCCAACAAGCTCTTCTAAGGCTGCTTCTTGAAACTTATCTTCCACCGAGGAGTGGCTCCTTCAGGCAGAAAGTCCGCTTCAGTTAGACTGGGGTCACCAAGATCGCCGGAAGGGTCCTCGGGTGAATAGGGATGGCCGAACGCGCCAAACTCGTCCCTGGACGGACCTGAGTCAGTAACCTCCTCTTCTCCTTCAACCTCGGCAACCTGAGCCAACGAAGAAGTACCTACCAACGGTATGCCCTCGGGAATAGGAGACCCTTTGGGGATCAGAAATCCTTGCTCGACTACTGTGATGCTACGCAGCTGAGGGTCCCCGGCTTGGATCACGTGCTTTGGAGCCGAGAATGATTTCTGGAGTGGGACGTACCCTAGGACCACGTGGGCGACTTTAACTTGGTTATCTTCTTTGTACACAAAAAGCTCCAACCTCAGCACCTTCTTCAAGTCTTCCTTGTTAACCTGGCCGAAGTGACAATCAAAAGCTCGCGAATCTGCATAAAGAAAGCAAGTTCCTGTCAAAAAACCAAGCGCAGCAGGACACTAAAGCACAAAAGACTAAACGCTCTCCTAGTCTGGATGCCCCACCTGGTGTACCCTCCACTGTTGGGCAGGGAAGGCCCTCGTGCCATTCCTCAGACACAATGAGGAAATCTTTGTTCAGATCCTTGCTGGACTCAGGGAGGCACTAGATGAGCTGAACCCTATCATCTCTCGTCCTCATGTAATAGGACTTCTCCTTCAGGCGCTGGAGTTTGTAGCACCAGTTCACATCATGGTGGGTTAGCCTTAGCCCCAACTTCTCATTCAAGGTATCCACACAGCCTAAGATCCTAAATATGTTAGTGGCACACTGAATGGGAGATAGATTGAAGTGCCTGAGATAGTCCCTCATGACCGGCCCTATGGGGATCCTCATTCCACCCTCCAAGAAGGCGATTATAGGAATCGCCACCTCACCCTCTTTCCTCTTCGAACTCCATTCCCCCTCTCCGCAGTATCTCAAACCCACTGTATTGGGGATCCTATAATCAGCGACAAATTTATCCATTGATTCCTCAGACTCCACTAATTTCTTAAGTCTACCCATCCTAAAGGACTTACAAGGAACTAAAGCAAACAGTACGAACTAGAGAGAGAAGAAGACTTACAGAAATGAGGAAAATCTCCTCGGACAGTCTTTTTGTGCTAAGAGAAATCGTCAGTACAGTTGGAGATATGACCGAATTCGGAGTATGTGAGCAAGATCTCTTGAATGCAAAAGCGAAAGGACGAATCAGTTCAACTGGGTATATATACCCCCAATTAAAAATAACTACATGGGCTTTCCCGCCCAAATGAGCCAAGAGCATCCCCACCGTCCATTCATCATCACACCGTTGAACGTGGAGGACACAGAGCCGTCGAAATTTAATGAAGGCACGCTCCAGATACCGAAATGCCAGGAACGTCCCCTGGGCAGTTGAAAGGATTGTGACGCTGACAGAAAGACAAGGCTTGACAGGCCAGGACATATGCCCGAGAGTATCAAAATCCTCCTCCCCATCCGAGAGGCCTGGCAGTAGAATTTTAAGGGGCTATTGTGGAGCCCATATACTTGGCAACCCCGGCCCACTCCATATCGGGCCCAAGGTCCATACCGAGGATAGCACAGAGTCCGAGGACAAGAGGGAGAGAACCAAGTCATCAAGGGACCTCGCCGAAGATGCCCCTATCCTCGGCAAACCGACATTAGAGGAAGGAAGCTGTCACTCACCCATTAAATATACGCCACCAACACTCTGGCCGCATTAATGATGAATTGACCAGCAAACAGTGATGTCTTGGTTATCTCAACTAACAGAAAGTCTGCAAATGCGGTTGATGAGACGAGCCCTCAGACACAAGTGCAGATGACCGACAAATGGACGGCAGAGATCAACTGAACAAGACTATATAATAGATAGGACACCCAACGTAAAAGGGGTTGGTTGGTTGGTTGGTTGGGGGGGGGGGGGGAGGTTAGAACCCTGGAAGGGAAAGTAAAAGAGGTTTTTTAAGGTGTCCAAGGACAACCCTTGTATTTATCGGTTCTAAAGAAAGAGCTCCTCGGACTGGGCCGAGAACGAACTTTCCTCAAGAACACTTAGCTAAAATCACTGTTGTTATCCTCACAAACCCTTAGCCAAATTCTTGATTGTTATTCTCATGAATCTTACGTCGACCGTTGTCTTCCTTGTTAGTGCCTAGCCCTTCTACCCACTCTCTATAAATTTATTGTACGGGGGCTGCCGAAAATGGGCCCCTACAGAAACACATATGGGTAAAGTAGAGATTGAAAGGCAACTTTCTTCAAGAGCTTCATGTGGACTGTGGGGTATCAATTCTATCCCAATACATTTCTGTAATTTTGGAATGTGGTTAAAAATTGAGGTGCCCAGATTTGGAGCCTTCCAAACGAGCATAATGTGTTTGGATCTTTATAGGCTCTATCAAGGTTTTCAATCCTGGACCAGACCGAGATGTCGAACTGTGAAAATTGGGAACTAGGATGAAAACCGGTTTTTTAAGCATAAAGAACCGGATTTTTTGTTAATTTCGTGAACCCTTAAAACCAGGGTTGGACCGCACGAACCGGTGGCAAGAATTGTACGGTCCAACCCCTTAGTAATTTTTTTTTTTTTAATAAAAACAACTTAACACAATTTTATTCTACTTAATTAAATTATCCATCTCTTACAAGGAATAAAAAAAATTATAATTAAAATCCTTCAAAGATATTCAACTTTATTTCAAAAATTAATCATAAATTTTAATGTTGTCATGGTTATTATTTTATTTTATTAACTTTGTTATTTAATTATTAAATATATGTTTGAAAATCATTAAATTTCTCTCACATATATAGATATATTAGTCAATTTTGCTAGTTTTATGAATTTAATATCTATATTTATGTTTTAATTAATTATTAAATTAATTATGATGTCATCACGGTTCAACCTTAAAAACCTTGAGCCTCTCCTTTTTACGGTTCAATGAACGGTCTGGGTCTGAAAACCTTGGGCTTCATTATTATACTATGGTGTCTATGCATTTAAAGTCCACTAAGAAGCAAAGGGAAATATTAAAAATGAGACTAATGTCTTTTTTAAATTTTTACTAAACCCTCACTCTTTGATCTTGTTTTACCTTATTCTTTTATATTTTTTAAGTTTTGGGAGGAAAGAGACATAAAATGGGCGCAAAATTACACATATAGCCCATTTTTAACAGAAGTGGGTTATGAAATCCTAACTAAGCTAACCTCAAGTAGGTAAAGTGTCAAATTTTAAATCACAGGTAATCAACTTAAATTTCAGTCAAATCACAAGTGGGTAAGTTGCAATTAGCCCAATAAATAAATAACTAAAAGAATGGAACGTGACCAAGTTTTTTGTTATTTAATTGTATCTCAATTATGTTGTTTGTTATTGTTGAGATTTTTGTTTTGTTAACTGACAATTTAATTATTTAGCCCACATCTTTACTTGTTGGGCAGCCCATTATTCTTTTCTCTTCTTGCTTGGATTTTTTATCTATTTCCCGAGTTTTAAAAATAGGTCTAGACTCTCCTCCTTTCTCTTGTTTTAATATAATTTTTTTTTTAAATCCCTCTCCAGCTTTTCCCCACTTTAAAAAGGAAAAAGCAAATAAAAGGTACACCTATTTTCCAAGTCAGAGCTAAAAAAAAAAAAAGACCATGCCTACAGAGTGGACTCCCGCACACAACACATTGGATGCCATCATGGTAATGAATCACAAATAGTAACGGAAGAAAAGACCGGCCACACTACAGTTTTTTTTGGCTTAGGATATGTAGGTTCCACATTTAACTATATTTGAGCACTACCTGATGTTTTATAGTATAGGCTAGCAAGGACGGAACTAGGATTCAAGCTTAGGGGGCCCAAAGTTCTTTGTCCTTAGATTTTAAAAAATTGGAATATCAATACTAGAGGTTGACAAAGTTGCATTATTAGCATTAATTTATTAATTATTATTTGTATTTTTTCTTTTGAAGAAAAATTTAATAATAGGATTTTATAATCAAGAGTTTTGCAAGGTAAATGACACGTCTTAATATTTTCAAAGTCTAATTAATATGTGGATGAAGCGATCAATATGTGGTATAGGAGTTGTCTCTATAGCTATGAGGGTGGAGTCATTTGAGAAGGACATAGAACTCTCAAGTGAGAGGGAGAAATTAGGTAAAGATTATTAGGTTTTTGTGATTTTTTTTTTTGCTAGGATTTGTAATTAATTTATTGTTATTGTTTTTGTTTAGAACGGATTTATGATTTATCCAAAGATTTTTCTTATTATCTAGATATGTGCATTTTTTTTTTATTATTATTAAGATTTTGCTTGTTATCTATTTGTTGGATTTCTTAGGTCAATTTGTAAAATTAAAATTCTTTTTGTTAATACACATACTAATTTTTTTTTTTCAAAGGTTGGGGGGGTGGGGGGCAATGGCCCCCCCTCTGCCCTTGAGTAGTTCTGCTCCTGTAGGCTAGTATTTTTGTTTTGTGGTTTGGCATATCTTTTTTATTTATTTTTTTTTTAATACAAGATAGAATTCTACTCTAACCTAATCTAAGTGTATATATGTGTGAAACTCCCTTCTAGATACTTGAACCTCGGCCCTTGCCCCTTACACCCCACAAGTACTTACTAACAAATGTCCTTAAAGTATTGATTAATAATCCATTTAAAGAAAGTTTTAATGAAGAAAAAAAAATTAATGTTTTGACAGCTTTTTTCATTTCTTATAAAAATAGTGTAAAAACTTTTCTAAAATGGATTATTAACCAATGCGCTAAGAGCACTTGTTAACATTACTCTTATTTTAATTTGGTCGGTATGTTTTATTTTCTGAACATCGGAACTTGTTTGTTACTTTTGTAAGGCTATGTTTAGTAAAACATCCGTACTTGAGGGGGTTAAAAACAGGGATCAGCCATACAACTAGCTATATATATATATATATATATATATATAGAAGCACTGGCTTATTACACTTGAAGTGGCAGCCTCCTCTATGAGGAAAGACAAAAGCATGCAAGTGTGCGTGTGGGTATATATATATATATATATATATATATTATTAGAGATATATTAACCTATTAGCATAGGCCCAAGGCCCAAGCTTAATTTTACTTTGTGTATAAGCTAAGCCTCCTACTTATACTACAAGTCTATTAGTTTAAGATTTAGTCTACTGTATATACAAATGTTATGGTTTATTGTAACACAAGATTTGTGCTACACTCTAATATATTATTGATATAGCTTTTTAGAGTTTCCTCGTGGGTTATTGTGTTCTATACTTTATGCTTCTGCTTCCACATCTATACTAACATATTCATCATAATGTATCAATACTAATATTTAACATATATATATATATATATATATATAGGAAAATCATTCATGCAAGTATTGATGGAGCATGGGTTAGAGGGAATAACATAAGGGGAATTTGTTGTATACTATTTACCCTTTTACATTGTTGTCTTTTACTGCCCTGCATAATCATATTATATATGTAAATGTGAGTTCTATTATGTATCTTTTGCTTTTGGGCCCATAATGGGATGGGCCAATCTCTTAAACGCAAGCAACTTTCACCCTTAATAAAGTAACAGTTAGCTTGTTTTGATAATCAGTAGCAATTTGCTTATTTAATTCTCTCTCTCTCTCTGTTGGGTGTTTTAGGGTAGATGTTGGTCTTTCTCCTCCCACACACAGGACGTCCTTCTCTACTTGCAGCCACCATCACTTTCAGAGCAAGAGCTCCTTTCCTTTTCAAGGATACTATGGAGGGCTTATCATCAAACATTATATATATATATATATATGATTTCTTCACAAAATCACGCTACATGCTGTGATTTTAGATTAGTGTATTGGAGTAATTTCTAACAGAATTGGCATTATGTTATTGGATTAAGGGATATGTAAGTGTGGCAAGTGCAATGACAGCGTAAATTTTGCCTATCAAGCTAGGAATGCATTAAAAAAAATGAACAAGATCTACGATTTAGTGAGTTTACTATTGAAATGGATGCACAATGGGTTGGAAAACTATTAGGTACTCACGGTGTATCATAAATACGTACTCCTTCCTCTCACATGAATGGTAAGTTCTACCGAATTTAATTAGTGGAACCCACCATTCATATGAGAGGAGGGAATACGCATTTATAATACTCCGAAAGTACACAATAATTTTCCCAGTAAGTTGTAAATATAGTTAATAGCAAGCGGCAAGTAGATGTGATTCTAGCAGGCATAGTCCACAATATTAACATGTGGAAGAAGGAATTGAGGAGTTTGGAGGTTTAATCTCTTTATTAAAAGGATGAAAACAAAGTATCTCATATATTAGCATCATTTGAAGTGAAATTAAAAATAAAAATGAAAAGTTAAATTAAAATAATTTATTGTTTGGATCCAAGATTCTACTAATTAAGTGGTGATATATAGCTCTTAAGGAGAATATATACCAACTAGCCTTTGAGCACGTGTGTGAGGCTTTTCTATTTTTTTTTTTTTTTTTGTAAAAGTTAATAATTTGCATCCATTATAATTTAGAAATAATTTTTTATTTTTCAAACAAATAAAAATGATAAATTTTAGAAATAAACAATAACTGTAATTTTATTTTTTTAACGTAAACGGAAAAAAATCTTAAATTTTAGGAATTTTCTTTTTGAATTCAAAATGAAATTTTTTATTTTACATTTATGACTATCTATTTTTAAATGAAGTTACCCTTCATTAATGAGAGTATTTTTAAACTACATAAAAATCTAGTTGAGAGAGGAGAATCCTCTTATATATAACTAGCCTCTGAGCACGTACTCAAAAACTCTTCTATTTTTTTTAGGTAAATGTTAATAATTTGTATCTATTATAATTTTTTTAAAAAAATTTCAAAAAAATAAAAATGATAAACTTTAGAAATAAGCAATAATTGTAATTTCTTTTTTGAACGTGAAATGAAAAAATCCTAAATTTTAAGAGTTCTCTTTTTGAATTTAAAATAAAATTTATGATTTGACATTTATGACCTTATTTATAAATGAAGTTATCATTTATTAATGAGAGTATTTTTGAATCACATAAAAGTTCAGATGAAAGAAGGGAATCCTTTTATATATAGTATAAATATAGATGTAACCCAATTAATAATAATAAATAAAGAGTAATCATTACTTCAAATAATAATAATATAAGAAATACTTATTTTATTTTATTATATAAAAATTATAAACTAATTACTTTTTTTTTTTTTTGATGGGATAAACTAATTACTAATTTATGCATCATCAATTTTTATTTTTTTGGAAACAACACCATCCATTATTAATTACTCGATTATAAAATGTAACATTTATTAAGTTATCAGAATTTCCTAATCAAATTTATTACCATGTTGATTTGTAAATATTTATAATAATTTTATCATTTTTCTTAAATAAAAGGCTATTTCAAAATAATTAAATAAATAAATAAATAAATAAAAAACCTCAATAACATAGTTGCAGACTAGGCTACAATGAATGGACGCGTATCCCATCTGTGAAAGTTGGGCCTGGTCTGGCTGGGCTGATTGAAGCCACAATTTATGGACGAGCCCATCCAAAAACCCGGCCTAGATGATTGGAACTCAAAAATTTTGAAAATTTGGTAATCCACACGAGCCCAGAAGGACTGAATAATAGAATTATAGTGAAAACTGAAAAGATAAATAAATAATTAAAAGCATGGTCATCAGAGGGGCCACAAAAATAAATCTCCAAGCTTTTTTTTTCCCTTATTTGTTAACCCAAACTTCATGAATGCATCTTTAGTCGAATTTACAGTAATATATGGGATAAAATTGATATAATACAAGATCGATCTGTACCTATCTTGTTCTATTTAGTGCATTATGATACTGATTGAAATTTAGAATAAGAAAAAAAAAAAAACTAAAATAAGTTAAATACAAATGTGTACAGATATTTATAGATTTTAATGAATGACTAAACAATGAGTTTATATATATATATATACACACACACTAGCATGTAACTCGTGCAATACACAAGATTTGTTAAATGTTATTAATATTATTTTTCTATTAAAAAAAAAGATGAAGTGCATTGAATTAATGTTGTTTAGTCTGCATCTTTTTTTTGTTAAAAGTCGTGTTTTGAGTTTTCGAGAACTATTTCTTATTCTATTAGCAATAGTAACGTGTTATGATTTAAAATGGAGTAGAAATTTAGTATTTTAGAGACATTTGGCACTTGAAAGATGTAAGAGATGGAGAAATATTAGGTGTTTGTGTTTGATGGGAAGATGGACAACCTTTGTAGATAAGCAAAAGGAGGGTTAAAAGAAACCCCTTTAGAGATCAACAGGTATGAGAGAGAGAGAGACAATGAGAGAGAGAATTTGGAGGTTTCTAGGGATTGTGGATTAAAGTTATGGATAATATTTTCGTATTTTGAACTCAATAACTCACTTGACTTCAGAAAAAAGAAATGGATAAATAACACAAAATTGAGAATCCAATTGAAAATCTAATTGAATTTTCTCCAAACTTTGGCTTTAATTTTATATATATATATATATATACAAGTATTATTTCCGTGAGATGCACGGCTTGATGAATATTCATATGTAAGCTAATTTTTTTTAAATAATTAAAACTAAATTATTATATAAATAGTAATAATAAATTATAAAATAAGTAAATAAGTATTATTCTCGTATGATGCACGACTTGATGATGATTCATATGTAAGCTTTTTGAAACAAAATTATTAAAAAAACAATATGAACAAATTGTAAAATAAGTAAATAATTTTTTTTAAAACAATTGCTTTAAGTTCTAATTGTTTAGAGTTTGGACTTTAATTTGAGGAAATATATATCATAATAAATAAAATTAAATTAATTTACTAATTAGTTGGACTTAAAATATTGATAATAGACTTTTAGTTGGAGTAGAAATCAAAAGGTTTTTTTTTTTTTTAATTTTTGAGAAAGAAAACGTGGGTTGTTTTATGGGATTTAAGTTTAAAATTTTTTATAATAGACTTTTCGTTTGAATAGAATTTTAATTTGTTGATGTTTAAATGTATAAAATTAATTTACTAATTAGTTGTTCTTAAAATATTGATAATATACTTTTAGTTGGAGTAGAAGTCAAAGCATGGGTTTTTTTTTTTTTTTTTTTTTTTTTTTTTTGAGAAAGAAAATGTGGGTTATTGTTTGGGATTTAATTTTAGAATTTTTTTTTATAATAGACTTTTATTTTGAATATAATTTAAATGATAAAGTTTTACCTAAATTAAATAAGTAGTTGTTAAATATTATCACTTAATTTGAGGAAATCTATACTAACAAATAATACAAAATTAAAATAAATTTTAAGCCCAAATATTATCACTTAGTGAGAGTAGCCACTTGGTGCAACTACGGCTTCTAAGCCCAAATTTTATTATATAATATATTATTTTAATAAAATAAAATAAATTACTTTAAGTTATATGATAAATGCTGATGACTTTATCAGTATTTGTTTATTTTTTTATTTTAAAATTTTCTTTGTGCTTAATTTGTGTTAATTTCTTAATATGAGATATGAAATGAGTTTGACCATTCCCTATTTGGGTTATGTTTAATTTATGTCTTAGTCAGCACAAACATTAATTTACAAAATAGTTCATCAATACTGGCTTTTCCCTAAAGATAGTATAATTAAAAAAATCAACACACTCACAAATTAAATACAATAAACAAAACCCAAAATCAAAACATACACAAAAGATTTCAAAAAAAAAAAAAAAAAAAAACTTACATAAGAGAACCAAGAACTTAAATGAGTGTCCATTATTTTGCTTATTTATAGTAAACTTCCTTGGCATAATATCTTGCACACAAATTCAAAATCAAAGAACAATAAGTAAGATGAATTTATTAAATTAAAACATAAGCATAAGTTGCATCTGGAAAAAAAAAAAAGTGAAAAAAAAAATACAATAACATGGGGTGTATTATGTGAGATTTAATTATATGGATAACTTATTGGTTAAGAGGGATTGGATTGAAAAGTCATGGCTGAAAAAAAAAAATATATATATATATATATATAAGTTCTAAAATTTTTGACAATAAACTATAAACTTTTAGTTGGAGTATAATTTAAATTTCTAAAACATAGATAATAAATTTTTATCTCATTAAATTATTGTTAAATCTAATCCCTTAATCAAGAGCTTTGTAATTTAATATTCTAATAAAATACTAATTTATTAATAATTAATAAAATGTAAGATGCAACTTGAGGAAAAAATGACGTGGGTTGTGTGGGAAAATTTTGATAATAGATATTTAGTTGGAGTAGAATTTAAATTTCTAAAACCTAGATAATAAAATTTTATCTAAATTAAATTATTGTTAAATCTTATCCCTTAGTCAAAAACCGTATAGCGTAATATACTAATAAAATATTAATTTAATAATAATTAATAAAATGTATGTAGAGACCGAGTTTGAGCACTTTTCCTTAGATGAAGTGGACTCAAGCCCAGCTAGCCCGATACAATGAATTTGTAGAGTATAGGTTCAAGAACTAGATCCTAATAAGGATTGCAACAACTAAACACGGTAGTGAAAGGGTTAAACAACAAGAATGTAAGTTGAAGCATGAAAGGTTGCTCCTCAGCCTTCCTCTTAGGGGCTGGAAGTTCTCCTTACTTCTTCTATGCTTTGTTACATAAATGATACAAGTGGTACAGTATTCCTGCCTCTAATCTCTCTCGTCCCCCTTTCCGAATGACTTCTTACATTATATATCCTCTTTTTCAGTTGATCCTAGCTCTACATTTGTCGACCAGGCAGGTTATTACTCAAGTGTTTGTCCAATTAGCTGTTTCTCCCTCCTTCTATGAGTTACAGCTACCAAAGCTACAGTGTTCAGAGGTCATTTCCTCATTAATGCGGCCAGAACGCCAGCGACGGGCATTTAATGTGGAGATGACATTTTGTCTTGGATTTGCTCTTCCACCGTCCTCCCATGATCGACACATTTGTACCTGTTCTTTCTCATGGGGTGCTTTGGGAGGCTGCCTTTGATGGGGTGTTGACTTTCCCTCCTCTGGTTTAGGGTTGTCCGAGAACATAATTGTCCTCGACAGTCATCCTGGGTGATCCGGACTTTTTTACATCGTCCTCGGAAGTTTTCTTCCTCCTCGGCATGGGCCTTAGGCCTGGTACGCAGTGGGCCGGGGTTGCCTAATCTCTTAGCCCCACAATAGCCCCTCAAAATCCTGCTATCAGACTCCTCAGGCGAAGATGAGAATTTTGATGTCCTCGGGCCTTTGCCATGGCTTATCAAGTCTTGTCCTCCATCAGCGCCAGAGTCTTTTCACCTGCCCAAGGCACGTTCCTGACGTTTCGGTGCACGAGGCGCGCCCTCATTATTGTCCTCGTGAAGTGGCGCAGATCCAACGGTTGAGAATTTCTTTGGAAATTGGGTGGGATTTGCTTCACCATATCTCTCCCCACGAATCTTGTGCGGATTAATTTTTACTAGACTTTGCCTTCTATATAAGGCCCTCTGGGGGAATTACTCTTTCTCATTTACAAATCCCTACGCTCAGTAGAAACTTCAAGCTTTCAACGCTTTAGGCATTTCCAAGGACTTTGCCAAGGTCGTGATCAAGGCTTAGGGAATGAGATGGCCCTGAATAAGGGCGAGGCGGTTGAGGCAAAGGAAGCAAAGGACAAAGATGTTCCTTTCCTTCAACCGAGTAAGCAAAAAGGCCTTCCTCCTTCAGCCAAGAATCGAAGCAAGTGCGGGTCACATCAGACTTTCGGCGTGACAAAGTTTGGGTCTCGCGTTGATGGTGGGACCCCAATGGAGGTTTACGAGATTGCTGAACGGTTGACGCCCGAGTGTTGCTCTCTCCCAATGCCTAATTATCATGAAACTGGGAGAGAATCAAGGGAACATCCTAGGATAGGGTCCTCAGGCACTTCCGCCTCTTCTTCTTTCTCATCGCCGGTGCCATCCCCACGGGCTCGTTTGATGCTGGGACAAGACTGCGGATCTTCCATTCCCATGAGCTTTCTCTTTTTAGAGTTAGTTTTAAAACAAGCCTGCCTCAGCCTCTCCCACTGTAGTTGGCTTTAAAACAATCCTGCCTCAGCCTCTCCTACTGTAGTTAGCTTTAAAACAAGCATGCCTCAGCCATCTATTGTATAATGTATCTTTCTTTTATTTAATAAAAAAAAGTGTTGTTCTTCTTATTTTAGGAATCTTTTATTTTGTCTGCGATAATATTTAATGTGTGTTATTTTTTGCCTCCAATGGGATTTAGAATTGATGTAGATAGTAGTAACGAAGAATTGTTACCATAACTTCGACAAAGCTGTCAATAGCCCTTAGTCGTTATTTTTAACTAAGCTAATCAATATAGGAATTACTAGGAAAATAATCGAGTGCTCTGCCATGAACTGTGCGACTAGTCGAGCACGCTGGATTTAAATAAGCGATCCAGGGGGAAACCTCCATGCACCAAGGCTCCTTTCGGCGTTCATAGTGACGCCGTGGCGTCGTTTTCCCCCAAGTGTCTGATCCGAGGATCGTTTTCCCATAGGTTTGAGTCCGAGGACCATTTTTCCACAAGACTTAGTTTTTTTTCTGAAGTGCCTTATTTCCCCACAGGTTTGAGTCCAAGGACCATACAATACCTTGTTTCTGTCTAAGACTTAGTTTTTTCGGAAGTGCCTGGTTTTCCCACAGGTTTGAGTCGAGAACCATGCAATACCTTGGTTCTGTCTAGGACTTAGTTTTTTCTGAAGTGCCTAGTTTCCCCACAGGTTTGAATCCGAGAACCATGCAATACCTTGGTTCCATCTAAGACTTAGAGTTTTTTTGAAGTGCCTAGTTTCCCTATAGGTTTGAGTCCGAGGACTATGCAATACCTTGGTTCTGTCTAGGACTTAGTTGTTTTCTCTAAAGTACCTAATTTCCCACAGGTTTGAGTCCGAGGACCATGCAATGCCTTAATTCTGTCTAAGACTTAGTTTTTCTTTGAAGTGCCTAGTTTCCCCACAGGTTTGAGTCCGAGGACCATGCAATACCTTGGTTCTGTCTAGGACTTAGTTGTTTTCTCTGAAGTACCTAGTTTCCCCACAGGTTTGAGTCCGAGGACCATGTAATACCTTGGTTCTATTTAGAACTTAGTTTTTTTCTTTGAAGTACCTAGTTTCCCCATAGGTTTGAGTCCGAGGACTATGCAATACCTTGATTCTGTCTAGGACTTAGCTTTTTCTAAAGTGCCTAGTTTCCCCATAGGTTTGAGTCCGAGGACCATGCAATACCTTGGTTCTGTCTAGGACTTAGTTTTTTCTGAAGTGCTTAGTTTCCCCATAGGTTTGAGGCTGAGGACCATGCAATACATTGGTTCTATTTAGGATTTAGTTTTTTTTCTGAAGTGCCTAGTTTTCCTACAGGTTTAAGTCCGAGGACCATGCAATACCTTGGCTCTGTCTAAGACTTAGTTGTTTTCTTTGAAGTACCTAGTTTCCCCACAGGTTTGAGTCCGAGGACCATGCAATACCTTGGTTCTGTCTAGGACTTGGTTTTTTTCTCTGAAGTACTTAGTTTCCCCACAGGTTTGAGTCCAAGGACCATCTAATACCTTAGTTTTGTCTAGGACTTAGTTTTTTCTGAAGTGCTTAGTTTCCCCACAGGTTTGAGTCCGAGGACTATGCAATACCTTGGTTCTGTTTAGGATTTAGTTTTTTTTTTTAAGTGCCTAGTTTCCCCATAGGTTTGAGTCCGAGGACCATGCAATACCTTGATTCTGTTTAGGACTTAGTTTTTTTTTTTTTTCTGAAGTGCCTAGTTTCCCTACAGGTTTAAGTCCGAGGACTATGCAATACCTTGATTCTGTCTAGGACTTAGTTGTTTTCTCTAAAGTACTTAATTTCCCCACAAGTTTGAGTCCAAAGACCATAAAATACCTTGGTTCTGTTTAGGACTTAGTTTTTTTCTCTGAAGTACCTAGTTTCCCCACAGGATTAAGTCCGAGGACCATGCAATACCTTGGTTCTGTCTAGGACTTAGTTTTTCCTGAAGTGCCTAGTTTCCCTATAGGTTTGAGTCCGAGGATCATACAATACCTTGATTCTGTCTAGAACTTATTTTTTTCTGAAGTGCCTAGTTTTCTCATAGGTTTGAGTCTGAGGACCATGCAATACCTTGGTTCTGTCTAAGACTTAGTTTTTTCTGAAGTGCCTAGCTTTCTCATAGGTTTAAGTCCGAGGACCATGCAATACCTTGGTTCTGTCTAGGACTTTTTCCGGGCGCCTTAAAAGGCTCAGCCCCGAGTACACTACCACAGCATGAGGTAGCAGTTTTTGGGACTTGCTCTACTTCGCATGTGTGGTAGTAGTTAAGGAGTGTTAACTTCCCCTTAGCATCTGGTCCGAGGACTACAGGCATGACTAAGATTCGCATTGAGACACATGGCCCAAGTGCCTTAAAAGGCTCAGCCCGAGTGCACTACCACAGAATGAGGTAGTAGTTTTTGGGACTTGCTCTACTTCGCATGTGTGATAGTAGTTAAGGAGTGTTAACTTCCCCTTAACATCTAGTCCGAGGACTACAGGCATGACTAAGGTTCGTATTTAAACACATGACCCAGGTGCCTTAAAGGCTCAGCCCCGAGTGCACTACCACAGCATGAGGTAGCAGTTTTTGGGTCTTGCTCTACTTCGCATGTGTGGTAATAGTCAAGGAGTGTTAATCTGGTCCGAGGACTACAGGCATGACTAAGGTTCGTATTTAAACACATGACCCAGATGCCTTAAAAGGCTCAGCCCCGAGTGCACTACCACAGCATGAGGTAGCAGTTTTTGGGTCTTGCTCTACTTCGCATATGTGGTAATAGTCAAGGAGTGTTAACTTCCCCTTAGCATCTGGTCCGAGGACTACGGGCATGACTAATGTTCGCATTTAAACACATGGCCTAGGTGCCTTAAAAGGCTCAGCCCCGAGTGCACTACCATAGCATGAGGTAGCAGTTTTTGGGATTTGCTCTACTTCGCATGTGTGGTAGTAGTCAAGAAGTGTTAACTTCTCCTTAGCATATGGTCCGAGGACTACAGGCATGACTAAGGTTCGCATTTAAACACATGGTCCAGGTGCCTTAAAAGGCTCAGCTTCGAGTGCACTATCACAGTATGAGGTAGCAGTTTTTGGGACTTGTTCTGCTTCGCATGTGGTAGTAGTCAAGGAGTGTTAACTTCCCCTTAGCATCTGGTCCGAGAACTACAGGCATAACTAAGGTTCGCATTTAAACACATGGCCCAGGTGCCTTAAAAGGTTCAGTCCCGAGTGCACTACCATAGCATGAGGTAGTAGTTTTTGGGACTTGCTCTACTTCGCATGTGTGGTAGTAGTCAAGGATTGTTAACTTCCCTTTAGCATCTAGTCTAAGGACTACAAACATGACTAAGGTTTGCATTTAAACACATGACCTAGGTGCCTTAAAAGGTTCAGCCCCAAGTGCACTACCACAGCATGAGGTAACAGTTTTTGGGACTTACTCTACTTTGCATGTGTGGTAGTAGTCAAAGCCGCCAAAATGGCATTCTCCACTGATGGGAGTTTGATTCTACCATGTTTAACCGTTGCACCCGCTAATGCACAAGCTCTTCCCACAGACGACGCCAATTGTAGGGACCGAGTTTGAGCACTTTTTCTTATATGAAGTGGACTCAAACCCAGTTAGCCCGATACAATGAATTTGTAGAGCATGAGTTCAAGAACTAGGTTCTAATAAGGATTGCAACAACTAAACACGGTAGTGAAAGGGTTAAACGACAAGAATGTAGGCTGAAGCATGAAAGGTTGCTCCTCAACCTTCCTCTTAGGGGCTAGAAGTTCTCCTTGCTTCTTCTGTGCTTTGTTACATAAATGATACAAGTGCTACAGTATTCCTGCCTCTAATCTCTCTCATCCCCCTTTCCGGAGGACTTTTTACATTATATATCCCCCTTTTTAGTTGATCCTAGCTCTACATTTATCGACCAGGTAGGTCACTACTCGAGTGTTTGTCCCATCAGCCGTTTCTCCCTCCTTCTGTGAGTTGCAGCTACTAAGGCTACAGTGTTCAGGGGTCATTTACTCATTAATGCGGCCAGAACGCCAGTGGCGGGCTTTTAATATGGAGATGACATTTTGTCTTGGATTTGCTCTTCCACCGTCCTCCCATGATTGGCACATTTGTACCTGTCCTTTCTCATGGGGTGCTCTGGGAGGCTGCCTTTGATGGGGTGTTGACTCTCCCTCCTCTAGTTTGGGGTTGTCTAAGGACATAATTGTCCTCGGCAGTCATCCTGGGTGATCCGAACTTTTTCACATCGTCCTCGAAAGTTTTCTTCCTCCTCGGCATGGGCCTTGGGCCTGGTACGCAGTGGGCTGGGGTCGCCTAATCCCTTGGCCCCACAATGTAAGATGCAACTTAAGGAAAAAAAAAAAAAACATGGTTTGTGTGGGATTTAAGTTTAGAAAATTTTTATAATACTTTTTAAATTAGAGTGTTTTTAAATATTTTCCCTTAATTTGAGGAATATATCCTAAAATATATATATATATATATATATATATATATATATAATTTTGTTAGGATTGGTGCCCTTAAATCCTATTGTAAGATGCTATGTATGATATTAAGTGTGACATTGTGTTTGACATTATGTATGACTTAATATTATGTTTAATAAATTTGTTTTATTAATATCTGAAATAATGGTAACATGAATATTCGGACATTATCATATAGTCCATGAGATGCATTGTATGTGATTTATGTGAAGAGTCACAGAAGATATAAATCACAAGTTCTTTGTAAACTCAGAATTATAGTTCGTAGTCGGTGATGAAATTGGGCATTTCATCTGCGAAGACTATAACATATCAACTACGATGATTTGTCTTGATCATGGAAGTGGAGAATTCTAGTTGATGTGTTAATATGTTTTAAGAGTTAAGACATATTGAACTGGACCGCCATGAGATTTATTATTTGCCTAAGGACTGTCAAATAAATAATAAATCTCATGACTTGTATTTGCATGAACTCTTAATCCTGAGAGAATAATGGACCTGATCATAAGATGTAGGTTGCTTTGATATATCAGGAGTGAGATCTATATTAATGGTCAAAACCTCAGTATGTTGGGCAGCCACATTAAGTGTTGATGGAACATGTATTCTCAAGATGGAATTCATAGTCTCTTAATGGAGATATAAAATATTCCCTTGAGATAAGTTTAATGAGTTTGTTATTCAGAGAGTTAGGCCTAACCACTTTAGTATGACTAAAGTTTATATTTATGGAATTGGATTTCATAAATATATAATGAATAACATTAAGGATTAAACCGGGTACTCAAGGATCAAGATGTAGTAATTTACAAAGTGACAGTCTATATTAATAACTTTGTATTACTACGAATATTTTATGAAGGGGTTGCATGTATAATAAAGTCTTGGGATATAATATATAGATAAGACCTAGAGTGCAACTATATTTATATAGTGGTATTAAATATAGTTAATGGTAACTTTGGACTTGTCAAGAGTTGACAGAAAAGCCCAAGGCCCATTGGAGCTAGTGTCTTATTGGTCCCTTTTGGTCCCACTCCAAGCCACACACTTAAGCCCAATTGGTAAGGCCCAAAAGGCTAGCCCAATTAGATATATTGGTTAGAAACAAAGGAAAAAATGTACAGAAGATTTTTGGTAAGAAAATCATCATAGTAATGGTGTGGAAGTGAGTTTTTGGTACTCACTAGTTATCCCTTTGTTACCAATTTGAGAGACCACACATCTTGGGCGATTAGTGGAATTGGAGTGAAGATTAAGAGTATTCCCAAGTGCTTCAATCTTCGGTTTTGAAACTCATCGCTTCAAGGTACGATCTCTTGTTCTCATAATTCTGAAATTTACTTTACACATGTTATCAATATTGAATGAAGTAGATCCGTTCAAAACTTACTTTTCCGCTGCGCACTCATTTAATTCCATCAAATTTACCGATTAGTGAGAGTAGCCACTTGATGCAACTATGACTTCTAAGCCCAACTTTTATTATAAAGTTTTGTAGCTAATATCCTAATAAATTAAAATACTAATTTAATAATAATTAATAAAATATAAGGTGCAACTTGAGGGAAAAAAGCAAAAACAAAAATTCAGGTTATGTGAGTAAATTTTGATAATAGACTTTTAGTTGGAGTATATTTTTAAATTTGAAAACTTTGATAATAAAGTTTTATCTAAATTAAATAATTGTTAAATCTTATCCCTTAATCAAGAGCCATATAGCTTAATATCCTAATGAAATATTAATTTAATAATACTAATCAATAAAATGTAAGTTGCATCTTAAGGAAAAAAATAAAAACAAAAATGTGGGTTGTGTGGGATTTAAGTTTAAAATTTTTTTATGATATTTTAAAAATTAGATAGTTGTTAAGTATTATCCTTTTTTTTTTTTTTTCTATCTCTTTAAAACCCATTCCTCCACTTTCTTTTGCTTTACACAAACGCTTCCAATTTACCCAATGAATTTTCCTTCCCTCATTTCCATACCCCCACTAGAACTTTCGAATCATGGTCTACAATTCATGGATCAACCCCTTAGGGAGCTTAAAACAACTCATAGCATAGGTAGATGGCTTATATCACAGACTTGATTAGCACCTCTTTACCAGCTTGAGACAGGAGTTTTTCTTTCCACCCTTGGAGCTTTATCCCTTAATTTGAGGAAATATATCCTAATATATATATATATATATATATAATTTACTAATTAGTGAGAGTAGCCACTTGGCGCAATCATGACTTCTATGTCCAGTTTTATTATATAATATATAAAATGATAATTTAGTAATAATTCTAAAAATCAAGATAATTGCGTAATTATATATTATGCATCTTTGCCCACAATTATCAATTGTATTTTGAACTTTCAAACAACATCTCACTATGCTATCTATAAAGACGCAATTTGGGTCCCTAGCCCAAATTATGGATGAACTTAGGTCCAAAAAACCCAATACAATGAATTTGTAGAGAGTGGGTTGGAAATTTGGACTTTAATGAGTTGGACAACAAGTAAAGTGGATTCAGATGACAAGAAAAGAAAGATAGACTGATTTAATCTAAAGAAAATCGTCATCGGCATAGTCCGAGAAGATCAGTTCTTATATATTTTTCTCAAGTTTGATTAAAAATTCAATCCTTGATTGTTATAGTGTTTTTCACTTAATTTTCTCGACCTCTCTTCTCAAAGTATCCCTTCCATTTTATACTATCTTTAACTTTCATCTCCACCTTCCACGTGCAGATCAAATTGTTGGTATTGATCCTTATCTCATCAGCACTTTCCTAAAGTTTTTAGGTAGTAGCTGTAAGGCTGAAAGTTACTATTCATGTATCACTTCCTCATCAATGCGGCTAGAGAGGTAGCTGCAGAGCATTTAACGAGGTAGTAGCAGCTTTTCCTTGAGATATTTCATGACTTTCCTCTGTCTTGTTCCTTCCTGATACTTATCCTTATTCATGGAATGATCCAGAACGTTACTCTTAATGGCAGACCACTCTCTGACCTCAGCTTTGCTCAGCCGAGAAGGGACTCTTTCTCGGACCACCCTTCTAGAAGACTTTAATCAGATTTCTCTTCTTCACTTACTAACACGAATCCTTTTGAAAGAGCTTACCCGTCCTCGGATTGTTTAATGTCCTCGGATTAGGCCCTTGGCCCAATATATACATAAATATGGGCTCCTGGGCCTATCACCCCTACAATAGCCCCTTGAGATTCTTCTTTCTGGCTCCTCGGAAAGAAAGGAGTATTTCGATATAATGATAGTTCCTCCGTGCCCATTTTACATCACCTATGACGGTACATATGCTCTTTTTAACTGCTCAAGGGCCGCTCCTGACGCTTCGGCATTCGAGACTCGCCCTCATTAAATTTGTACGGCTTCATGTTCCCCACGTTTTACGGTGCAATGCAAATCCAATGGGTGAGGATTTTGCTAGAATACGGGCAGGAATTTTCCCGCTTGTAACTTTCTTTTCTGATATAAATACTGCCCGAATCAATCACTCATCTCACTTTAACATTCATTTCACTTTAGCACTCATACACTGAACCTGCAAACTTACCCAACTCACTAATGCCCTCACAAATACCAATAGACTGTCCTAGGAGAATTTTCTTCTTTCTTTAAGTCTTCATAAACTTTTCACTTTATTTTTCCATACACTTTTCTTTTCTTTGTGTCTTTTCCTCCTCGACTCCCTTTATTTCTCTCAATCTTCTTAGTTCCTCCAAAACTTTATTAGGAATGAGTAGATTCGCCCATCTGGTAGACTCTGAGGATGGTTTAGAAAACTTTAGGGCTCAATATAGGATTCCTCCAGAAGTAGCCATTAGGTACTGTAAGGAGGGAGAGTGGCATGAAAAAAGGCAAGAGGGAGAGGTGGTAATCCCAATGATTGCCTTTATAAAGGGTGGGATGAGGATTCCCATGGGCACTGCCACCAAGGACTATCTTAGGGCTCATAGGTTAGCTCCCACACAATGTGCCCCAAACATGTTCAAAATCTTAGGGAGTGTAGATGCCTTTAACTAGAGAATGGGTTTAAACCTCACTCACCATGACGTCAATTGGATTTACAACCTGCATCACCTAACGGGGTAGAGGTATTACCTAAAATCTAGGTACCCCAAGGTCAAGCTCATCCAATGCCTCCCCGATTCCAACAAAGGCCTGAAAAAAGACTTCTTGATCGTATCAGGGGAGTGGCACGATGGCCTCCCCTATCCAACGAAAGAGGGGAAACCAAGTGGGGTTCTAGGTCTAGGTTTATGATTTCATATTTACCCCCTTTTCTTTTTCTTTTGTTTGTGTTTGTACATGAAATTTCCTTTGATTTGTGTTATTTTGCTAATGATGTTTTTTGTTTCTCTTAATGGTTTTGCAGATAAGAATGCAACCATTCCCAACTTCAATCTTGTGAACCAGGAGAGCTTGGACAAAATCTTGAAGGCCGAGGTGTTTGTTCACACAGACAACCAACTGAGGGCGGCCCATTTAATCTTGGACTACATCCCCATCTCGAAGAGTTTCCAGGCGCCGAGGTGTTCAACTTGATTATCAATTACCATTTTAAGACACAACAAAACCCACACATTGACGTAAATTTGACACACAATTTAACTTACAATTTGACATAGTTTCCCAACACTAAAACATATATATACCTAACAATAATCTAATTTATATAAAAATTTCAATAGATTTAAGAAAGAAAATAGTTTCAAAATAAAAATAAAAAATTGATGTATAAGATAATAGAACCAGCTATAATATCAATAACAGTATTAAAATTTGCTTTAAATTTGGAGTATTTTTAGAGAAGTATAATACCAAAAAAAAAAAAAAAAAATCAATATTGTATATTATAATTTTTATAATAAAAAAAATGTACTCTTCGAAGTTTTTGAATTTCATATTATAGATGAGAATCTCTTAGACTCTTATATATATATTTTAAAAATTTTCGTTTGACAAATTATCCTTTGTTGATGTAAAGAAGTCTATTGGAAGCCTAAGACGTAGAAAAGATTAGTTAATGAAAGTCAAAGTTAGGTCTTATCTTCTGATGATTAATTAATGGAATGGGTATTTTTCCACTAAACAAAAAAAAGCCCATGTTATTATTTTTCTCCCATTGGTTTTGACCACTGGCTGCGAGTCTGCGACAAATTGAAGGTGCTCACCAAATTAAATAAATACATCAAGAATTTTTTTTTTTTTTTTAGGAAGAGTGGAGAAAAACTTAATTAAATCGTTTTAGACAAAGGAATGCGAAAACCATGGTTCCTTTATAAGCCGGCAGAGAGAGAAAAGAGAGAGGTGTTTCTTTTTCTAATGACACTGACACTGACTGTATAAAACAATATTTTTACACCTTGACCAAGTTTGTACTTTGTACTACTAGCCGACGTCCCGATTCATGCACAGTATATTTTGAAATATATGTCATAAATAATTACTTTATGGGTTCCAGCTCCGCATTGCCTATCTCTCACACTATCAATCTATCAAAAAAGGATTAATACTATAATAAACAATTGATATTGCATTAACAACTTAATAAATAAATTTCTTTATTAAAATTTTGTCTTGCGTTTACAAGGTAACTATCCTGTATTCACTCTTAACACCTTAGTATTAATTGTCGTTAGCTTTTGGCCTCTAGGGCATTCTGTCGCTTTTGTGAGATTTATATTCAAGGTTTGTTATTTTATATATATATATATATTTATTTATTTATTTATTTATTTTTGGTTTAAATTTGATTGTTAAAGTAGAAGAAATTTGAATTATGGAAATTTCCATTGAAAATATCAGTAAGTTTCAATTGAACTAATTGCAAGACTCGTACAATTGTAGATATCTACAAACGCAGGTGTCCTCTAGCCTCTAGGACAGTTTGAACGTCCTCTTCGGCTCTTCTACATATATAAAATCAGAAAGTCAGTAAATTAAATGTTAACAAGGTATTTCCCTAACGTGAGTCCTACCGAATAAAAAAAAATTAGATAAAAGAAAGAAAAAAAATATAAAAGTAACCCCACAATTTATTTTAATAATCTTTCTATATAAGAAGCTGGCCTCAGCTTATAAAACTAAAAAAATGATATAAAAAAAAATAAAATTAAAAATAAAAAACTGCCAAAAAAAAAGTGAAAAAAATTGTTGTTAACAAGCACTTAATAGATATGCAAATGGGTAGTACTACTCCCCCAGATAATGTATTTCACCTCTTTGTCTTATTGTGTACTCTGATCGTTTCTTGTCAGTTTGCTCATGCATTCCCTATTACAGATCGAACAATATATATATATATATATATATATATATATATAGATAATGTATTTCACCTCTTTGTCTTATTGTGTACTCTGATCGTTTCTTGTCAGTTTGCTCATGCATTCCCTATTACAGATCGAACAATATATATATATATATATATATATACACCATAAAGGGGGAAGGGGACGCACAGATGAAGAGGGAGAGACGGAAGCACAGTAATAATATTGTGAAAGTAAATGTAAGCAAGTAATGTAAGAACAATAATAAGGCGGTAGAACCAGCCAAGCAGTATATATCAAAATAATTCAAAGTAAATAAGAGCAATTAATGAAAGCAATTTAGAACCGTTCAGTATGGCGGTAATCCGTCCAAGGTAGCGGTAGCAACAAGCAGAATAATGAACATTAACTGAAAATAATTCTTTATTGAAAGTAAGTAAACACTTACAGTAGTAATAGTCAATACAAGATCTCAACAGTGGAGGTTAACAGTTACAAAGCTTGAACTAGTTCTAGTTACAAGGTTTGTAGGAACAAGGTAGTGGTCAACAAGGTTATAGTCAACAAGATAGTAGTGAACAGGATAATAGGAGAACTCTCACAAAGAAAGCTTCTATGGAAGTTCTAACAAGATATCACTAAATGGCTCTTGAAAGTTCTTGAAAACTCTCAGGAAAGTTCTGAGGTTAACATAAGGGACAACCCCCTTTAAATAGGCAAAATTCGGAGTGAACAGTGTCATGAATAGTAACGGGTGAATAGTGACAGGTGAATAGTGTCAGATGAATAGTGAAAAATGAGTCTTTTTCTTTTTTGACTCCAAGTCATGGAGGGAACATGAAGTGATCAGGAGCATCATACGGAAAGGTCTAGGCCTTCATTTTTAGGTCTAGGCCACATTATTTCTGCCCTTAAAAGAAGCCATCAAAAGAAGCCAAATTTGCATTGTGATGGGAATCTTCAGGAGCATGCAATACTTTCAACATGTGAGGCATAAAATCAGCAAAATCTCTGACAAAGGTCAATAGGAATATTTTGAACATCACCAGGTACGCATGTAGTTGAACAGTGGCCATTATGCTGGCTAGACAAATGGGGAGTAGTAGCAACAATAACAGTGGCAACAATAGTAGCAACAATAATCTGAGGACCACACAATCAATCAGTAGAAGGAGCATCGGATGGATAACCATCAAATGGATCAAAAGGACCTTGTGGAGAATCACATTCGTGCTCATGGTAAATAGCATATCGGTTGCAAAATCCACAATATAAAATTGGCTCATCCATTGGTCTTCTTCCTAGAATGAGAAGGCTCTTTGGATTACAATGATCTGCAATATGCAAATGAGCAATAGCGTCAACATGTGGCCTGGGGCCAAAAATAGCAATTCTATCAGTGCTTCCCATGAAATGATAATCCTTCCACAGGTTCTGAGCAACTTCAATAATTTGATTATTAAAATAGTTTCCCCAACATTTTGCAAGAGCATAAGGGTCATTGAAGGACAAATGAGGATTTCCTTCAAGCCATTGTCCCTGATGAGTATGACCATTGATGAAAATAAGATGTTTTGAAGGCTGGACATTCATCTAGTTATTTCTTTCCCATCTAGGCAAAGTACTCCAACATCTGATGGAAATAGTGGGACCAGTAAATTTTTTAATGGCATCTTGAATAATTTGAGGAAGTTGACTGGCTTGATAATGGCTTGTTAATTTTAGAAATCTGACAAAGCCATATTCAAACATATGGGAAAGCCAGTTAGGATCTCTATCATCATCATCATCAGCAGCAAAGTAACCATCATCATAATTAATTAGGAGACCAGGAAATCGGTGTGGTTTTTCATACACTCTGAGAGTACTCCCAAAGTGTTCTTCCCAGTCACACTGGATAAACACATTATCACCTTCATCAAGTTCATCAGGATCAGGAATAGTGGCTGTGACAAGTTTCTTGAAACATTTGAACCATAGGTCGAAGGACCTGAATATAGCCTTGCTCTTCAGTATACATGATTGTATATCTGATGGCAAGTTGGCAAAAGCATTTCTTAACATAGATTGGGACTTAAGGCTCAATCTAGAATAATCAGTGCCCATTATAGTCATTTTATCCTTTGAATGGATATCCTCTTTGCCAAAGAGTTGACTAGTGTAAGGATCATTTGTAGTATTTGGATGGTAAACAAGTTGGCTTCTAAAAGCCCCAATTTCTGAAACAAGGTTTGAAGCAAGGTCAATATCTGAAGCAATAGGGTTTTCTGAAATAAGGTTAACATAATGGCTTAGGTAAGCCTCATTCTGAGCAGAAAGGTTAACAAGGTGGATTTCAAGGGCTTGGAGGGTTTTTTCAAACAATTTGTAATGGTTTTGGGTAAAAGCAGAATAAAGGTTATCAAGAATAAATTTAACGGAATCTGGCAGCTTACTATAGACTCCATTATGAAATTGCAAATTTCTAAATAAAACTTCCTGCAAAGCAATAACCATATCTCCACTGGAATATGACACCGTTGCCGGTACATACCCTTGAAGGGATGTTGATCCACTAGGTTTTACCCTAGAAGATGCGCCTTCATGCATTTCATTTTGGGAAAAGTCCTGTGCAGGAGCTTTTCCTTTGTTTTTCCTCTCATTCAAGGGAGCCATAATAATCCACTTATTAGTGGTATAAATACTAATATTATCCCACTTATTAGTGGTATTTATCCTTGCATCAGTGCTCGGTTCCTGCAAAGAATCATTAAGAATATTAGAGTCATTGGTAATAGTAGACAATTTGGCACTACTAGGATTACCTTCAAAATTGTCTGTGAAGCATGTAGCAGGAGAATCTAAAGCATCATTAATATCAATTTCAAGTTTTGAAACAAATTTAAATTTTACTTTCTGTCCAAAAGGATCAGTAGTAATACCATCATTATCAACAAGGAAAGGATACAAAGCATTTATAAATGGCAAACCAAGAATCACTTTATCAGTCATATTTTTAACAAGAACAGAAGGAATCTTGAAACAGACATCATCATGGCAAATATGAGCATTATTCAATTCATATTTGATTTTCATTTGAGAACCAGTAGCAGAAACCAATTTTTCAGTTGATTTTTCAAAATATCTCGAAGGAATCAATCCTTCCTGAATACAATTCTTATCAGCACCAGAATCAATCATAGTAATAACAGTGAAATGATAATCATGGGAAACAAAAATCTTCACTTTTGTGAACCATTTTGGAGGAAGTATTTGGTTAATACTAATGAGACTAGGTTGAGCATCAGCAATACCTCCATCAGAAAGAAGAGCTTGTTGACTGGATTCATCTCCATCCTTGTGCTCATCTTGTTCATTATCAGACTTATTTTGATCAATTTTCAACATTAACAATTCTTTTTTGAGATTATGATTATCACTTTTAATATTTTTAAGTTCAAGTTTTAATTCACTTATCTCTTGTTTAACAGTATTAATTTCACATTGGAGATCATTAACAGTTAAATCTTTGGACTTTTTCTTATTAAATCTTTCCAAAGTTTCTTCAAAACTTATTGTTGATTTAAGTTTTTTACAAGTTTCATCTTTTAACAAGTTTTTCTTAAATTTATCCAAATAATCTTTTTGTAATTCAGGATTCTCAATTTGACCAATCAATTTAATTAACAAGCTTTCATTTTCTTCACCTTTAGTGAGAACATTAACAGTTTTAACAACATTGCAACAAGAATCTCTACAACCAAGTTTAATATTAGGAGAATCAGAGGAATCATCAGCAGAATGATAGCAAGAATCAGAAGAAGAAAAATCATCTTCCAAAGAATCAGACGAATTGTTTGATTCAAGGATTCTGAATAATTCTTCTTGATCATTATCATCAATTTTCAACATGTTAAACTTGTTTTTTAACTTACCAGGTTTTTGTTTACAATTTTTACTAAAATGACCAGGTTTTCCACAATTAAAACATTTACCTTTACCTGACCATTGGTTAACATGTTTTTTAGAAACATTTTTCTTTTTAGCATAGAAATCATTAAAATTAGTTTTATGTTTTTTATGGTTATAATTTTTGTAACTTTTATCATGTTTTTTACTCTTTTGCTTAGAAGGAGCAATAGAGGGCAAACCATATTGTTCACAAAAATTACCCATTTCATATTTAGCTTTTCTTTTATTTTTTAATTGGTGTTTTAACAATTTTTCATCATTGCACATATTAATTCCAAGTTTTTTAATAGTGCTCAAAATATCACCATAAGTTAAATTATCATAGTCAATAGAATCATTTTTACCAATTAATTCTTGTTTTACCTTATGAGCAAAGATAGGAGGCAGACCGTCAATAAACTTTTCTTTCCAATAAGGCTTGAAACAGTCCTTTCGCTGCATCACTCTGGAAAGGAAAATATCTTGGTACCATCTATAATCAGACATAGTAGGGCATCTCAAATTATTCAACAAATCAGAAATTCGAGATGAAACATTAGATGGAGTACCAACAAAATGTTTGATAATAGTATAAATCAAGGTATTAACACCATCAGGAACACCTCGACCAATACGATCATCAAAAATAGGCAAGCCTTCATCATTCTTTTTAACAGCATGTTTAATAGAATTTCTGGAATCTTCTGTGAGATATGAATCCCACCATCCACGAAGAGTACCAGAAAAACCAGTAGTAAGAAGGTCAACAATTTCAGATTGTTCAAAATCATGATTATTTTGGTAAGCAGTGGCAACCATGGACATATGTCCCATTTTGTTAATAATTTCTTGTTCAGAAAAATCATCAATATTCCACTCATAAATTTTATCAGCAGAAACAGAAAACTGAGTTTGAAAAGCTCTTTCTTCAAACTGCATATCAGGAGGAGTAGGTTTTGAATACCAATTCCTAGTAAGAAACATGGGTTTGGGATTTCCAACAAATCTTTTAATTTCAGGTAAACAATCATCAAAAATCTTTTTGGCAGGAACAGAAGAAACAGAAGAAGCAGTATCAGAATTTGTATCATCAGAAACAATTTCATTTTTTGAAATAGTTCGAGCAACAGGAGTACTTGAAGAAGTACCTTCATTTTTAATTTTCAAATCAACAAGCATTTTGTCAACAGTTTCAAGGAGTTTAGACTGAGAAGTTCTAAACTTGCATTTGTTATCATGACTGGGTAAATTGATCAAAGGTTCCTCAGTCTTGATAGCAACAGGTTTTTGAACAGAAGCAGATTTGTCAACAGAAACAGTTTTTTCAGCAATTTTTTCTTCAATACGGTCAAGTTGTTGACCAATAACATGCAAAGACTCATTAGTAAAATTGTTTTGTTCAATAAGGCTAACAACAGGAGTTTGATCATCAGCTATTTTGAAAGGAGTAGCTTTAACATCAATTTTGTCAGTAGTCACCAAAATAGTCTCAAGAGGTGGATGACTTGATCTGACAATGGTTTTGTCACTTTTAACAAAATTAGATTTCTTTATCACATTCAAATAATTTTTGAAAACTTCATCTTTTGAAACATAATAATTTTCAAGAAAATCAAAGAACAAAATATGTCTTTTCAACTGATTCATTTTTTCTAACCATTTTCTTTTAACACGGTTTTTCTCAGACTGAGCAAAATCATTTTGGTAAATTTTTCTTTTTGTCCTATTTTTAGGAAGCATAAATTCATCAAACAATGGAGCCAAGTCAACTGTAAAATCTTCATTTAAAACATTCAAAACTCTTAAATGGTTAACAGGATTTTTAATAGGAGGGAAATCAGAATCAGATGGACAAACAGAATTAACAGAATTAGCATCATCTTCTTCTTCAGTAGCAGGTTTGCCATACGGAGAGGAAGATTCAGGCTTAGTAGAATAGTAAACAGAGCTGATTTGGGATTTATCACTTGAAACACCTTTTAATTTCAAATCAGTGGGTTTTTCAAAACTCTTTTTTGCAAAAACTCATTATATATATATATATATATATATTTATTTATTTATTTATTTATTTTGTGGCTGTTTCATGCATGCATACAACATATTACATGGATTGAGGCCTATCTCCTATGATGTGCCCATTTGAATGCATAATCTAATCTTATCTAATCATTTAAGTTTCAGAGCTGCGTCACTGCCACCCGGTGTTTAGGGCAGTTGTCCTATGATATGTGCTATTCTTTGTGCTCAACAAGAAAAGCTTTTTTATTTAAGAGAGAGAGAGAGAGAGAGAGAGAGAAAATAATAATAATAACAACAACTGCAACAAAGGCTTTTTTTAAGTGTTAGCACAGATGGTATACTAGCACTTGTATCCTTCGCATGCGTAGTTATAGAGATTTGAGTTCCGACAAAGGTTTTATGGCTAAGAAGAAGGTAACATGTATTAATCCACTATTTAATTTTTTTGGAATTGTATATTAATCCACTATATTATATATTTTATCTATAGAAAAGTCGTATTCATCAATAATTTAAAACGCAGCTAGCACCAGACAAGCCTCTTGCCCCAAGGCCGGGGAGTATAACAAATCGATAAAATGAGAAAGCAAACAAAATATATTATTTTAGATTATTATCTTTGTTTTGACATAGTTGTAGTAGTAATTAATTGATTAATTCATGTAAGTCCAAATGGTTACTTTTTTTTTTTTTTTTTTTTTGAGAAACAGTCCAGATGGTTACTGAATATGAGAAGAGAACTAGATTCTAGATGCACCAGCACCGACAACTATACAACAGTTGGTCGAATTTGGCATAGATAACGTGAAATCCACAATTGTGCCATGAATTCATGCAATGTAAGTTTTTTAAAGCTTTTTTACGTTAGCTTATGAACTAGAGACAAAGGAGTTCATTAAGAAAAACTAAGAAGAAGTAACGGATAAATATATACTCCACAGATCCTCAAAACTATAACATAAATCGTTATTTTATGGTTATATTAGTGAGCAATGATCACTACTCTGTTACAATAAAACTCAGCAGAAAATGAAAAATTTTAAAGTTTCATAGCTTAAATTTCTTTTAATAATGCACAGAAAAAAGCTATACTTCATCAATGTTTTTTTTTTTCTCTGACAATTCACTAATGCTGTTCTGTTTAATTAGTTGGAAATCTATGGTCCCATGGCATACAATGATTACTATTATTGCACTAACTATTGCTGAAAGTAAGGCTACCTACGCATGCTACGTTGTATCTAGAAGAGAATTATTACTATCAAAGCAAGAAGAGAATTAATTATTACTAAGCCACCTAGTTGCTTTCAATTTTTTTCAAATTGACAGTATCCAATAATCTACATTAAGCAAGTTACACAGCTAGTACATGTAGGATGAAGGGTTGGGAAAGAAACCAATTGCCTTAACAGGTTAATTTAGATAACAACTAGTCTTTGCTACCTTTAATTATATTTAGTTGTTTTAAAAAAACCATATGGGCCAGATTGGCAAATCAAGAACTGTATCCTTGAACATGTTTTTGGTTAATTGACCAGCATTGAGTACAATTGTGTTCAGCCTTTTCTTTTATCGTATTTATTATGATTCTTCAAAAACGGTTAAATTGATGTTCATAATTTTGCTTCACAAGTTAGTATAATCCTCATTTTGGATCTATATTTATATTATTTTTTGACTGGTTGATTTATATAATTACGATGAAAGGAAAACAAAATTATGTACAAGCATAAGAAATTGATGGCTCAAGCAATTTAATATTTTTTTTTTCTTTGTCGTGATCTCGGAGGAGGTTAAAAAGAAAGGGTGGCGATTCATAAATGCATTGACCTTATATTATGTGACCAGAAAAGAATAATTACTACTGGACTTTGTATAACCAAAAAGTTTGTTTACTCTCAAACTTTCATTTAAAATTTTGTTGAAATGGGTGCACAAACATCAGTAAAACATGATAAAGAAATTTCTGATCAAACATCACTAAACAGGAGAGCACATAAATTTTGACTTTTGATCCATGACACAAATTAACTATACTTTGTGATGAAATCTGAGTCATTTTAATCTTGTAGATTCAAAAGTCTAAGTCACATATTTTGAACTTGTTTGTAAAAATTACATATAAAAAAAAAAAAACAAGGAACACGATATCTTCTACAGTGAGATGATATATGATTTGGACCTAATCGACTTTATAATTGAGAGAGGATATACGAGCTAGATAATTTAGCTTGTTTTAGAGTGGGGTTTTGCTATGGCCTATGGGGTTTGAGTCGGTGGTAGCTACCATACATGGTACATACTTTAGTGGAAAATCGTCAAAAGCGGTCGAGTTCGTGCCTTCCTCAGCGCGTCGCTTTCTGTCATTCCCGCGTTACATTAGCTTGGAACCCACTTCCTTCATTTAAAGAAAGTGGGACCTACTCTTTGTTTTGGTTTTTTGGGGTAGGGTAGGAGTACTATTCCATTATGTCATTTAATCCAAATCTTTAAATGGTTCGTTAGCCTTGTTGGTTCCATTGACTAAATTGTCCTCGAGGGTATATAACCCCAAAAAATAAATAATAATAATAAATTGTATGCTCCTTATATATGAGCAGAAACATTATTTTTGAAAACAACAAATTTTATCTCTAATGTAAAAATTTTTTAAAAATTAATTATGTGACGATTTATAAAATCATCTATGTTTATTTTTAGTTGCATGAAAAATTAATGAATTATGCAATTTTTAAAAAAATAATAAACACAATTGATTTAAAAAATTGATATATAACTATAAATTTCAAGATCGAGAGTTGGATGGTAGGATTATACAATCCTACTAAGCAAAAAATGACTCAAATCGCAGAAAGATTGTGCATTTTCAAGATCAAATGTAGGATTGGTAGGATCACGTGGGATTGGACTAATCCTACGATCCTACTAAAAATCCAAATTTGCTTTAATTTGGCTTAAAGAAAAAACTCAATCAACCCAATGGATAAAAATGTGTTTCTCTCTCACTTAGCTCTCGAACCCAAGACATTATACTCATTATAAAAATAAGTTAATATGCCTTATATTATTGAAAAAGTTACTCACTTCAAATTAAAAACTTGTTCCTAAACCCCTAAAATCAACTTAATGGCACTCACATTCTCTCCATCCTCTCCAATCGGATTTTGCTTTTAGATTTTATATTATAGTTAGCTACTTAAGCTAGTTGCCATTTGCAAATTTATTTTGGATTTTGAATTTGGAACTTAAAATTTGGAAAATATTTTCCAAATGTGTTGATGATAGTTATTTTGGCACTTGATGACTAATTAAACATTTGATGAATTTTTTGGATACATTGACTTAAATATATTTGTTTCATTAGTATAGAGTATAGACATAACCATAGGTCACACAACAACTAATGATATAAAGATGATATCATATTGATGCAAATTTTCTTCTCAAAAAAATATTGATGCAAATCTTTGATTTTTATGGATGAATTCATACTTTATGTAGGGGTGTCAATGTTCGACTCAATCCGGGAACCCGACACGGGTTTTTTCGGGTTAGGGTTGGGCCTTAATGGGTTTGGGTCATAAACGGGTCGACCCGAAAGCGACACGATAAGAAACGGGTCAACCCGCGTAACCCACAATAGACACGTTTGACACACCAATTTATTTATAAATGACCCACTTAACACAACCCGTTTAACTCATATAACAAATAAATATTTATTTTATTTTAGATTTATCAAATACTTTTTATATCCAACATATATTTTAAATTTAAAAAGAAAAGTGAGTAATTACAAAAATTTACAAAGGATATAATTGGAAATTGAAACTTTACAGACCCTGAAACTACTAATACTTTTTTTTTTTTTTTTTGGCTTAGAACTTACACAAATGAAATTGAATGCGCTTGTGGAAGATGTTATGAATTTGGACATCAACAAAGAATCTATGGATGATAATCGTGGTCATAGTCAGGATTAATCTACTGTTTGCTCAAATTCTTTCAATATTGATACTTAGCATTTGGTAAGTCCCAAGAATATTATATTTTTTGTTAGGACATATGTGTTTTACCTGTTAAGAACATATGTCAATATTTTATGTAGTTAGCTAATCCTTTGGGAAAACGCACTTTACTTATATTTGAGTAGATCTAGGATGTGTTTAATACTTCAAGGAACATGTTGCTCAAGTCTAGTACTAAAGCCATGAAGATTGAATCAAGAAACAAGTGAAAAGAAGTTGTTCATTAAAGCTGGACAGATAGCTCGACACCTGTGGATAGATATCTCGACAGTTGTTCGACACCTCTAGACAGCTGGCTATCTATCGAGCTCTTAAGGTGTTCCTTATCGCAATCTCGACACCTTCTCGACAGCTGGTGGATCAATCGAGAAAGCTCCTATCCCCTCAACAGCTTATTGACACCTCCTCGACACCTAGCTTTCTATCAAGGTTACGAAAATCAGAATTTTCAGATTTGATTTTTGGGCCAGGCTTATATATTTGTGTAGGGTTTCTTTTCTCACAACCCTGGACCTATATAAGGCTTATTTTACAGGCCGTCACATAAGAGAATACAAGAAGAACATATGCAAAAGGTGACCGATGCCTTATTCTCTCTAAAAGAAGTTATTGCGTCTTTGCGCCTTAGGGTTTTGTAATCAAGTGCTTCTTGATCTTCATTCTTGATGAAGTGAAGAACTTTGTAACCAACATCTTCTTCTAGTTGGTGATTGAAGTCGCGTACTGGGATCCGCGCAATTGGTTAGTCATGTACTGGGATTCGTGCATCATCAAAAGGTGGCGTTCATATATTGAAGAGTTCAAAAGTTCTGAAGCGGTAGAAGGTTTCTGCTGTGAGTTCATCTACGGGGATTATAGAGTCTTGGGACAAAGGTTTTGTACTAGATCTGAAACTTCTCTTTACTATAATGGATTGCTTTTCGAGAAGGTTTCCCCCCAGGTTTTTTACTGTGAAACTGGTTGGTTTCATTGGTTTTCCTGGGTCATCATATCTTATCTTATTTATTTTTCCGCTTCATTCATTATTGACATGATATTGATATTTGTTTTAACAAGTTTTATTCATAATAAATCTAATTAACAACTTGAGTTTAAAACTTGTTAATTTCTATCAATTAGAGTCTAAATTTCCCAACATTTTTGTTGAACTATGTTATTTTATTTTTGTCAAACTTTGTTATTTTGAATTTGGGTTGAAGTGTATGCACTTCTTTTGGAATGTAAAGAACTTATTTCTAGATGAATGTTATATTTTTGTTGAATTATATTATTTTGAATGTGGGTTGAAGGCTTAAAGTGTATGCACTGCTTTTTGGGATGCAAAAAAAATTATTTCTAGATGGATGTTATATTTAATATTATGTAGATTGAAATGGGTTATGTTACATTCGTGTCAATCTAATATGACTTGTTTATTAAGCGTGTCAAATGAGTTGGGTCAGGTCAACTTGCCTTATTAACAGGTCAGGTTAGGGTTGAAGGATCATAACACGATTATTAAATGGGTCGGATTAGGGTTGAGCCATTTAGTCGAATACCCCTACCTCGACACGATCCGAACCCAACACGCTAACCCGAATTGACACCCCTAACTTTATGAGATTATTAAATATACAAAGTCATTACCAATGTGTTTTTTGTTTTTTTTTTTTTTTTCCCTTAAAAAAAAAAGATCTTACAATCCATAATCCAATCTTACAATTCACAATTCCATTAACCTCCCACGATCTTATGTAGGATCCCGATTTTGATAACTTTATATATAATGGATTGAATGAAACCTGGAAAACTTTGTAAATTGTTGGACAAAAATTGTATAAAATCATATAGTCTGCTTTCCATGGAATACTAATCAATTGAAGCCACATTACAAATTTAATTGAGTATTAATTTAATCAAACTGTGTGACTGTGACCAGTGATATGACATGAAATTTTTTTCAATATATCAAAAGATTTTAAATTTCGAAAAATAACCGATTGTCTGTTAGAGTATTTTAAGAAATGAGATTAATTTCAAAATTAATTGAGTATTCTAAGTTGGAAAATTGGTATAATATGTGACAAGGTTAGGGTTTTTTTTTTTTTTTTTTTTGGTATTAATATGCCCATTTCAAATTAAATGCCTTTACCTTCTTAAAAAAATAGTGCCTTCTCTTCTCCAATATTACCTCTTTCGAATTTTACAACAACCAATCAAAGTAAATGGTCCAAGATTTGTAGGGGGCGTCAACCTTGTAATTTTGACCGTTGAACAATAAGCCAATTAGCCAACTATGAAGTTTGAAACAAGAAAGACTTTACCAAATTGAACCAATTGACAAGTTTATATGTTAACATACACTTTAATAAAATGAAATGACAAGTTTGTCTTAGGGGTTTAACAAGAAGAAGCACGTTAGGCCCTTTTAAAGGTTTAAGTATAGTAAACCTTAAAAAATAAAAAATAAAAGCACGTTGACAAAAGTGAAGTTAGCATCTATGCACTATTTTTGTAAGCATTTAAAGCAAAAGTCTAAGGATAGCTTGGGTCCATGCAGTGGCAAATATGGAAGATTGAACTTTTGGACTTTGGTGAGCGATACGTTTAACTTTGTGGCCCGTTATCAAGGGAACAGAGGAGCCACGGTGATGACTGGTGTAGTGAGTGCTTTGACAAAAAGTCGGAATTAAAAGCTTCAATTACATCAATCCCGATGGCGTTTCTTGTACGGTCTTGATATTTTAACCCCATTCCATGATTGGCGGAGCCTATTATGCTCAAATTTTCTAGTGCCATTTAACAATTTGTGTGGATGGTAGAATAAGAACATGAGAAGTTGAGGTTGTATGCAAATTCTTTTTTTTTTTTTTTTTGAAAGCAGGTTTTATGCAAATTCATGTGCTTGAAATTAACTATTGGATTATATGGGCATGTGTTATGACAGAGGTGAGGCTTATGTCTTGTACGTAGAAATATAAAGTCGAATACTAGATTGATAAATGGTTATTTTAAAATAAGTATTAATTTGGTGTCGCTTTTAGTGCACAAAAAAAATTTGAGGGAAGCTAATCTCCTATGATAGACTTTGTAATTGTATTGTTTATGAAGTTTGAACTCTAATCAGCTCATCGGTTGCAACTCTGCAATGGAACTCGTAAATTATCAATAACAAAGAATTAACCATGGGTAAAATACTTTCAACATTATAAATTTATAAAGCATTCTTTATTTATAATGGAGACTAGGGATTTGAACTTTTTATATCTTCAATGGAAATATTAAGTCTCAATCATTTAAGCTATAAGATTTTTGGCAAAACAAACATAAATTTTTTCAAGAATCTTAATCAAACTAAAATAAAGAGTATGAATTGGGAAGTCAATAAATTTTTTTGACAAGATTTTATCTCTAGGATGAAGAATCCTTCAAATTTGTGGATGCCTTCTATGCTGACAATTAGTAATTTTGCCTCCAATTAAAAAGAAAAGGGGAAAAAAGAGAGTAGAACATGCAAGTAAATTACACGAAAGATTATGTATTACCAAAAACAAAAAGTCCCATTCATGGGATCTTACTTTGAATTTGGATTGACTCCTAAATCACAAGTTTCACTTTCACCGCCATTCTGATGAAAACTTAACATAAATTGGACTCCGTATTTTGTAAGAAGCTACAGAAAGACGCTCAATATAATTAGTAGCTACATAATAAGCTAAAGTCACTTCCATTAAAATAAATCTTACCTTATTTTGAACTCCAAAAGTTTCTTTTCCACTCCCTTGTGTGTGTATTTGTTTCTTAAAAAAAAAAAAAAAAAGAATGGGTAATTGTCTCACATTGCTTAAAAGAGTGTATTATGTGTAGTATAACCTGTCCCACTCTCCTTTAAAAGTTACCATGACTTTTAAGTAAAATTGTGGTGTGCGTTTGTATTAAAACCTTTTTTCCTCTCCCTTGTGTGTGTGTGTATTTGTTAAGAATAGGTAATTGTCCCACATTTCTTAAGAGAGTGTGTTATGTGTAGTGTAACTTGTCCCACCCTCCCTTAAAAGTTACCATGGCTTTTGAGTAGAGCTGTGGTGTGCCTTTGTGTTAGAACATCTTTCCCCTTGTGTGTGTGTTTGTTTCTAAAAAAAAAAAAAATCCAAAGAGTCAAATATTACACAATTTCAACTCGTTCAAATATTGACCCTTTAAAATATCACATTCATACGAAACTACCAAACCTATATTTTATTTTCATAAAACTAATTAACAATGTACATTGGCTCACTCAACCAATTTTGTTTTTTTTTTTTTTTCTTTTTTGATGGGATCCAATGTAATTCTCGTATTGTGAATTTGTGACAACCGATTCTGTGCAACATTGGCCTTCCCTACTCAAACCAATCAATCTTTGTATATTAATTTAAAGCAATTTTTATTTTGAAACAAGTAATTCAATTTTAATTGTTTAGTTTTAAAAATATAAATATTTAAAGGAACATGATTTAAATAATTGGTTCGTTCCTGGTTTGCATAAATTTTGTTTTTCGTTTGAACATTAAATATTTGTTTTTTGTTCCTATACTTTAAAATAAAAAAAAATCTTTTAATAGTTTAGAAATAAAAATAAAGAATAATTTTTTTAATAATAATTTATGAATGAAAAAAAAAATTAACTGAAGATTGATAAGTGTAACATTTGTAATAATTTAATGATGAAAAATGAATTTTTAAAATTTAAGGATGAAAAATAAATTTTATGTAATTTTAATAAAGAAAACAATATTTTATCCAAAATAATTTGTCTCTTAAAAAGAAAACATAAGTTTTAAGTACTGCTGCCTTTATAAACTTTCAAGAATTTAATAAATCGGACTAAAATAAAGAATATGAGTATATTGGGATTTGGGAAGTTAATAAATTTGTTTGACAAGATGGCCCATTTAGTACTTGTGTTTAAACAATAGTTATCAATTTTTTTAAAAATACGTGTGGGTGAAAAAGTGTATGGAAATATATGTAATGTTGTTTAAAAACTGAAAACATATGTTTAAACACATGTACCAAACGGGCCTTAATCTCTGGAATGAATGAAGCACCTTCAAATTTGTGGATGCCTTGTACAAGGGTTTTTTGCCTATGATTTCCATCTATGCCGACAATGATATGCTAATACTGCCACCCAATTAAAAAAAAATCTCTCTCAAAAGAAAATTAAAAAAAAAAATGAAGCAGAATAAGTAAAATACGCAAAAGAATAAAGATTATGTATTACCATTTAGCGAAAACCAAAAAAAAAAAAAAAAAATCCCATTCAAGCTGAGACTGACTTTGTAATTGGAAAGACATGCATGGTATATATTCTTTGTTGATTCCAAAAACACAAGTTTCACATATTCTGCTGAAACTTAACATAAATTGGATGCTCGATCAATTCAATTAATAGCTACATTACATAATTCGTAAAGTCACTTCCATTAAAAAAATACAAAAAATCTTTACCTTATTTTGAATTCGAAAAGTCAAATATTACACACTTCCAACTGGTTCATAATACTGACCCCTTAAAACATCACATCCACACGAAACTACAAAGCGTACACATTTTATTTTCATTAAAAAAAAAAAAAAACTTATTTAATCTAGTGTCGTGAATTTGTAACTACCGAGTCAGAGTAACATTAGCCCTTCCTTAGTCAAATTAACCAATCAATATTACGTACTCTTTAATTATTTTTTTGTTTCCTAATTAAAAACCGGCAACAAATTTGAAAAAATCCCAAGTTTTGATTGAGCAATAAAGTCCTGATTGGCAGGAATTACCTACAAAAAGTACATGTACCACCTAATTTCTTTGGCATTTCAAAGACCATAACTTTATCATCATAAAATCAGAGACCCCTAGATTTGAAAATTGCTATCCATACTTGTCATAAAAAGTTTTTAAAAGAAAGGGTCAAGTAACCGGGTTAGCAGGTGAACCGGTACATTCCTTAAAATCAGTTATCACCTACCCCGTACACTATCACAAAACACACTTAAACACAATACATAAAAGCACAATCGCACTTCCCAACACTCTCTCATACTCCGTACAAATTCACACCCAACTCTCTCTCACACTTTTTTTTTTCCTGTATACATTATTTACAGGCCCTGGAGCTCCTTTTTTTTGCTTTGCTCCGTAACTTTCCAAAAAATCACAAAGCGACGACGTTTAAAAGCGCGTGAAATGTGCTGTATTTGAGCTCTTGGAAGTTGGAACCGTCTTGGTGTTGTGTTCATCATCAACTTAGTGTGTTACGGTTTAGTACCAGAACTGAGCTGACACTTGCAGATTTATTACTGTGACCCAGTTCTCTCTGTCACAGAATAAATGAGTTTCGGGGTTGTTTGATTCTGAAATAAAGAAAAGAGTCTGGGAACTGTACTACCTGGTTGCTACTCTGTACTCTTTTCTTTCTTTCCGTGTTGGAGTTGGTAAAAAGTCTTTCTGGATCTGAAGCCCCTCTGACCTGATTCTGAAGCTTCATCATTTGTAAGTAAAAATAACAATCAATATTTTTGATTTGGTACTGACACAAATTAATTGAAACATGTGTTACATACGGCATTTCTGTTTAATTTTCACCCACTCAATTTAAATACTCACCAGACCCAATCACGCACAATACTAATGATTTTTTTTTGGTTACGGTTTTCAGATTTTTGAAGAACCTAGAGAAAGAGAGAAATGGGTAAAACAGCGACGAGCAGAGACTGGACTCAGATCTACGCGATCTACGGTGTAGACCAGTGGCAAACGCTACTTTTCCTACTCTTCCATGCACTGCTCTTTACTATTCTCTCTATACTGTACTTAATCTACTTCGACGCAATGGGCGCTTTCTTCGAGTCGTTGTTTTCCGTCACCGGCGTAACTCTCCCAGGTGGCGCAGCCAGATTCGCCGCCGGTTTTACTGGCTCAGTAACTGCGATCTCCGCCGTGTGCCTCTTCTTCGCCGCCGCGAACTTCTTCTACTCGGCCGTCCCGCTCCACCACGACATGGCGATCCGGATGGTCAGCGCGGTCAGCGACTGGTCAACGGTCAAACACGCCCTGGACCTGGGCTGCGGCCGCGGAATCCTCCTGAACGCCGTGGCAACGCAGCTGAAGAAAGAAGGGAGTTCGGGTCGGGTCGTCGGGTTGGACCGGAACAAAACGACGACGTTGAAGACGCTACGCACCGCGAAGATCGAGGGAGTAGGAGAGTACGTGACGTGCAGAGAAGGCGACGTCCGGAGCTTGCCGTTCGGCGATAACTACTTCGACGTGGTGGTATCGGGAGTGTTCGTGCACACGGTGGGGAAGGAGTACGGGAAGAGGACGGTGGAGGCGGCGGCGGAGAGAACCAGAGTGGTGGGTGAAGTGGTGAGAGTGTTGAAACCAGGTGGGGTCGGAGTCGTGTGGGACGTACTTCACGTGCCGGAGTACGTGCGCCGACTCCAAGAGCTGAAAATGGAGGACATTCGGGTCTCCGAGCGGGTCACCGCTTTTATGGTCAGTAGTCATATCGTTTCGTTTCGGAAGCCCAGTCAGCACATCGTTGGCTCCGGCGAGGTCAGGCTCGAATGGCGTTGCTGACGTAGCATTGCCAATTTTACATACTTATTATATATATATATAATTATATTATTAATTATCTTATAGATCATATATGAATATCCATATTATACATCAAAGAGAGAGGAAGATGCTGACGTGGAAATTATGTGGTATGTTTGAAAAAAAAAATGAAAGGAAAGAAGAGAAGAGAAGTGAGGTTTATTACAGAAGTAAAAAAATAACGTATGTTGATACAGAAGTTTTATGTTCTGGGGAGGCGAAGCTGACCTAGATAGATATACTTTTTTTTATATGGGAAAGTATAAAGGTGAAAATGTAGTCTGTTTCACCCTATGTTACGGTTATCAATTTGAGAATTGATGCCTCTTTGAATTTGAATTTTTGTAAAAAGTTATTATGGAATAATATTATTGATATGTATATTAACCTTTGATGATGTTAAGTTTTTAAATTTTAATCATTTTGTGTATTTGGTTGGATGGATTGCGAAATGGTAAGTTGGTAACTTGATTGTTACTCGTATGCGATGTCAAATGGGAAATTTTTTTTTTTTTTTTTTTTTTTTGAGAAACCAAATTGTCAAATGGGAATTGATGCTACGTTTTGTTCTAGAATTTGAATCTGTAAAAAGTTGTGACAATACATTGATAGTAGCATATCTGGGGTTTTACGGAGCTGGATGCATTGATAAAAAGTTGCGGAAAATTTCACCAAATAAATTTATTTTGTCAAAAGAAAAAATCAATAAAGGTATAATAAAATATGGCATGTTTGGTTAGAGAGCACTGATTTATGATGGGCTATAATTAATAACAATGGATGAAGGTGCGAACAAAGGTGTTGATTTTGGGTTTTGAAGCATAATAAAATTTAAATTGTCGCTGTCTAGTTTCCTTTTGGTGTTCATTTGGCTCCATGTGGCGTTGCTCCCTGGTAAAAGTAGAAGCCAAACAGTGATGATATTTGAAAAGATGGTGATATATTTTGGTGGGTGGGATACAGCTATGTGGAGGTAGTGAGCTGATAGAGTTGATGTAGGGCATGGTTGTAGTCAAGTCTCTATCCTGTATTTTTTATCCTGATATATGCCTATATGCAAAATGCTGAGTTGCCATATGGAAAAATGAGTTACTATAAGATAAGATAAGATATTCTTTTTTATTTTTTTAGATTAGTTTTAAGATGTTCTAATACAGGGTCATGATGTAAATTTAGTCAAAAATGTCGATGGTTGGAGATTACTTGCATAAATCTAAGATGATAAGACATTTCTTAGCAGGAATATCTTTTTTTCTTTATTAAAAAATTTGATTTTTTTTCCCTCGATTATTTTTAATTTAAAATTAAGTTACATAAAGTCATAAACTGATAAAAGTATGGTAAAAGTAACCGTTAAATAAGCTATCATTTTAAACTTAAAAAAACACACACACACACACAAGTAATTCTAAAAGAAAACTCTCAAGTAAATATATGCACATCCTAGGAATTCAAATCCCACGCATTGTCCCATACCTTTAGGGAACGAAAATGTATTTTTTTTTAATTATAATTTGATAGATTTTTTTTTAAAATTTTTTAAAAAGAGATAATTTTGATAGTTGAAAGTATTATTTATTGTACAAATAAATAAAATTATTCGGTGTACCTAGTGTATTACTATTACCCAACTTTCTCACGTAGGAATAAGTTACACTTGTGTATCTCATCATAGTGGTCTATGGTTATATAGATGGTACTGGTACATTAATTCTTTATATAAGAATACTTATTAATAATAATAAAAAAATTGAAACAAAAACATCAAAAGACAAAAGCATATTTAATAACAAATGCAATAAAGAATATAAAAGTAATTGTACACTTGAATTAGTGCAAATAATTAAATATTTCTCAATTCACTTTAGTAATTGGTTTAGTAATTGGTAACATGTTATATATAATTGAAGTTACTTGCCCAAATATTACATAATAAGTAAATTTCCATAGGATGTAAGATAATTTTTACAAAATGTTTCAAAATGCAAATTTTATTTTGAACTCATGTGGAAGGCATACAAAGTAAAGGTCAAATATAAATTTTAGAAGGCATAAGCTTAAAGTAGCATGTGCTACTTTATAAAAGACACCATCATGATCTTTAAGGATTCACAATATCCAATTACTGATTTTGGACCACTTGGGGTTTGAATTTGTTCATCACTTCAGTTACTGATGGCTTTTCTTGCTTGGATACCATGTAAAGATAATAATAATAATAATAATAATAATAATAAATTACTTGAAATCTTTTACTTTGGTTTTTCTGATACTTAAATGGTGGTTCAATTAGCTAAAAGAAACGAAGAAAAAGTGTCCATGTGAAGGGTCGGTCATCATAATTAGAGTTGCACATTAAACGAAGCACTTAAGATTTAACAAAACCAGAATATGAGAATCTTCTTCTATAATCCATAGGGGAATACTATGATTCCATCGGATTTTTATCTTTGATATTCCATTCATCAGAGTTAGAAAATTCTGAAAATCCGCAGTTAGCGCTGCATATATAAAAAGTTTATTAAATTTTAAATCCTTAACGATCGAGGTCCATCCCTTATAGTCATGGGCCATGGCATATTGTTTGGTCTGAAACTTATTAATTGCACCATGTGCCTATCCATCTCAACCTGTCCAAGCATAATAAAAGAGTCCAACTATCTTTAGGAAATAGGAACCCATTCTTTTTAGGCTATATACTTTAATGTTTTTGTCCTAAATTCACTACTATTAATTTTCTGGGCTGGATTGGAAATCTAATTAATGTTTGTTCATTCAATTCAGAACTAATTTATATTTAAGTTTGTAACTTAATCAAGCTTCTCCTTTTTGTTCAGGAGAAAGATGATGAAGCATCAAGCATGAGAAAAGATACTTTTAAAAAGCTGTATATTATTATTGTCCAAACGTAAATGGATGAATTTTTCATGGCTTTCAATTGAATTTAAAAGTTAAAGCCCTTAGTTTTCTAAACATGCCAAGATGGATAATGATATATTTTTTTGTAAGATGCAAAAAAGTATGAGAGGGGTCAATTTGATTGTACATTTATCAACTTATTCTCCCGTAGTTTCTGTTGTTTAATTATTAGATAAATTTACTTCAATGTAGCATCAATATCTTGTCACCTTTCTAGAAAATTTGAATTTTTTTTTTCATTGAGTTTTGTAAATTATAATTCATCTGACACTTTCTGATATTTTTAATAGCTCAATCATTATTTTAATTATCAAATTATATATATAAAATTGCTGGAAAGACTACAATTTCAGTGACATTTCTTTTGGTGTATTTCTTTTCTCCAAGTTGAAGAGTCACTTGAGCTATCCTTGGGTCTTGAAAGTGAAAAACAATCCAAAGATGATAAATTCTTCAAATTTAAAATTTTTTTAAAAAAAAAAAATCTGTTTTATGAATAAAATTGATTTTCCAATAGAGGCCTTTTGTTCCCTCAAGCCTAGCCAGCATCTAATGGAACCGAGGGAGGTGAGGCTGCGTTGGAGATGCTCATTTGACCATATATTAGTACCAAAGAAAAAACAAAAACAAAAGAAGAGCCTATCAAGGACAAAAATAAAATAGTGAGGGAAAATTATACATAAAACTAAAAATGTTGCTGTTTTAAGGTTCTCGAATCTCGGGAGGCAATAGCCAAACCAGACACTTTGTTGGAAATTTAAGTATAGTTGGGAATTGATCGATGCCTAACTCTATCCCAAAATATGAGAATTTGTCAGAATTATGGAATTTAAGTTGATTCTTGAGTTTCCATAACTTATCTATAGCTATGAGTTTTGTTTGATCGTAGAAAATTTCCAGGATGATTGGCACAATATTTCACTAAAGAGTGGTAGAATTTTAATCCCAGTCACATACCATTAAGCATAGCATTGTTTATTAGTTTAAATAATTTTGATGTTGCACGTCTTGAAGAAAAGACAATAGCAATAATATATAAAAAGAAGGTGATATTTTTGGCAGGAAGCAACTTCATTTGTGGAGGCTGTGAGCTTGATAGAGTGATGTAGGGTTGGGTAGGGTTGCTATCAAGTCGCTATCTAGAAGTTGAAACTTGAAAATGTTGAATGGGAAAGTTGTTAGGTTGAATATCACAACATGTGAATTTTTTATAGGGAAGAAGAAAAAAAATATTGGTTCAGGGTTGTGAAAATTCACTGTATAATAATTGCTTTTAAAAAAAATATAAATATGAAACTGATAATTCTTCCTTTGGAATTAGGAGACATTATCATCAAACTATTGCTTACACTCGGTGAACTTGCGACTATTACTAGTTAGGAAAATACCTAAGTTATCACTCCTCTCATATTGTTGCTCATGTTTAAGAAATCTTACTTTGAACATCATTTACTGTATGGACAATGTTTACTGTATATATTGTGTGCATTTACACACTGTTTAAAACAACTAAAATCGTGACTTTAAATCACATTTTTAGACTTAAAAACATGGTTTAAAGTATGAAAATATGACCCTTTTTTTTTTAGAATCGTGTGAAAATATGACTTAAAATCGTGTTTTCAGTTATATTTTTTTTGCGTGTAAATGCACACGTGTGCAATAGAATTTTCCCTTAATGTAATCTTTTAAATAAAAAGATACAAGTTTCTAAAATTATCATTTTTAACTTAAACTCTAGTGTAGAGGGTATTGACTTTTCAATTAAAGTAACTATTACCTTAAGAAATTTATTTATTAAGTTTCTAAAGAAGACTATATATTGGTATATCACAAAATTAAATAAAGGAATAATGATTTGGGACAAAGAGAATATTAATTTTACAATAAAAATGTCTACAAATTAAGGTTGTAATGGATGTCGTGCCACATTATTAACACAATAAATAAAATTTTGAATTACCTTTTTGTTTTGTAATTTAATCTTGGTAAATCATTTTGCAAAGATTATTTTGTAAAATTTGCTATATCCATAACATTACTCTACTATTTAATACATACCGTAAGCCTAAATAATGGATTTACTTTTTTTTTTGTTGTTGAGAATTTATATAATTTATTGATTATAGACAATTTTAGATAGAAATGTAAACTTTAAACTTTTATATATATATATATATATATGGTTTATGGTGTAAGTATGGTTTGAGTTTTAAATTTCTTATTTGATGATAAAAAAACTTTATCAGCTGAATTATAATCTCACATGGCAAACATTAATCCATAGCAATTCCAAAATCATGTGAACGTTAAAAACACAAAAGTACATTCAATGCTAATCAATCATGTCATGACTACAATTTTTCATATGCACGTCAAGTTTATTGTTAATGTATTGTCTTGTTTTTCCTTTTTTATTGGCTAAATCATGTCATGCAGAATTTTGTTTTCTTAAGATGCAATCTTGTAGAGACTCAGACTGGTATCAACGAGGGTCAAATTGATGGTACAGTCGGGTCATTATCTAGTCGCCATCCAGATCGTTGACAGTGCAACGAACACTACGTAGTGAGCAGTAGTGACCATGAAAATGATTTTAATGATAAAAAGAAAAAAGATTACAGATTCTCCCTGGTTTTTAAATTGGACTTACCTTTCATGAGCATAACGAAATATCAGTTTGGCTTTATACTCGACCATATGTACTGCAATTTCTGATAAGAAAAAGAGAGAGAATATCAATGTAGCCCATTAGTGCCACTGTGCATTGGCTAGGAAACTACCCCCTACTTTTCTTTTTCTCTTTTCTTTTATGAGAAGACTATGAATTTTATTCAAATTAATAAACAGTAGTTATATTATGAAAAAGAGCTTGTTCTAAGAAACAATGACTCTCTTCATTAATCTAAGCATAAAAATTATTAATGTCTAAAACATTTTTTGCTAAGAGATGTGCAGGTCTATCCTCCGATTCATTTATTTAGCTCTCTCCATGCCACTTTGGTTGTTGGCAAACTATTTGTTCCATTGGCTTAAACGTATCTATAGAACCCAAATTGCTGGCAAAGAAGATTGATACAGCATCCTTATCTTGAAATGCTTACTAGCAGGGCAAGTAGAGGCAATATTTTGTTAGGTTAAGCATAGTGAAAATCTTTCTACCAGACCAACAAAATAACATGGCATTGGTGTTTGTTCCATGAAAATAAGAGCAGTAAACTTCAACAAGTAATCATACATAAAACAACAAGAAGTAAAAGATAATTTAGTATGATAATGTCTACCCCAAGTCATAAATAAATAATATGAGTATATGACCATATGGTGAAATAGCAATATTATATATGGATAGCTTTGTGGTTTTTGTTTTTTTGGGCCAGCAGAAAGTAGATAGCTTTGTGATATTCGAAATAACTGGAATCAAATCTTCTTTGGCTTTATATGTGACAATTCTTTTTTTAAAAATGAAGTAATGTTGTGGTAAGAGTAAGACTCAAGTACAATTACAACAGCGATAAAAAGGCCACACAACTGCCGCAGAAAGTGGAAGTAGAAAAACTTGGCAATGACGACATGGAACCATGATTCATGCTATCAAAATCTTCAATCTTCCTAAACAATTTAGGATACAGAATATTTTTCAATTTTTTTTCATAACTTTTAATGGTGACAAGTTGTGATTGATGTATAATAAAATTAGTGTCAATAATGAACCTATATAATAGTAAAGTTTCTTCAATTACAACTTACCATCTTATTAAATGATAAAAAATATTGCGTCCCTAACATATAACTACTTGAGAAAACCATCTATAAGAACAAGCCTACCTAACATTAGGTTGTCTTCACAATTGCTCAATTTTCTTTACTACCAATGGTTTATATTGACAGATTTTCTTTGACAGGGATGTAAATTAGTAAGTTCCCCAAGATTTCTTGATGATCTGTGAAAAATGCAGGCAATTTGATTTTTTGGGTTATGAACTGGATGAGCTTCTTAATTTAACGAGTTGGAAAGCATTGGATTTACATTTCATAGTAGCTAGCATAAGTAATATTTTGACAAATAGAGCTTCAATTGAAATCCAAAAATGTGGTCTTAAAAAAAAGGAAAAAAAATCCAGAAATGTAGAACACTTTATATATGATGTTGGAGACAAGGTGGACTATCTTATTAACTGTTTTGTTAAAAATCTAAATTGGAATTTTATTGGGGCGGCGATAATATAAGAAGTTCAAAACTCTGGGAAAAAAAAGGTCCCACCGAGATTTGAACTCGGGTTACTGGATTCAGAGTCCAATGTCCTGACCACTAGACCATGGGACCCTCGTTGTCTGAATAACTTCACGTATTATATTTAGCGCGTGATATGATGTAACCAGACACAAGGCAATCCTGAAATAAAGCTTGAAAGACAACTCAAATGGGGAGATATTTTTATTTTTTTCATTTAATTGGGAAATAATAAATTTTAATTTTATAATGAAGATTTATTTTTCAAAAATATAATGTAATATAAAGCAAAAATAATAGAAATATTATTTTCTCTTATCTCCTTGTATGAAGACAATGGAAAGATAATAAAAGGAAAAAATATAAATATTTTAAAAAGAAAAAAAAATCAAATATCATAGTTCAAGTATAAAATTTAATAAAAAGAAATTACTTTTTTTTTTTAAATGAAGTTTACTTTATCTTGGACAGAAAACAATGCATGGTTAAGTAAAATTGTAATCTAATTTTTAATTTTAATTTTGGTGGTAAAATTGAAATAAAGACTATATTGTGTGCAGCTATTTGGAAGTTTAGGTTGCTAATGTTGATTATCTACCACATAAGATATTGGTTTACAAATATTAAAGTCTTACATTGTTAGAGAAAATTAATCATCATTGACAATTTGGCATATTTATAACAATTGTTTTTCCCAAACATTTTAGGATTTCAATTGAGTTGACTTTCTACTGATCTAATATTATGGAGACCTTGTTAGAGGTGGGAAAAATAATGCAATACCATTTTTATTTTATATAAAAAAATCTAATTATTATCATAAAATTTTGAACCTTTTTTATAATAGGGGGTGAGGCCTTCTTATAAAGGCGTGGTTCCGATGGAGCTAATGTAATAGAAGCCTTGGGCCAACATTTACAACAATATCATTTTAGAGGCCTTGGGCCAGCATTTACAACAAGAGATTAAATTATATAAGGATGAGGTGTAAAACCCTTATTTTACACTATCTAATAAGTGATTGCCACATCAACATTTTACTTAACATTCAATACATCCTACCACACCTAATAACATCTCAATAAATTCTCAATTTGGTTGAATTTATATATAGGTATTAGAATTAATTGAGTGTGATTGTATTTGATGAAGTCAAGAATTCACCAGTGAGCTACACGATATCTGCGCACTCGAACGTGAACCTGCAAAACAAAAGGAAGAAAGAACCTCGCAAAGAACACTGGTGTGGTGCCGGCCGAATACCCTCCGAAGGTCAAGTTAGAAATATGCTCACAACTCTAGAGTGCTAGAGAGGGTAAAATTAAGCGTCCCTTGATTAGTGAGGGTATTGGAGCTTTTATAGTTGTAGTCAGTGGACCTCTTCAACTTGGGGTTGAAGTCTTTCCTTGTAAAAATTCTCCTAAAGAGTCCCAAACGAAGTAGACAATTATTTTTTCCTTATTGAGAAGATCCTTCCTTTAACAAACGCGATCATCAGAATCCTATTTGTACTAGGACTCCATTACATGGTGTGGGCCGCAAGTATCCCATTTAGGGTTTACTGGAGACAAGAAAACATCAAGATCAGATTTTCCTTGGGCCCTGCACCCCTGCCCCTTGAGTCCGTTCAGTGCTAAATCATAAGTCCATCTAGTAGATACAGGGGAGAAGTCCGTTCATATGAAAGACTAATTTCTTCCTCTTCAGTATTTATTCTTAAATATGTGATAAGATGATGTGGTATGTTGAGATTGGAGGGGTAAAACATGTGTTTTACACCACGTCCTTATAAAATTTAATCTCTTACAACAATATCAATTTATCCCATCCGTCAACATTTGTTCAAATCTTAATGTTAACCACTTCACCCACTCAAAAATGATGTTGTTTCGGATAGAAAAATAGGAAACAAAAAAATGACATCGTTTTTAGTTAATTAACTACTAGCATTGAAGAATGCTGACAAAAGGTTTTCATTGAAGAGTAATACTACATACATGAATTATTTTATAACATTTTTACAAATTGCTGATGTAACGAATTTTTACTAGTTTTAATAAGAGCCTATCACTAACATCATATTATTACTTACAATAACTATTTGGAAAATATTAAAACCACATCAGTAGTTTGTAAAAATGTTATAAAATAGTTTATGTCTGTAATATTACTCTTTCATTGAACTCAATCTCATAGTATAGGGTGTAAATAGTAAGTTTTCGTACTTAGGTGACCAATTTAAAAGAGACCCCAAACTTTAGAGGATTTAAAATGCATTTTAATCTTTAAAAATTTCTCAAATTGAAAATTTATTAACTTTCGTTCACTTTGAAACTACTTTTGCTACATTACTAATCTACAAAAGCCGGTACATGTCTTAAATCTGCGGTTCCTACCAGAACAAATACAGATAGCAGAAGTAACATGTACTATTTAATATGAAGTACTGGAGTGAATTTCCAATAGCCAGTAGAATAAAATCAGTTCTGTTCATCCATATCCAAGTTAATTTTATATAACAAATGTACACACTATTTTTCTTCCTACAGATCGGATCCACAATTCTAACTCTTTGAAACTATTTTAATGTAGAAACTCATTTCTCTTTATATTTACCAAATTAAGCCAACAGAAATTGAATATAAGCGATTAAAATTATTAAATCCCTCTAATTCTATAATCCAAGTCCATTGTATTCCAAAATGTACTCCAACTTTCTATTTCTCATAATTTGGATCTCTAACTTTCTAGGCTGTTGCCAAAATGGCCAAATATTACTTTTTGCTGAAATAATCGACGTTTTACCATTTTTTTGAAACTTGAGTTCATGAAACCCAAGTTTTACATAGAACTCGAGTTTATGAAAATCGAGTTCTAAAAAAAGTGACACTGTGATAGAAGTTGATCTGGCATTTTATAATTTGAAAGTCCACATGGAACTCGAGTTCGAAAAACTTGGGTCCCTTGTAATATAAAACTTGTAACTAGGACTAGTTCAAGTTTTGTAACTATTAACCTGTACTGTTGAGATCTTGTATTCACTACTATTTTAAGTGTTTGTTCTACTTTCAATAACAAGTATTTTCATCTTTTTGTTTAATATACTACTTGTTGCTACTGCTATCTTGAACAGTTCTAAATTGCTTTTATTTACTTTGAACTATATATATTGCTTGGCTGGTTCTAACGCAATGTTTGCTGATTTAAAGGTTAAAACTGAGGGTATTTCTATAAATACTCTTGTTGCTTGCACTATTTCAAAAAATGAAAAAGAAATTGTTTTTGAAGAAAATATAGATTCTGATACAGTATCTTCTGTTTTTGCAAAAAAGGTTTTTGATGATGATTTACCCGAAATTAAAAGATTTGTTGGAAGTTCCAAACTTATGTTTTTTACAAAAAATTGGTATTTGAAACCTACTTCTCCTGATATGCAGTTTGAAGAAAGACCTTTTCAAACACAGTTTTTTGTTTCTGCTAATAAAATATATGAATGGAATATTGATGGTTTGTCTGAATAAGAAATTATTAATAAAATGGGTCATATGTCTATGGTTGGAATTGCTTATGTTAATAACCATAATCTTGATCACCCTAAAATTGTTGACCTTCTTGCTACTGGTTTTTCTAGCACTCTTCGTGGATGGTGGGATTCATATCTCGCAGAAGATTCCAGAGAATTTATTAAACATGCTGTTATAAAGAATGATGAAAGTTTGCCTATTTTTTATGAAAGTATTGGTCGAGGTATTCCTGATGGTGTTAATACCTTGATTTATACTATTATCAAACACTTTGTTAGTACTCCATCTAATATTTCGTCTCAAATTTCTGATTTGCTGAATAATTTGAGATGTCTTATTATGTCTAATTACAGATGGTACCAAGATGTTTTCCTTTCCAGAGTAATGCATTGGAAAGATTGTTACAAGCCTTATTGGAAAGAAAAGTTTATTGATGATCTGCCTCCTATCTTTGCTCATAAGGTAAAACAAGAGTTAATTGGCAAAAATGATTCCATTGATTATGATAATTTAACTTATGGTGATATTCTAAGCACTATTAAAAAACTTGGTATTAATATGTGCAATGCTGAAAAACTGTTAAAACACCAATTAAAAAAATAAAAGAAAAGCTAAATACGAAATAGGTAATTTTTGTGAACAAAATAGTTTGCCCCCTATTGCTCCTTCCAAACAAAAGAGTACTTTGCTAAAATGGGAAAGAGATAACTGGATGACTGTCCAGCCCTCAAAACATCTCATTCTCATTAATGGTCACACTCACTAAGGGTAATGGTTTGAAAGAAATTTTCCCTTGTTCTTCAATGATCCTTATGCTCTTGTAGAATGTTGGAGAAATTATTTTAATAATCAAATTATTGAAGTTGCTCAGAACATATGGAAAGATTATCATTTCATAGGAAGCATAGATAGAATTTTTGTTTTTGGTCCTAGGCCATATACTGATGCCATTACTCATTTGCGGATAACTGATCATTGTAATCCAAGAAGTCTTCTCATCCCAAGAAGAAGACCAGTGTTTGAGCCAATTTTATATTGTGGATTCTGTAATCAATATGCTATTTACCATGAGCATGAATGTCATTCTCCACAAAGTCCTTTTGATCCTTTTGATGGTTATCCATCCGATGCTCCTTCCACTGATTAATGAGTGGCCTCCTCAAATTATTGTTACTGCTATAGCACTACTGTTTTGAAATTCTTGTTCTCACTGATAAAGTTACTCTCCCATGCTACTCCCACAGTTAGAAACTATTTAGTCAAGATACTCCTGATCTTGCAGTTGACCGATGATTGATTTCTCTATTTGTCTAGCCTGCACAATGGCTAAAAATGTTACAATATTAAAAAAAGTTATGATGAAGTCTCATGCGCCTGCTATGAAGTCCCTGTGAAATCCCATGCATCTGACAAGCCCTTAGAAATAAATTTATTTCTTAAGGCTTATAATGGGATTCTTGAAAAGAAAAAGAAAAAGAAAGGAATTCACATACTTTGGTTTTGTCATGTTTTCATACTTTGGTCTTGCCATGTTTCTTCCGACAAAGTCTGGACATTATAGGTTGAAGAAAATGACAAAAATTTTCAGTTGATTTTTAAGTCAAAAAGTGAAAAAAAAAAAAAAACATTGTTCACTTTTACTATTCATAGATTACTGTTCACTTTTTACTATTCACTCCGAATTTTTGCCTATTTAGGGGGGGCTGTCCCTTAAGCTTAGGACAGAATTTTTCATAGAATTTTCTTAGAATTCTCTTCTTAGAAAACATTCTTTCCTTAGAAGCTTTCTTTTGAGTTAGAGAACTCCTACTACCTTATTCCTACTACTACTTTCCCTACAATCCTTGTAACTAGGATTAGTTCAAATTTTGTAACTATTAACCTATACTGTTGAGATCTTGTATTCATTACTACTGTAAGTGTTTGTTCTACTTTCAATAACAAGTATTTTCAGCTTTCTATTTAATATACTACTTGTTGCTACCTCCATCTTGGACAGTTCTAAATTGCTTTCATTTACTTTAAATTATATATATTGCTTGACTGGTTCTACTGCCTTACTATTGTTTTACTTTCAATATAATATACTGTGCTTCCATCTCTAGTAATATAAGCAAAGTAGAACTAGCCAAAAAGGCGGTATTGCAATTAAAATAAAAGTGCAAGTAATTTAAGACAATAGTAAGGCGGTAGAACCAGCCCAACAGTATGTATATATATATATCAAAACAGAAATTTAGAACCTTCCAAGATAGCGGTAGCAACAAGTAGTATATTAAACAGAAAGCTGAAAATACTTGTTATTTAAAGTAGAACAAACACTTACAGTAGTAATAAATACAAGATCTCAACAATACAGGTTAATAGTTACAAAACTTGAACTAGTCCTAGTTACAAGGTTTATAGTAGTAGTAGGAACAAGGTAATAGGAATTCTCTAACTCAAAGGAAAGCTTCTAAGGAAAGAAAGTTTTCTAGGGAGAGAAAGAAAACTCTGAAAAATTTTGTCCTAAGCTTAAGGGACAGCCCCCCTTAAATAGGAGAAACTTCTATATGTTTCGGGTGTATGTTTCTTCACCCTCACATGAGGGTGGACCCCACACTTGTGGGGCCCACCCTCATGTGAGGTGTGGGGCCCACCCTCATGTGAGGGTGAAGAAACATACACCCGAAACATACAATACAATCTCCTTAAATAGGCAAAAATTCAGAATGAACAGTAAAAAGTGAACAGTGTCAATAAACAGTAATCCGTGAACAGTAAAAGTGAACAGAATTTTTCCACTTTTTGACTTAAAAATCAACTGAAAATTTTTGTCATTTTCTTTAACCCATAATATCTAGACTTTGTCAGAAGAAACATGGCAAGACCAAAGTATGAAAACATGACAAGACCAAAGTATGTGGATTCCTTTCTTTTTCTTTTTCTTTTCAAGAATCCCATTATGAGTCTTAAGAAATAACTTTATTTCTAAGGGCTTGTCAGACGCATGAGATTTCACAGGGACTTCATAGCAGGCGCATGAGACTTCATCATAGCTTTTTTTAATATTGTAACATATTTAGCCATTGTGCAGGTTAGACAAATAGAGAAATCAATCATCGGTCAACTGCAAGATCAGGAGTATCTTGACCAAACAGTTTCTGACTGTGGGAGTAGCATGGGAGAGTAACTTTATCAGTGAAAACAAGAATTTCAAAACAGTAGTGCTATAGCAGTAACAATAATTCGAGGAGGCCACTCATTAATCAGTGGATTAGACTCAGAGACCACTACGTCAATTGATACACAAAATGAGCACCTTGATTTAGGATTAAGCTTTGGAAGCGGTTCAGAGCTTCGGTGATAATTGGAGTACAAGTTGGTGTTTACAGGCGGCTAGGCCTTGAAATTAGGGGGAACAACAACGTGTTAGAACCTTTGTTCTAGCAAAAGGTAATAAAATCCCACTATGAGTATTCCACTTATTACTTTACCAATTGTAACATATTAACTTAATGACACAACTAGCGAACGCGGAGGAGGACGCCTCATGGCTAGGTAACCTGATCCATGACGCTAGGCAAGCTCTCAAATCCTTTTGTTCTTGGAAGATTAGTCACACCAGGACAAAAGGAAATATGGCATTAGCAGCCCTCCTATTGGCTAGAAATTCAAAAGTTTGTAATCAGATAGTGGAACATCGTAGTTTCCTTCATGCACAACTTATACCAGATGTATCACGTTCAAACAAAATAAAAAATAACAAAATTGCAGATTGTAACACTCCCCCCACCCCGCCTCCCCTCTCTCCCTCTCTTTATAAACTAACCAAAGTTTAAAATAAGAAGGAAAAAAAAAAAACATTCTGTAATTAGATCGTATAATGTAACACCAGTCTTAAGCTACAAATAAAAAGAGATTTGTTTTAATTTTTGTACGAAATTCTTTGCCAAAAATCTATTGAGATATCCTCTCTGTACACCTCCTTCAATATAAGGAAAAAGAAAAAGAAAAATGGGAATCTTGCACAGGCTCAACCATATCAAATCATGCATTAGATCAAACAATAAATAACTTTCAATAAGGTGTGGGGCACAACCATCATATTACACTCATGAATTTACTCTTTACAAGAACCAACTAAAAATTTGAAGAAATTTGTCTTTGTTCATCTCTACAGTGTATTGTACATGGAAAGAAAGTATAAATTCCACTGTACAAGAGTAGGGATGTCACATAAGAGCCAATGTTCAGAACACCCAAAGAATTACCTAAGCCAAACTAAATTAAACTAACTTTTCCGGATTTTCCAACAAACTCAACAAGTACAGATTTACAATTATCTAGATAATCAAAATCGAGAACCTCCTATTATCTCTATATCTGCCATTTTTGATTAAAAAGAAAAACTTGTCCAACCATACGGTGTGGAAAACTATAATGACCTGGGATAAAGTAACTGAAATGCAGGAGGTAAGTAATCATGCTGGAATGCAGAAGGAGGAGCTGAGAGCTGGAGGCAAGACACAAACCAGGTGGGGCCCAGCAGGATTGCAACTTATATTTGTCTCATCGACTTCTGGCAGTCCAAGTTGTGGGGGACGAACATAGCCTGCCACCAGCGGCATGCATAATATTGAGATAACTATCCTTGAACCTGTCATGGTAAAAAAAATGATCAAGATGCTACAGAAATGAGTCATGTAAAACCATATATGTTAAGACATAAGCTTCCAGGTATTCTTGTTTTTACCAATACAGGTATTCTTGTTTTTACCAATATAAAAATAATAATAACAACAAAACCTTGTAAGTGGCAAAAGTAGTTTGGCAACCTTGCTTTGTGGAGAGAGAAACATGCCCTCTTTTCCTCCCAGCAAGCATCCAATTATCTGAATTTGCGCCGACTTCATATAACACCTCATTCTGTTGTACAAACAAAAAACATAAACTTAAAGCATGTGGAGGGGTTACAGAGTTTGAAAATTTAACGTTCATATTTCAGTTATAGCAGCCTAAAGTATTTTCAGATCTTAACTGACATTTCCCCTATCCAAAAATGGCAGTGGGGAAGAAATCAGACAAAATATGCATAAACTACAATATGAAGGATATAGATATTAAATTGGTGTCCTCTGCTCTTCTGACTTCTAAAATTGAAAAACTCAACTCAACCAAGCCAAAGAGTAGATCTAAGCTTAGTTAAGGATAGGGTTCCCCTCCCCCCCACCCCCCCCCCCCCCCCCCCCCTCTTCCCTTGTCTTATTTAGATCTTAAACATTGAAAACATAATCTCCAAGTAATAATTCTTTCTTTTATTAGCCTTTCAGAGGATTCAAATACAGAAAAAGAAAAATTCTGGAAAAAATATTCATATTGTTAAACTAATAAAAAAAAATTATGTCATGCTAAAAAAACATGTTACTAAACTAGGGCAAAAGAATTTATGCTATGCTAAATGAGATGATTCAAGTTCAAGACCTAATACAACACTAGAAATTTGTCAACAAAGGACAAATAGGTTGTTAAAATCAGGATCCTACCAAGATCAGATCAAGGATCATAAGATCCTACTTTTTGTTGAAAAACAAAAGCTAAAAAAACATTGGTGAAATAGTCCATGAAAGAGATTGCTTCAATATAGTGTAATTCATATAACGTACGCTACATCTATATAAACAAAAAAGAAAAACTTTATTTGATAGGAAAAGAGTGATGCTCTAAAATCCTAGGTTTTAGCTTGCTCATATACATTGACGACAAATTATGGACCATTTCTTGACTTACATTGTGTTTAGCAACTTCATTCTCCTCAAAATCCTTTAACCTTTCAATCCTCCATTCCATGTTGACAAGTTGCCCAACTCTAAGGCCACCAGAAGGCAGAGGAAGAAAACCAACAGCCAGACATGGGTCAAGCACAGGCCTCTGCAAAACAAGAGAACTCCTGAAGATCAAGTCCTGTCTAGCACCCTCAGGTCCAGGAGATTCTACAGCCACAGGTGGGTGTGCTCCAGCGGTTCTATCACCAGAAATGCCATATTTGATATTTAATATGCTCTCTGGCTGCAGTGCCTTAGCTTCATCTGCAAACCAAAAGAAACACTGGTTTTCGTAAATGTAGGCCAACTATGAAAAAGATTAGCTATTGGCAACAACAAAGCCAATTTGATCTTGACACATTACTGTTTGGAAACAAGAAATACACCGCATTACTTTTTTTCTTTCCAATCAGTTCCCAAACTGATTGCTTTAAGCTGACCTTTAATGATCAAATCTTGAACTTCAGAAAAGCCATGTTTACTATAGTTTAATCTCCTAGTGTTCCAAGAAAATTAGATAAGGTAGAAAATTTCATGCTAATTCACCCCATGGTAAGACAAAAGAAATAACTTGTGGCTCAATTGAAAATATTGCATTGATCAGGTTGAGCAATGAGCTCAAAGGCGTTGTTTCTATGCTGCATTTAATATGCATATTAACTCATTTTTAGGTTAAAATAGGCATCTGAATGTAGTGTTTCTACATATCATGGTTTAAAAAATAGGCTTAATATGAACACACACACACACACATGCAATATAACAGTGAAACAAATAAGGTAGAAAATTGACATGCTAATTCACCCCATGGTAAGACAAAAGAAATAACTTGTGGCTCAATTGAAAATATTGCATTGATCAGGTTGAGCAATGAGCTCAAAGGCGTTGTTTCTATGCAGCATTTAATATGCATATTAACTCATTTTTAGGTTAAAATAGGCATCTAAATGTAGTGTTTCTACATCACACACACACACACATACAGAGATGGATTCAAGTTACACCTGGTGTAACTTTGTATGAGTTGCACCTTTTGTAACCATTGATTTATAATAAATCTAATGGTAGAAAGATATTAGTGGCCATGTTATCATTAAATATTTATTACTTTCCAACTCACCTATTTAATTAAATATTCTCTCTCTCTCTCTCTCTCCCCTATTTATTCATTTACAATAATCTTAACATTTTAGACAATAAAAAAATTGCAAAATCTACAGCCACAGGTCAAAACAGAAATTTCTTTGATAATTTGATTACTGAGTGAAAAGAAAAGGAAAGAAAATAACTTAACATCTTATTTTGACCATATAAAAAACCATAACACAAGACATACTGAGTTAATTAGAGACGGAAAAGGAAAAATATTTCACAGATCAAACCATTAAGACTATTTGATCAAACTGATACCATCTAAATCATAAAAGCTATGATCCTTTATATAATCAATTTCCCATGTTTAGCCCACCCAAACGACTTGGTCTACAGCCTTGTATTGAAATTGAAGGCATTGGTCTTGATGAACTGGTTCATCTGCAGATATATTTGGCAACAGAGTTCATACTTGTTCCATCTTGTTATCAATTTTAGCAGTGAGCAGTGGGAAGTGCGTATGAACTGAAGTCCTCGTTCCATCTCTGCAAATCTTTTTGATATAAAGAGAAAGGGGAGAAGCAAGTCAAGTGGCTCACTCTTTCGTTCATTTTATGCAGATATGGGTGTTTTTTAAAGACACAAACCTTACCGAGGAAGATGAAAATTGATTTGGGAGTGTTATCCAAGTATATAAGTTTTGGACTAATTTTTGGTGTTTTCCAATTGCCATGGAGATCAGTTGAGGTGGGAGATATACTATTCTTTTGTGCATAAGGAATTATAGGAAAATGAAGATAGTGTGGTGTGAAAAATTAGAGTAAAGAAATTGCTCATATTCTATTGTGGTGAAAAATTGCTCATTGGAATTGCCACCGCATCTGTAGGCTTGCTAAACCAGAAGGTTTACAGGGATAAAATATGAGAGAGAAGCTGAAGGAAGGGGGGAGAGTACTGGGATGCATGGAAGACTTAAGGGAAAAAAGAAGAAGAAGAGAAAAGCATTGAATTTAGAGAAATTAATGTGGGGGCAAGTAACTCATTAGTTTTTAGACAGAATATCGATGACATAGCATTTGTGTGTTTTTCACCATTAAATCTTATGAAAATATAGTTAAAAAAGGTTTTAACTTTTGTGATATTATACCAAGTGTAACTTGAACTCATTATATATATATATATATATATTTGAAACTAGGGTATCCAGAGCTCTTCTAGCACCTGACCATTCCCTCGGGTATGTGTAGTCCTCCAGTCCCACACACACGAAGCTATTACATAGAGGAATCCCTTAGGGGTGACCCCAAGATGCTAGCTAGAGGTGTCAAACCTAGCACCTCATAGATATCATGAGGCCTTATGGTTGTGAGAATATGAGCACCTTTCCTTGAAAAAAAAAAATTTCAAGAACAAACTTCAAAAGTGCATGTTTTTAACATCACATAGTTGAACATAAGAAGCCACTAATTTCCCAATCCTCATGTCCTTGCTAACTTATGCCACAGCTAGAATGACAAAGAAAGCAATTTGGTCTTAAATGAATTTTAAAGCAATTTTCAGATCTAAATAAAGCTCCAACTATTCTAAAGAGCCCTTTCCATTATTTGAATTACTTAAAATTGAAATAAATTATAACCTTAATTTTGTCTAGACTGGTCACAGCACTAAATTTGAAAATGGATTCAATAATCCCATTTCTATTCCCCACTACTTCCTTATCTTGCTCTCCTGACTTGCCTTTTTGTATCTATGTCGATTGTTAACACAGTGCCAAATCCAACACAAGTCCTTAGTTTTTTTTTTTTAATTTTATCATCATAAGGACCAAGTCACACCACAGGGGCAGGCATGAAAGGCAGGAGTCAGCCATGGCAAGGCCAAGGCATGCTCCTGTAAGCAAAAAGCCTTAGTCCGCTTGGGCATGCCAATATACAGCTTAATTACCAAACATCAATCTTGGATTTGAAGCTGCTTCACACTTAACTACATTGAGAATGGCTTAAAATTAACAAGCTTTGATATGCATGAGATTATGAAAACGAACTTGTTTCGAACCTGAACTGTAAAGGCAACAGGACCTTTGCCATCTCACATTTTACCATCACAATAGTCAACAGTTTTTCATGCATATACAGAACTTAAAGATATATAGCCAAGCTGTATCAAGTTCAGCTCATCAATCATGTTTTGCATAATATTTCAGAATTGATATCTATATCACTCATAGGGAAAATTTTATGGACCTTTGAGAAATGAAACTGGCAAGCATATCAAAATCAGCACTGTGCTATTACTGAATATGGATGAGCCGTACTTAACTTTTTTAAGTAACATGGCATTTATAATTTTATAACCCCATTTATAGATGTCAAAGGGAAGTATGTAACAAAAAGCATGTTAATATGTTAGAAGAATATTATTAGATGGTCCTGATCTGGCACAGATAGTAAAAACAGATCCACATATAAGTGCATTGACTATATCCGGTATTATTTGAAACATAGGGTTACAAGCTAGTTAATTGTTAATGCGTGAGACACTCATCTACAAAGGATGCATCTACACCTTTTTAACTTCAGTTTTGATGAATGAAGATGCCAAAATTTACTTACACAATCAAATTAAAATACCTTCAGCATTTGACATTTCTAAGCATATGCTGAACAGGATTGCTGCTCTGGAATGTGGAGAGATGACAAGTGGGAAGAAGCCTGAAGTTGGTCTCCCATCACCTTTTGTAGTATGACCAAATCCATCTTGAAGATCAAGCCAAGCATCATTTATGGTTAAAGCGGCCTTCACTTCTGATTGTAGTATCACCTGGAAGTAACATAAACCAATGTGGACATCATAAGAAAAATTAATAAACCATAACAAGATAATTTCATAGTTATTATTTTCACAATAAGAAATGTGAACTATCATCTTTGGAGGTCCAATCAACAGTAAAATTGATGTAATCCCTTCTAATTCTTTTTCTAATTTAAAACTTTTGTATTGAAAGGCATTAAAGGTCATTTGGTTCGTGAAAATTTGAGAACACTTCTTCAAAAACAAAAGGCACAAACAAAGGAGAGTGCTTTCACAAAATCAATGAAAAATTACCTGTAGAAGCAAAGTTCCATCATTGCATTTATCTGCAATACGTGTGCTCACTTGGAACGGGTCAGTAAAATGGACAGCCAGGGTCCTGTGCATTGGGCCAAGTGATTATTCAAACAAATGCATAACTAAAGAAAAATAAAGAAGTTAAAATAATAATAAAAATAACAGGTAAGAAGTCTTTTCAATGAAACTGGAAGAATGATGGAAAATGACAATACCTCTCAAATATCTGGTTGTGAGATACTCCAAATTTAAGCTTCAGAGCTATTGTCCTCATTCCATCCACAATACTCTGTCTCAGAGGGGAAACTGCCCATGAAACACATCACAGACATCAAAGGAATCAGATTCAACAAAAATAATACATGCAAAACTCAAAAGATATGGAAACCATCAAACATCACTAGCTCAACCTGAAGATGATCCTCTTGCAAGCCCATCACTAATAGCACATATAGGAATCCACAGAATAGAAGTCACATTGTTTGCCCAATTTGGAAACTCTATCCTGCCATCATGGAGCCTCAACTGCTCAAAATTTTTATCAACTGCCAAGGAACCTTCTTTCTGAGCAGCATCAGACTTTGCCATGTCAGCAGCAATCTGTGACACATCAACATAACTCTGCATCTCAATGACATGTGACTCTTCAATCTTCAGACCTGGACCAGTATCTATTTGCAATATAGCACCTTTCAGGGAGTAGTTGATTGGCCGTACTATGATCCCAACCCACTGAAGTTCATTTATCAGCAAAGCAGATGAAATAGCTGCAGTAAGATCAACCAGGGCTCTTGGTTTGAAAACCTATGAAGGAAGAGGTTTTCTCAGATGATTGAACAAGTATGTATAAATCTACTTTTTCATTATAAAGTACACAAATATGTACTAAAAGACAGATACTTAGAAATTATTTCCTTATTCTCATTCTGCTTTAGAATGATAAGTGGATAATGCAAGAAGAAAACCAAATGTATAAACACAAGTCTTTGCCTCATCATCATAAACATCATTATTATCTCAGCTTCTATTAAATCCTTTGACTAATTTTTTTATCCTCTGGCTGCAAAACAGGGTACCTTCAAGATAGGCCTAGTTGGCTTTTCATAAATCATAAAATCATCACTGTCTGCAGGGCCACCCTTCGAAAAGCTATGAGATCTGAACCGCAAGTGCCCAATTTGCCCAGTAAGAACCCCCAAGACATAGGAACCTGGTTTTTGGGGGGGCAAAGGCAGTGTAATAATATTCCGACCAGGTTTTAGAACAATAGCAGAAGGGCACCTTAATGCCTGAAATATCCAATGAAATAATTGTTATTTGAAATTCTATCAAATGCAACAATAAAACTGCTCAACTGTAATGAAAATGAAAAGCATCATGTCCAGAAAAGAATACCTTAACACCCTCATCACCATTATATGTAGCCATCAATGTGAGACTGAGTGAATCAAGAGTTATATCATCAGGAAAGCCACTCCAAACGGTCACAGATAGAGTACCAGGATCACCATCACAGAGCTCCAATGGGGGCCCAGGATTCCCAGAAAATGTAATTAAAGAAGACACATCTAGGGGTACAGGGTCCTTCATTTCACTGTGTGCAAGGCGAAGAACTTCTGACTGAAAAGCTTCGCGTTCCTTGGTCAAAAATAAGCCTTTATCTAGTGAAAGTAATCTCACACAAGATGATAGGTAGCCAGCTTGATCATTAAGTATCTTCTGACACTCAGCTAAACTGGGCAGGACTTCAGCCAATAGATCCTGCCATCCTTCACCCGCATATAGGGCACAAACCTTCTCGTATGACTTTGCAGCCAGATCAAAATTTCCATGTTTGAAGCAGACAGCTGCTATTTCACCATCAAGGACAACTCCATGTCTTTTCCACCAAGAATGATGGTAATTGTCAGCAGCACCCTTAGTTAGCTCCAGATATTTTTTCTGCCAGTGGCAAAATTTAGAAAGCAGCCAGATATCAGACATACAGAGAACTAAAATAGTTAATGGAAAATAAGATGCGAAAGCCTAAATAGACTTGAGCTTTTCAGAGTGAGACCACTTTAAAAGACAAACAGTATCAAAAATCATTTAGAAGTTGCTCTCAAATTTTAAGGGATTTAATGTTTGATTACATAAAGGTGTCATCACATAAAAGAGATACTACCAAGAAGTTAAATAGAATGAAAGACATTGTGAGAATATTTTTTTAAGGGCAACAAACTGTTACAGGATGCTGTGTGCATGAGAATTCGTGTGTGAGCACATATATGTTTGGCCTGATTTATACCTCATACTCCTCTAAAGATGAAAAAGATTTCCATAAATCAGTATTAGAAATTGTATGCTGCAAAGCATGCTCAGCAGCAACATAAATCTCAGCAAGCCTCATGGGTCGATCAATTGAGCTCTCAAAACCTCCTGGTGAAGAGTTAGTGCGTGACATGGAACTTGCACGGACTTTTTGTGATGGGGACATCTTTGTAGATGCATCTGAGCCTGATCTGCCAATGCAAAAACCAAAAAGATACAAACTTAAAAATCTAACATAAAAGATAATATGTTTAAAACACTTACAAATAAAATTAATGCATTATTTTTATTACCCATCATTGAAAATGGGGCGACCTTCAAACATTTCAACCATATTTCCTGCAGAAAGAGAAGCCCTTCGCCGATTTGCCTCACGCAAAAGAAGGGAAGGTTCAAGAGGCAATGGTTTCCTCTGAATACCCAAGTGCTTGACTCTAGGAGTTTCTTGGAGAATCATCTATACAAAGGAAAACATGGTCAGTAGTTCTTTTGCATGAAAGTCGAAAAGAGGCTGTTTAGCGATAATAACAATACTACTAAGCACATTTTCTTGAGAAATTCTGCACTTGGCATACCTAGCATTGTAAGAAATCAGATGTTTTTTAGTTTAAATTTGAACTCCAAATTTTTGAAGACCCAAAAATAAACTTCAGCACTCAACTAAAAGTATGACAGCAAATACAGCCCACAACAGAGAGAGTAATTGTCAAAGACTAAAACAACTTTCAGCAGATTTCAGTCACTATAATAAGCTCTTTGAAATGACAGCTTACAACATAATTGACAGATCAAATAACAACAGAAGTGCAAGTTTAGTCATGCTCAAGGTTTTTTTCACTTCCAGATATGTTCTACTCGACAATTTATAACCTAAATTTCTCTCAAATTGTCATCCAAATTTTAGTTCTTTTTTTCTTTTGATAAGTGTCATCCAAATTTTAGTTCTAAATAATCAATATAGTAGAATATCAACCATATCAGGAAAAAGAGAATAATGAATTTTATGACTAGCATTTACATATTAAGGAGTAATGTGTAATAAGGTACTAAGGTTATTAGTTTGAATACTAAGCTTATGTGTTACAGTAAATTAACATATCCTAAATACTTTCCCATACACAAAATGGTATCATAGCAGTAAATCCCCCTTTGTTGCTGCCGTCAACCATCCTCCACTACCAACTTTGCCTTACCCATTGCTGGTGACCAGACCCATTATAATACCAAGCCTTAGCAACCATCCATATCCAGAAACCCAAAAGTGTAGTCCCACATTCAATGTCAATGACAAGTCCAGTGGTTATCAAAACCACAAATAGGGTCACTTAACCGAGGCGGCCTCGTTCTCAGTAGAACTATCCTCCGCTGTTGTCCAGCCATGACCGCGGCCACAACTGTAATTTTGGATTTATCCAACTTCACTTGATTCCACTGGGATTTCACTCCAGGATGCTGCTTGGACTAGCTATGACTCAATCACTAGGAGCAATCACACTTCCGGTATGTTTTATATCGCATGATTCATTCATTGGCAGCTCCACATTCAAGTCAAGGTGTACACCCTAACTTATACACACACACATACTTACAAAACAAAAATTATATACTGAACTAACCTATTTTGACCACATTAATAATAAAAATGTTGAACAACCTAACTTGAGAATCATGAGAATTTAGGTTCAACAAAAATAAGAGTAATGCTACGTCTCCAACATTTTCACAACAAATCTTATATGGTAAGCTATTGTTGATTCTAATTTGGCCCATTATTAACATTACTTTTTTACCCACCAATAATAGCTTGTTACATAATATTTTTTGTGAAAATATTGTAGACGTAACATTACTCCAAAAATAATTCTAGCGCCCCAAATATAATCATTAACCCCTTTAATTTTTTTTTTTTTTTAAACCCTTAAATAACAACAATAAAAATTATCCCAAATAACAACAAAATAACCCAAACAAGAACAAAGTTAGGCTAAACAACAAGAAGAGAACAAATTATTCAAGTACTTTTTGATATGCTTCGTGCTTCTTTGCATTTAGCAGTTTATTGAATATACATTTTTCTTACTTATCAAAAATAAATAAATAAATAAAACAAAAACAAATTATACAAAAAATCTATTAAAAAAATAAAAATAAAAATCCCTAATCATTTAAATTTGCAACCTGTTGAACCCATTGCATAAAAATAATCTCTAATTCATTTTTCCTAAAAAAATGGTACCAAGAGATATAGTACGTTCTCCTTGGTGATGCCGACAATTATGCTCTCTTTGGCTTTGTAGTCACAACAATTCTGCTCTCCTTAGTGACTTAGCTCACAGTTGTAGAAAGTATCATCTCTCTCTCTCTCTCTCTCTCTCTCTCTCTCTCTATTATCATTTAAGGCTCTCTCTTACTTTATTGCTCTCATCCCAGCATTCTCAATTCCTAATTTATCTCTTATCAGTCCCTTTTTTTCTTTCGCTTTGTTAATAGAAAGTTATTGTAATACTTCATGTATACACGTGTTTTTTTTTTTTTTTGTGATGTTGATATATTCAAGTTATCTCTTTCTTACACTTTGTATAATTTAAGTTTCTTAGTGGCCACCCTAGAAAAAATATTCATTGTGTAATATGTGTTACTATTCAAATTGTGTGCTATGTGTTAATGTGTTTGGCATGCCAACTATGCTAATTTGTTGGTCTTTGTGTTGTCATGTTGACGTGTTATTTATTCCACAACAGAATGGCATTGAGACATTTGTTAGGAATTACTTGAGCACAATTGTTTCATATGTATGTTCTACTATTGTAGTGATACTCTATGCTAACAGGTTTTTATATTATCAGTCGCATGCCCTCCGGTGTTCTTAGTGTTTGAATCCCCTTGCAAGTCCTGAAATGTTCTTAGTGGTCAGATCCCATTTAATCTACTTTCTCCTGATAAGCCCTCCATAATTTTTTTTAGTTATTAGCATATGCAGAGACAAGCGTTATTCGCCCACACTTTGAGTGGTGATGTCATTTTCATTGTAGCCACCTCAAATTATTCCTCATCATTTCTGGCAATGATTTACCTACCCTTTCATGTCTTCCTTATTTGTCACCACTCTCCTCATCTTCTAGTTCTAATAGTTTTCCAGTTACTGCTTCCGAGAAACCTTTACAGGTACACTGTCGTCAAAGAACACATGCTAATAAGCCTCTTCCCAAACTGGACACCCTGCTTCTCCTCTCATTACTTTGCGCAAAAGGCAAGCATACTTATACTTCTTACCCTATTTCCTGCTATGTTTCCTATGTCCTTTTTTTTTTTTGTAGGTAAGAATAATTTTATTAAAACATGACTACTTCATGAAAAATACATGACATAGCCTAAAGAATTACAATCAGAGAAAATATCTACATATGAATAGATTTTATGAAAGATTAAATAAAATTACTATATGTGAACCTGAAGCAAATACCACTCATAAAGTGAACAAATGAAGTATGCTAGCAATTGAGTTGACATATACTCCACATCCTCAAAAGTACATCGATTTCTTTCTCACCATATGGTCCACAACAGACATAAAAGGAACAAGATTCTAGACACCCAAAGAAGAAGTAGACCCTCCAATTAGCCACCCATATAATAAATCAAAAACCATCTCCAGTAATACCCATTGCATCCCAAACACAAAACTTCACAAATCAGATGCCACACTGCAATGTATCAAAAGATGGTCCGTAGATTCCCCACAACATACAATACCAACTAACCAATGAATAACCCCTCTTGAAAAGATTATCACCATTAAGAATCTTTCCTAAAGCCGCTGTCCACACAAAAAAGGAAACTCTCTAAGGAGCCTTAACCCTCCATATAGCTTTCCAAGGGAGAGACAAAGTGGGTGAACCCTGTAAAATCATGTAAAAAAGATCACATAGTGAAATCTCCACTGCTCTTTGGCTTCCATCTCATCCGATATTCCCCTCCCTAATAGGAAAATGGGAATTCGACAAATGGAAAAATTTAGCCACCCCATAAATCTCCCAATCATTACAGTTTCTCATGAATCCCACACCCCAACTCCTCCCCCATCCTCCTGTCTCTCCAACAATGATTCCACAAAAGCATCCCTATCCATAGCAACTTCAAAAGGTATAGGAAACATCATCTTTAACAGTTGATCACTGCACCAACAGTCATGCCAGAATCGGATTCGAAAACCAGAGCCTACCTCAAAACAAATGTATTGTAAAAAACTATCTCCCTTCATTCTAATACTCTTCCACAACCCACAACCATGAGCACCATGAACAAGTTTTGAATATCACCCACCCCCCTCCTCCCCATACTTCCCAATGACTACCCATCACCACAAGTGGTTCTCCTCCAACCCAAATTACCATAACCACTTACCCAACAAAGATTGATTGAAGGTTGTAAGTTTACAAATCCCCAACCCTCCACTAGCCAAGGTTGGGACAAGATCACCCTCAAATAGAAAATCAACTACTAGATATTGCACCTTTCAAGAAGGAAACTTGATTACATGGAAGACTAGAGTGTTATGTATTAGTCTAGTGCAAAAGTGGAGTATAGAGCCACCACTCATGTGTCATTTAAGCTGATGTGGATAAAGCAGCTACTTGAGGAATTGAGACTCAATGTCAAGTTACCCTCAACTATGCATTGTGATAACCAGGCAACGATCCATATTACTTTAAATCTTCTATTTGATGAGTGGACTAACCATATAGAAGTGGATTGCCATCTTGCTTGGGAGATGGTGGAAAGTGAAATTATTGCTACCTCATATGTCTCTACAGGAGCTCAAATTGTAGATGTGTGTATTAAACCCTTATGCAAGACTAGATTGGATTTAATATATAACAAGCTGGGATTATATGATACATATGTCCCAACTTGAGAAGAGTGTAGAGTAGTGTTTAAATATTAAGGGGTGAATGTGTAACAATGTACTAAAGTAAAAATACTAAAATACTAATCTTATGTGTTAGGGTAAATTAACATACCCTAAACACTTTTCTTGTACACAACATGATAAAAAGTTCAGGGTAGATGGTGTTTTATATGAGGATGAATCTGGTATATGTTCTCAAGTGGTCCAATTTTATCAGGAGCTTTATACAAAGACAGACACGTGGCATCCAACTGTGGATGGGTTGGATTTTGCTCGTATTGGGAAGGATGATAGGTTGTCCCTCGAGAGGGAATTCTCGAAAGAAGTTACCCAGGTTCTGGCAAAGATGGAGGGGGATAAAGCCCTTGGTCTGGACAGGTTCACCATGGCATTTTTTCACAAATGTTGGAGGGTTGTGGAGGATGATGCTATGGCTGTATTTAAGCATTTTCACAGGTATTCAGTATTTGAACAGTCTCTAAATGCTTCTTTTCTCTCTTTAATTCCTAAGAAAACTAATGCTGTCAATATAAAGGATTTCCGGCCTATTAGCTTGGTGGGAAGTGTTTACAAGTTGCTGTCTAAGGCGTTGGCGGATAGGTTAAGAGGGGTGTTAGACAGTTTGATCTCGGAGACTCAAAATTCCTTTATTGGTGGAAGACAAATTTTGGACTCAGTGCTAATTGCGAATGAGTGCCTAGACAGCAAATTGAAGCGTCACTCACTGGATGTAGTTTGTAAGTTGGACAGAAAAAGCCTACAATCATGTTAATTAGGATGCCTTACTTTATTTGTTGAATAGGATGGGCTTTGGGTTGAAGTGGAGGGAGTGGATTAAGGCTTGCATATCTACTATTCACTTCTCTGTTCTTGTGAATGGATCCCCGACAGGTTTTTTTGGAAGTTCTCATGATTTAAGACAAGGTGATCCTTTGTCCCCTCTTCTTTTCCTTTTGATTATGGAAGTTTTAAGTCGGATTCTGAAGAAAACTAAGGATAGTGGTCTGCTTTGTGGTTTTCATGTGGAACAAATTAACTCTATTGGGGTACGCATGTCACATTTGTTGTTTGTAGACGATACCATTTTGTTTTGTGATGCTTCTAGAGAACGAGTGTTGTCCATTAGGCAGGCTTTGTCTTGCTTCCAAACTTTTACTAGTTTGAAAGTAAATGTGGGGAAGAGTGAGATTGTCCCAGTTGGGGAGGTTGGTAATATAGGTGCTTTGGCTAACATTCTCTATTCTAGGGTGGGTAGCCTGCCTATGAAATATTTGGGAATGCTGTTGGGTACTCCGTACAAGACTACATCATTTGGATCCTATTTGGAGAAGATGGAGAAGTTATTTATGTTGGAAGCGTCTATATTTGTCTAACGGTGGTAGACTTACTCTTTTGAAGAGTACCTTTTCTAGCCTTCCTACATACTATCTATCCTTATTTACTATCCCTGTAGCTGTGGCTGGCAGATTGGAGCGTATTTAGAGGAGTGTTTCAAACATTCTTTGGTGGCTTGGGAGAAGGTTTGTTCACCATTAGAGATGGGTGGTTTGGGGGTTAGGAAGTTACTTCATTTCAAACGGTAAATGGTTATGGAGGTTTGGCCAAGAAGGAACTCATCTCTGGCGGAGGGTTATTGCCACCAAATACAGAGAGGGTCAAGGGGGGTGGAATACTAAAGTTTGCAGAAGGGCCCACGGGTGTGGTCTTAGGCGTGGTATTAATGACGATTGGGAGAAGTTCTCCAAACATTTGGCCCTCGTGGTGGGTGATGGCACTCGCATTCTTTTTTGGCATGATAGGTGGATTGGGGATACCTCACTTAAAATGCTCTATCCTCAATTATATGCGTGTTCAAATGACAAGGAAGCTTTCATTTCTAATGTATTGTGTCATCAAGAGGGTGGGAATAATAGATTTTGGAACTTGAGATTTTATAGGAATTTTCATGAGAGAGAATTAGAAGCTCCCTTCTCTTTCCTGGATTTCATTCAGTCTCGGATTCTGAGAGGAATTGGGTGTGATAGTCCCCATTGGAGTCTTAATGGGAATGGTAAGTTTGATATTCGGTCCTTTTATAATAAGATCAGGGGTACCTCTCTCTCTAGCTTCCCTTGGAAGGAGATTTGGAAAGTCAAGGTTCCAAAAAGGGTGGCCTTCTTCATGTGAACTGCAGCTCATGGTCGGATACTTACCTTGGATAATTTGATGCTCCGGGATCTCCCTTTGGCGAATAGGTGCTGCATGTGCCACTGTAATGAGGAATCTGTGGACCATCTTCTCCTACATTGTCCTGTAACTCATTCTTTGTGGGTGCAAATGTTACAAGTTTTCGGGATCCAATGGGTCATGCCAAGTTCAGTGGAGAGTTTGGTGTTTTGTTGGAGTAATTGGCTGGGGAAATTTTCTTCAGACATATGGAATATGGTTCCTGGCTGTTTGATGTGGGTTGTTTGGAGGGAAAGAAATCGGCGCTCTTTTGAGGCTAAAGAGAAATCGCTTGTTCAATTACAAGCTCTATGCCAGAGTACTCTTTTTGATTGGGCTAGGTGCTAGGGTTCGTCAAATTGTTCTTCTACTTTGGAGTTTCTTACTTCCCCTAGTATTGCCCCTTAAGTTGCTTTTCATATCTTTGTTGTTTTTTGCTGTTGTTTCTTGTGTTCACCATCATGAACACCTTGTATTTGTTGTTTTCGATTTTTCTTCATGATTAATATGATTCTTATTACTTATCAAAAAAAAAAGGGCAATGAAACAAATGTTATTTTAAGTAACAGGGCTGCTAACAATGCCAAAAACTAACATTTGTTTGGGATCCATAAGTTCCAACCCAGAAGATGAATTGTTAGACCACTAATTGAGGCCTAACAAATCATATGAATTGTTTGGGATCTAAAGGTTTCCCCCCATTATAGAAATTGTTAGGCCACTGATTGAGGCCAACACGGAAGCCAGTAATTAACTATATTAGATTTTGAAGCAAAATGTGTCGCATATTAATTCATTCCTATTATTGACTACCTTGTGTGTTCTGTAATGACTATCATTCTGACAACATGAGTTGATTAGTCAGTAGAGAAAAAGCACAAGAACAATGATGTTTTCAAAGAAAGTGAACATATTAAATGGTCCTTTTGCTAGCACAGTCCTGATTATTCCATATTGAGAACTTACCTTTTCTTTCACGAGAACCTCAGATGAAGCATCAGGTGGAACTAAAGGCCATACTGCTGGCTTGGGCCAAGGTAGCATACTGAGTAAAGCACTGTTTGGAAGAAAAAGGATAAAAATTAGATAAAAAGTAGGATCTGGGCATAAGATAAATTTTTGCTGCAGTTGAAGAATATCATACTCAGCTTGCTCTTTATTACAAGTAATCAAATATAGAGAATGCTAAAGGTAGATTTGGTCTTCAAACTTTAGCATCTACCTGTTGACAGGACTTCTTTCTATCTCAGCTCCAAATCCAACCAAATATGCAAGCCTCATGAACTGCCAAAACCATAAATACAATCACACAGAATTTCTCATTGCCAACTAGAAATAGGAATAGGGGAAAAAAATAAGATAAATTTTGTAGAAACTGTCGACCACCAAAAAACACAGTGTAGAATACAAAATCAATGCATTCAGACAAATATCAGCATGTTACTCCCTCTGTCCCAAATTGTTAGGCCTCTATTCCATTTTGGGATGTCCCAAAAGGATGTCCTCTTTGAAAATACAATCCATAAACATCAAACACATAAATTACAAAGATCAAGCATTTTGAAAAAATTAGAACAAGGAAAAAGATTAAAGGAAGAACTCCACTCCAGCAAGGTGTGAAGAAGAAGATATTTAAATTCTGAAATAGACCGTTACTAAAGTTTAAATTAATGAGGGTAGTTTTGGAAACTTGTACATTTTTATGTAAAAAACAACGCATTAAATGATGTTCCCTCTAAAAAGTTGGATTTTCTGAATAGGCCAAACAATTTGAGATGGAGGGAGTATAAACAATGTCTCTGGTTTTACCACATTCCCAGTTCAGTTATAGATATTAGTCACTTGTGGAGACTCAGAAATTGGTACATCACCAAATAATACTAAACGAAACAGAATATGCAGTTAAAGTTAATAAAAAAAAATCTACCTTAACTCTGCACAGCGAATAAAGATCACCCTGAAGGCGGTAGAACTCCTTTTCTATATCAGGTGGTCCATCGTTATATTGAGAAGCAGTTGCATTGATCAAAGCCAAGCAAGCAGTTATTACCCAAACTTCACGCATACAAAAGGGTAGAATACTCTGAGAAGAACTCAAAGAAGAAAGGAAATAGAAAAGGGGAAAAAAATCAGAACCAACATTCAATTGATGTGCAAAAAAGTAACAATATTATGTTAAGCAAAGACATAACAATAGACTATCAAATACCTCACGCAAAGCCAGGGCCTTCGAGAAGCTTATTATGAATGAATAACCCCTTGATGCAACTTCAAAGGCCCGCTTTAGCTTAAATAAAAGCTGCAATTGACATATATCACTGAGATGCAATATCAATTTATAATTTCAGTAATGAAAAAAGTCACTACATGATTAAGTTTAGATAAAAGAAAGGCTCTATTTGAAGAAGCACAAAAATGAAGATTTTAGTGATGAGAAATTTGGTGTCATGGAACTAGCATCTAAGGCATCAAATAAAAAGTACTTATTGCTCCAGAAAGCAACTTGAAGCCACACCAATCAAAAGTTAGAAATAACTAACTGTTTTCATAATGGATACGCATAACTAGAAAAAAGATAACAAAGACACAGTTCAGATATTTTTGGTTAAAACAATAACATAATACCACATCATCTTCCACATTTGTTGAATTTACAGGCATAAGGCTCAGCGGGAGTTATTGCTTATATTTGATTCATGTTACTGGGAGGCACTTCTTAACCACTAATTTGGAGTTTATGATAACTGAAACTTTTATTGTAATTAAAGAAAAACAAAATTGCACCAAAATTTTCGAGAACACTTCAACCTTCTTTCCCTGTTTGTATTTGTGCATTTGCATCAGTGTGAGACAGAGAAGGCAGATAATGACAGAACCCAATGACCTTACAAAAGAATCTAACTAAATTTTGAGCACCCACTCAAAAGTACTTGCAGACAGTCATTTTGAAAGTAGCTTGAATTGCACATAACGGAGCTACTTGTTACAACAACAACAACAAACAAAGACTTAGTCCCAAAATGTTAGGGTCGGCTATGGATTCTTGACAAGGTCAGCCATATATATTCTTTTCCTCCATTCTACTCTATCTAAAGTCATACTCTTTGTTACTCCCTTAATTGACATTTCCCTTTTTATTACTTCTATTAATGTGATTTTGGGTCTTCCTCTACTTTTTTTCATTCCCTCAACTTGGACCAACTCACTCTTTCTTATTGGTGCATTAGTTGCTCTCCTCTAAACATGACCGAACCATCTTAAGCGACCCTCCCTCATCTTTTTACAATAATACAAAAACATTTAATGAATTTAATTAATGGATTCCACCATCCAATGAAGCACACGTTTGAAAGTAAGCAAAAGTGATTCATGCACAATAAGATGTGCATTGTTGACAAAGCAAACAAAATGACATCTTTACAATGAATTTACCGTCTAATTCAATTTTCTTTAAATGCAACCACTTAATATCAAATGAGGGATTCTCAGTTTTGCAAACCTTTGATTGACAGGAAAAGAGATACTGTCGAAATTCAAACTCCCTAAACGAGTCATCTTGAACAATCTGTGTCAATGGTTTGTTCCCAGGGTTAAGCAAAGCAGCCTGATCATCACCATGGTCTACTCCTCCAAAGTCTCTCAGTTTCCCAGTCATATTAACTGCATAAAATGAGATTAATTTTTAATCCTCTATTTTTTTGTAAGAAGTAATAAAAAGTTGATCCATTAATACTCATTACTTCAATCATACAACGATCCATATTGCTCTAGTACACAGGAAGTACACAATTAAGATCTAAATTTACAATGCTCAATCAAATCTAATAAATTTGAAAATGAATAAAATCCTGATGCTATTATCCATTCAAACAAGGATCTGAGGTATAACCATTTCAGATCCCTAATATATATTTAAAGGTCATATGATCGTGTGCATATTTTTGTGTGTATATCATAGCACTTCTGTTACTGAAAAACACAAGCAGAGTCAAAATTTGTATCTTGACAGCAGAAGTGATAACAAGGTAGCACCTGTTTCCAAATAGCAGAGTTCTAACTCATCATACTCGCGCAATGCATCTTCAAATAGATGAGCCATCTCAAACATAAAAGCCAGACTTTCCTGAGAATAAGTCAGAAACATCTAGAGTAAGCAGAAGAAGAATGTAATAAATAACTGGGTTACATAACTATAAGGACAATAGTTATCTTTGAGACTCATGCTTCCAGGTCTATCTTAAGTGAGAAGGATGTCACTTCCATCAATAAAGGTAGAAGACGAAATTTGAAATGTATGCTCTTCAGTACAATGATATTTACTTGAGAAATAAAAGGCAAAATATGACATTGAAAAATCCCAATTAATAATCAATGCATTCCTCCTTGAAGCCAAAGCACCCTTTACCACATTTTTAATTCAAAGCTTTTGGCAAAAAGGAACAACCTTCAAGATAAAAAAATTACAGAAGTTCCAAACTGGCATTAAGCGTTGTTCACTGAGCTTGCGTATCTCATCCTCATAAAACTGTACACGCCTATCCAATGTATTTCGGATGGACTCCATAATCTTGGATTCCAGGTCTTCCCAGAAATTTGCCTCAGGGCTCTGTATATCTAATTTGCAGCACCTGAACAAAGCATAAGTTAGAAACACTGGAAAACAAGGGAAAGATCTTTCATATCAAGCCCTTTGCACGATACTATACACATTTTTTCCTCACAGTTAGGTCTTTCTAAACACTACCCTCCCCAAACATAAAAATGTAATAATGCTGGTAAGGTAGTCAATATATGACCCAATATATTGATTGATTTTATACTTCTCTTATGGTCAATAGGTATAAAGAACAAAAAGTCATTAACTGATGTTTTCATCCAGAGAATGATAATTAATTAATTACATTACCACTTGTCCCAAAGCTTAAGCTATTAGGAAATGAAATGATGAATTTGATCATTTAACCATTATTCTCACACTCCCTCTCATGTGTGGATCTAGATTCTGCCTTAATAAGTGGGAACCAACATGTGGGATTTTTAATTTTTCAAATGGAAGGTAGAGCAGGGACTAGGAAATGGTAACATTATTCTAACAATAATAATGATTGAAAATTAATTTTAGTGTCCAAGTATTACTTGTACAATATACTGCCACAATGCTGTTAACTTGTGAACAGGAAAGCAATTTAACGTAATGATAATTAAAACATATATTCCAGCGAAACAATTACTTATAAAAAAATAAACAAATAAATAAAACATGTATTCCAGTTATGTCTGACAACAGAAGTAACTCTTCAATGAAAATGACTCGAGGACAAGCCTAAAGTGCACCAAAAATTCAGTGAAGTATTATGGACAAACTTAAACCACTAGAGAAAAATCTAAAGCAATGATCACGTCAATTTTTTTTTAAATCCATCAAATGAAATATAATACACTATGGAGACCTGCAAACATACCTTTCCCTCTTTTTGGAGCTAAATTCAACTTCAAGTTTGGCGTATACTTTTTTTGCCAATTTTGTGGCTTGATCATTATTTGGGTGAGCTTTAGACACGAATACAATAAACCATTCCCGCTCATCATTTTGGACAATCAATTTCAGGCGTGGTTTAAGGATGGTCCTGAACTCATCAAGATCCTATGGAAAATGAAAATGAAAATGTAGTAAAAGAACCACATTAGCAGTAATACAATCAGAAAAGAAAAAATGATAGAAAGAAAGAAATCACCACCTAATACTTACTGAATGCACGTACATCAAAAGAAATAAAACTTTTACAAATGTAAATATTTGGCTTTATTGATTCACAGATACAGGAGCATTACATAGGTTTATTTAAGTAAGGGACACATGACAAACCAATATTAACAGTATTTTATTCACATGTAAATAGAATTACTTCAAACAGAATGAGAAGGCACTGGGACATGGAAGGCAATGGAGCTCAGATTGTAGGAAAAAAAATGGACTCTAAATAAATAAATAAATAATAAAATAAAAACACTCATGTAAGGTCCTTTATAGAACTAACAATGCAGAGGGGAAGGTTTTTTTTGATGCTGGGAAGGGAGGGAGGGGGGAGGAATGAAGAGTTTTGTGCACCCAATCATAAGGAATTGGATACTTTGTCAAGTCATCTGTCATCTATGCTTTGCACTTGCAATTGATTGCAATTCATCATTCAATAACTTCCGATTAGTAGACCAAGTAAGCATAAAGTTGGCTTATGGAATCAACACTTAATTCATTAACTTATTTATACAAATAGAAAATTCTGTCAGAAATTTCAGGAAATAAATGCAAAATATTAATCATTTCATATCATGCCACTTTTTTATTTTACTTACCCTCTTTAACTACTAATATCGCACTACAATTGTATCCATAAATACAACTAGCATGCATTTATCATGTTTTTATTCATCCCAGGTGATGTGCACACTATTATTTATGTATAGATACCGTTTAGCCTACTTCTACTGTGAAAATATTCAAAATAAGGGCAAAGTGCACTTTCCCCCTTAAGTATAAGGAAATTGCAAAGCCCCCCTTTAGTTTAAAAATGAAATGTTAACTTTTTAAAATACACACTTTACCCCTCCATTACTATTTTCAGCCAGTTAAATGGAAAATTCAAATTTTTTTCTGAATTTGTTTTGAAGCCTTATATATAGGCAATACTGTAAAGGATTCGGTGGTTTCCACCCAAAAGATCCTCCCATGTGAGGAGAGGAGAAGATTGCTAGAAAGCCATGGGTATGAGTTTCTTCAAAAAGTAGTTTGGCAATTCTTTTGAGGTGCAAAACATTGTTTGTTTTGGATTCATTCAGATTTGGATTAGTTTGTAGCTGTTAGGAGTTATTAGTGCATTTGTGTCCGAAAGATTTTGAGTATGTGTTTGTAAAGTTTGGTTAAGTCAAGGTGGTGATCTATTAAAAATTTGCAAACTCCTATTTTGAGTTAGTTAACTTTTTGGGTTTTCTTGGTATGGAAGGAAAGTCTTTTTTTTTTTTTGATAGGTAATAAGAGTTTTATTGATAAGAAAAGAACAATGTGTTTACGATTGTAAACTCAATGCACTTGAAACAAATACAATCAAAGCAAATGGAGAGTCTAACAGGCAAAAGGAAATCAGACAAGGAAATACAAAGCGTAAGACCCCAAATACGAGACCACTCAAACAAAGTCCTAGCTAGCAAAGTCTCATGACAACAAATAGGGTTGTAAATGAGTTAAGCCGAGTCAAGTATTAACAGTTTAGATTTTGTTCATTTAATCTTATTTTGAACACTAGCTAAGCCCGAGCTCATCATCAAACAAAATTACATGTTTAAGCTATATTCATTTTCTAGTCAAACAAGCTCAAGCATGTCCATGAGCTACTTAATTAACTTATTATTTTTTCCTTTTTTCCCATATATAGTAATAACATGACCAAAAAATTTACCCTTTCACAAATCTATGAAATTTTATTAATGGAATATTTATATTACCACTAAACTATAAATAATAATTTAATATCAAATGAATCTATTTACAAACTTATACAATCCAATCTCAAATATATGTAAGTAAATTTTTGACACATATACTATAGTGGGTCCAAATCTAGTTTGGATGACCTTCCTACAATAAATTTATTGATTGAACGAGGCTATGCCGAAGCTAGGTACCACGTGAATCCTGTACATATGAGGAGCGATGCCACACTGGACAGCAGTAGGTTCTTCCTTAGATCAAGCTGTGACCTTGGGTCTGTAAACTTGAAATACCAAAGACAAACTTATACAATCCAATCTCAAATATATATAAGTATATTTTTGACACATATACTATAGTGGGTCCAAATTTGGATGACTTTCTTACAATAAATTTATTGATTGAACGAGGCTGTGCTGAAGCTGGGTACCATGTGAATCCGGTACAAATGAGGAGCAATGCCATACTGGACAGCAATAGGTTCTTCCCTAGATCAAGCTGTGACCTTGGGTCTATAAACTTGAAATACCAAAGAGAAGCTCAGTTCCTCCATGACGTGACCAACCCTAGGGTTGGCCATGGAGAGTCCAATGGCTAAGTTAGTGAAGAGCATGAGAAAACTAAGGTCAAAGAGAGAGAGTTGAATGAGCAAAGAGAGAGTCCTCGGACAAATCAAGGAGTGAGTTTGATAAGCAAAGAGAGAGTCCTTAGGAGAATGTCTTTAGGTGAATCAGAGAGTCCCTGAGAGGATCAAAGAGTGTCCTCAGGAGAATGCCCTCAGGCAAGTCAAAGAGAGTTCCTAAGAGGGTCATAGAGAGTTCCTGAGAGGGTCAGAGAGTCCTCAGGAGAGTGTCCTCGGGCAAGTCAAAGATGGCCCCTACAAAGGGACCCAAACCAGCTTATCACCACTAGATGAACCAACCTGTGCAGCATACAAATCATCCAAATACTAAGCCATAGACTCCAACTCCTAGTCTTGAGCGTCTCGAATAAAAAAAGGTCTCCAGTGTGCCTTGCCATGTAGCCATTCCACAGAGTCAAAAACTCGGGCACCTTTGTCTCTAGCAAATCAAACAACTCAGGATATCTATCTTGAAGGGAACTATTACCATCCCAATGATTCTTCCAAAAAAAATTTTGGGAACCATCCCCTACCTCATACCGAATGTGTGATGCAAACTGGTCCCGTCCCTTTCTAATATGTTTCCAAAGTCCCACCCCATAAGTCCCTCAGCCCATTTAATAGTCAAGCCTAGAATGGGGCTTGAGCTTGGCTTGTTTGCTAAACAAACAAAAACAAGTCTTTTAGCTAGTTGATCTCAAGATTTTCATAAACAACTTGGTTCATTTACATCCCTAGTGACAAATTAGTAACTCGTAGCCCTTTTTTTGGGTTTTCTTAGTCTGGAAAGAAAGTCTATTCCATGGCAAAGTAGTAATTAGTACGGCTTGTTAAAAAAATGGTATTTCTTTCCAAAAGAAGTAATGTTGTATTACTTGTCTATCAAGAAATTTGAATCCTTATATTTAGGCAATATTGTAAAGAATTTGGAGGTTTCGGCCAAGAGATCCTCCTATATTGGGAGAAGAGAAGACTCTTGGTAGAATATGTAGAAGCTTTTTTCAGAGAGTATTTTGGTAGTTCTTTTGGGGTTAAATGATGCCCGTGTGTGTAAGTAAAGAGTATTTATTATTTGAGTGAGAGAGAACAATTGGATGTATTGAGGTGTTGCATTGTAAGAGTGTCAAGTTTGTGAATAAGAATCGAGTGATTGTTTTGTGTGTATCATAATTTGTGCTAATTTGTGTTTGTTAGGAGTTGTGAGTGTGTTTATGTCAGTAAAATGTTTTGAGTGAGTTTCTATTTGTAAGATTTGGTAAAGTGTGATTGTAATCCATAAATTGATGGTGGATTTTAGTTGGTGTAACATAAGCATAGAAGTTGGTCAAACCACATTAAACTTTATCGTCTTGTGTGGATGTTTTATTTTTTTATTTTTATAGGAACAAGCTTCTGCTAGCCCAAAATTCCAATAAGATTGATAGCATTGTGGGTACAAGTACAAACTGTGTATTTCCTTAGTTTTAGGAAATGTTGGTGAGTTGCAAGGTGTAATAACAACTAAATCATATATTCCCATCTAACTTAAGAATCAATTGTGCAGCTACGCTATAATTAATACTAGAACATGTGAATGAGGCCACTGAGACAGCAAATTACCTCACAGGTAACAAGAACCACTGTTGCATATGGCTCCCGAAACCAAAATAACGATTGCTCCAAAGGGAACCGGCTACGAAGTCTAGAATCTGTTGTTAATATGAACTCAGCAGTCAAATTCTCTACAAACACGGAGTTACGGGTCTTGTTGTTTAAACTTGCTCTTTTGAATGGTATCCGCCCCTCAAATTCACTCTTAACGATGGGCCACAAATCGCTCACATCTTCCACTGAAAAGCAGCTTAAAAAAATTAGTAGATGGGAAACAAACAGCAAGTAGGACAATGACACATCCTGACATTCAGCTATTGCATAAATATAGAAAATATATTTGCTTCTAACAATGTTGTGAAGTCTATAGATCATGACATATAAAATAAATATCAGAATTGGAAGGCATGTGCTTCTCATCCCATAAAAAAAGTGAGCACCCTTAGAAATTAATCCTAATGTAACCATCTTGCAAATAAGCCTACAAAAATGACTGAGTTTTGTGCAAGACATAATAGAATCTACATCAATAACTCTTTCTGACAGCATTTGATGGTTCCAATGAAAATCGTTTTTAGAGACAGAGACAGAAAAAAAATAATATAAACGAATCATTTCCAAAGCGTTGGCGACTCTTAATGGGTTCACATTTCTAAAAAATCACGGAAAATTACCACACACCAATTCCTTAAAACAAACCATTTTCAAAAGTATTCCAAAAAATCGCCCCGAGTACATGTTCCCACTTAAAAAAAGCATTTGTTACAACTTACAACCACAAAATGAAATCCTCAATAATCTTTTTAATAAAATCACAAAAAACATAACTGATTCACATAGGATCAACTACATTCGTTCAGAACGGAACTCCCATAAAAGCTACACATAATTACAACGCGTACAAACACACAAAGTAATGTGGAACAGAGCTGAACACAGAGTGATAATAATGTAGCTTATTTTCTTTCCCATTATTCACTACGAAAATTTAGTAAGATTCATAGCACTCATAAATTTAAATTTTAAACCTACTATTGTCTGTCATAACGAAATTAAGCAATTCCATCTAGAATTTGAATCCAAATCTAACAGTGTAGGTCACAAAACAATTACGATTCTCGAGGCACTGAATTCAACTGCGAATTGAGCTTAAACTTTTAATACCTAAAATAAAAAAGATTAGAGAGGGAGGGTGAGATTGAAAACCTGCAATAACGAGGTGATCGGAGGAATTCTTGATGGTGTGGAACTGAGCTAGAAAGTTCGCCATCGCCGATCTATTCCAACCAATATATGCAAATCATATACATAGAGAAGAGAAAGAGAGAGTGAGAAGTGTGGTTGCTCGGCTCCTGGATCGAGTAGATGTTGGGTTCGGAGGTTGGGATCATTTCATTTGGACTTGGGATACACAGTCTGCTGGTGATCTAGTGCTTCGCGTCCTATCACACTCCATCATTCCGACACTTCATCTCACTCTCACCGTTGGATGATCCCTGTTTTTTTTGTTTTTTTATTTTTCCTTTTTTTATTTATTTTTTTTTTTAGAGATATTTTAAATGCCAAAAATACTACCAATCCAACAGCCTGTTTAAAAAAATAGAGAAATGATACATTAATTTTCTACAACGGTTTCATAATAAATTTTATGTGGCAAGTTGTTACTTGCTGTTATTGATAGACAAAAAAGTAATTTCAGTAATAAATTTAAATTAAAAATTTGTAACAACTTGTTATTTTGTCAATTAAAATTTGTTGTGAAAGTGTTGTAAGCATATCACTTCTCGTTTAAAATGCCTAGTTTCTTAAGAAATATTTTGCAAAAGTTATATTATTGTTAAGGAATTTAGGCCCCCAGTTGTGTTCAATTATTAATTATAAGCCAGATTTAAAATTTAGTCCATTCTCAAAAAAAAAATTTTTAAAAAAATTAAAATTTAGTCCAACTTCAAAGACTTTCTTCTAAAAAAAAAATGTTCACAAACTTGGTTGGTGTTATCATTTACAATATTGCACAACAACAACAACCAAAAAAAAAAGAAGATGAATAACACGAAATATGGTTGCGGAGGAAATATCAATGAAAAAATTGTCTCAAGTAAAAATCATTGTAAAGGCTCAATAATTAACCTTAAGGAAAACAGATTCATTATGTAAAATTGAAGTTTTACAAATAGAATAACCTTATTTTAATGTGCTACCTCATATAGTACTTACTAACGTAATTGCACGCAACTTTAAATCTACAAACGAATTACATTGAATGTGAACACTCGCTCACGACTTCAAGTACCTACTTATAGATTCACTCCAACAACTCCTTGTTAATAGGATGTAGTAACTTCACCTTGATTAGTAGATCTTCAAAAACATGAACTTTGATCTACAATTGATGCTTTGCGAGAGCTTGGAAACCTCCATTAGTTTGTGTACACCACATGACTCTCAAAAAGTCTTTTAAAATGTGTCCTACGGTTGCTTTTATACATTGGCTTCGAAAGCATGAAACTCTAGCTTCATGATGATTGAGTAAAAGAAACTTGGAATTTGTTTTACACAAATCTTGATAGATCGAGATTAGTAATTCTTGGTCTATCGAGATCATGTCGAGCATGTATTAGAATTTAGAAACTTGATTTCTTCTTAAGCTTTGATGTTGCTCTTGTCGTGGACTTAAATTGAACTTCAAACACACTTAAGACTCACTAAAACTCTTACAACATGATTACATTTTATCACAGCTGCCAACCTAGTTCCATATACTCAACAATTATGACCATGTATAATATTTATTACTTGTTTTAATATTTATCAATTTCAATTATTTTACTTATTTTAATATATATTACTTGAACCACTTGCTTAAGTAAATTAACAAGGAGAAAATTTAGCTACAAAATTGGTTGTAGTTTAAGACTACATTCTTACTCAATATCTTTTTATTGAAGGTGAATTTTGATAAATCCACAATTGGATTACATCTTCTTCTTATATCCTCCATGCTTGCAACTTGTTGGAAATTAAAGATCAATAGTTATGTTATCAATAAATTATTTAAATGACAAGTTTTGGTAGTTTAAAATAATGCATAAAATATAGGCTTATAGATCATATAATAAATAATATACGATTAACACAAAAATTGACATGTGTACTAAGAGTTTAAAGAACATGCAATTTAACGATTAAATTTTCAAAATATGTAGTAATGTTTATTGTATTGAGTAAGGTTATAACTTTAGGCTATACACAATTGTGTAGCTAAACTTTGTTCAATTAACAATGGACGTGTTAGCTTTTAAATGCCAAAAAAAAAAAAAAATCTTAATTTATTATTATGTTGTTAATATGCCACCAATCACATTCATTGTTATATCAGTTTATAAGTCTTTTTATAGTAAAATTGTGATGTACTATATTTAATTTTTTTTTCTTTTTGTTTTGTGTTTAAAAGTTGAGATATAAATTTATAAGACTTATATAATAAAACTATCAACACTAATTTTTTCCTTTTACCCTAAGTTGAAGGAATTTTGGGTGTTATGCCTAATGGTTGACAATGGATCTAGCCAGCCCATTTTTACTTAGCCCATAGCCCAACCCATAGGCAAAGCCCATTGAGCCTATAGCAAGCTGGATAGTTAGGTCAGGCCTAAGAGGCTACTCATGGCTTTTAACGGGCCTTTGCTGGACTTTTAACAAGCCTTTAATAGGCTAATAAAATTTAATAATTTTTTTAAAATTATATTATATGTCACAAAATACAAATTGTTTAATTGAACTATTATATGTCAAAAACATAAATTGTCAAATTGAACTATTAAATTTCAAAAAGCACAAATTTTCAGATTGAACTATAAAGGGTAAATTACAAAATTGATCCATATCATTTATACCATATGTCAATTTAATCCTTAACATTTCAATTGTATTAATTTGGTTTATAACATTTTTAATATTACGTCAATTTAGTCTCTGTCGTTATCTCTTTGATGGAAAAAATTGATGTGTCAAATGGAATAATAAAAAATTATTTTCTATGCCACATCAACTTCCAATTGTACCACTATGTCAGATTTTAAAAAATAAAAACCAAATTAAAATGTTTGAATCTGGTGTTCACATTAAGGATAGAGGAAAGGAGTTCAAATTTTGCATAGTAAATACTAATGCTATGTTTGGAAGTTTGGAGGGAGAGGAGGGTAGAGGGGAGGAGAGTAGAGGGGAATGATCATCCTTCTCCTTCTTTGGATGTTTTTAAAATTAAGTAACCGGGAGAAGAATAATTAACATTTTCATAATTTGTTATTTTGTTAATATGGAAGTGGTAAATTTGGTAATTCATTTTGTCAAGCATTTCTATGCTCTACTCTTCCTCCAAATCTCTCCAATTTGGGGAAATTAAAAATGAGGGGTTAGAACTTAGAAGTAGTTAGAACCCCTCCAAATCCCTCTACCTCATTCCTTAAAAAACATCCAAATAAGGTAATTTAACTTACTATCTCTCCATTTACTCTACTCCCCTTTACTTCCCATCCATCCAAACAAGCTATAAATAATGGCAAAGGATAAAGAAGACACAAAAGGAGGATTCCAAAATTAGAATCCTAACTCTTATAAGAAGAAGAACAACAAAGAATCCAAGGGAAAGTCATGCAAGGGATGTCTTTGCTAATTGTCTCTGCAAAGATCCAAATCCAAAAACCTCACATGCATTGGCCTCCCTAGAACCCATCTCTCTATAATCCTTCTTTTTTCATTGATTCTTATGATGCTTATGGGTCTATTTGGTTGTCGAGAAAATCAAGGAAAAGGAAAGAAAATTCTTGGTTTTCTGTTTTGTGCTATATTTGTTCACTCAGTTTGATTTTTTTTTTTTTTTTTTATAGGTTTTTTGCATTTGGATTAGACGAGTGGATGTTATTATTTTGATTTGATTGCTATTGTTGTTTGGGTATTTTTCAAGCAGCCAAACAGTGAAATAGGGATTGGTTATGATGATTTTGATATTCTTAGCATAAGAAGATTTTAGGTGGTGGGCTAAATTAAAGTTTTTTTTTTATTTTTTATTTTTATAATAATGTGATACATACTGTTACTTGAGTGTTAATAACCATTAGTTTGGATCCAACATTGTAATTTATGTAGAATGGCTAGAAATGTTGAGGGAGTTTAGGGATTTTAGACTCACGTGTCAATATTTTAATTTGGATTTTTTAAAAATCTGATGTGGCGGTATAGTTGGCAGTTGCTGTAGTATGATTTTTTTATTATTATTATTCTGTTTGACACGTCAATTTTTTCCATCCGAGGGATAACAACAGGAATTAAATTGACACCACACTAAAAAGGTTAGGGATCAAATTGACTTAATTGAAAAGTTATGGACCAAATTGACATATGATATAAAGGATAAGAACTAACTTTGTAGTTTACTCATCAATAAAATAAAATATACTTGAAAACCCATAAATACGAATTGTCAAATTGTGAAAATGGCTTGCATGTGGCTTGTTTAATGTATTCTCAGATTTTGCGAGTGTCCTAACGGCATAACCCACTTAGCAGAGTCCATGACATGGTCCTTGGAAAAAAGTTTAAATAAATCCAACCATACTTTCAAAACAACACTCAACATGAACTCTTGAGCCATGCAAAAAGAATATAAAATGTTACAAAATACATGAAATAGGCCTAAAAATTAGCTGGACTTAGCATTAATTAATTTTTGATGTAGGTGGTGACCTCTTATTCAACTATAAAAGATTTTTTTCACTGAGCTAATTTGAAATTGAAACCACAAAACGAAAGATCATATGCCCTTTTTTAATTTTTAATTTTGTTAAAAATATCACTAAATGGTTGGACTTTTTATTTTTATTTTTGATGAATAGGGTGGACATTGTCTTCACTCTTCACCCTTATGTGAAATCAATAAATAAATACAAAAGTCAGGCTATTCTAGTAATTTGACTTCCAGCAACCATACAAAACCAATCAAAATGTTAACAGATAGACTTTCTAGATGAGGCGCGCCAAAATCTTTCTGCAACTTCCAACTTCCAACTTCCATTCATGGCGTTTCCTCTATCTTCCGCCATTATTTCTTACAAGCACTCTCTCAATGTATCAATCACTGCCTCTTTTCCAAAACTAAGTTTTCTCCCAACGAAATTCGTATTTTGCTCTAATCAAATGCCTAGCAAAGACCCAGCAAGACCAGCCCGCCTCAGAACTAATTGCTTGTCCAAGAAAACTCTTTCAGAGGTTGGTTTTGATTCTGCTCAAATATACATTCTTTAGTGATAATGCTTTCTGCGTTTTAACATTCTCGTAATTTCAATTGTGATTGATTGGAATTTCAGCTTTGTTTAAAAAAAAAAAAAAATGCTGTTTTAGTGATTGCATTATACTTCTTTTGGTCTTAAATTTATGTTTTTTCTTTTTTGGGGTTTCCGTTTTAGGCTGACTGGGTTCATTTCCTGGACATTCTGTCGTCTAGTTCAGGCACTACTTATTTTCAGTAGCTTATTTGCACATAAAGCTAAAAGCTAGCTTATTTTAAAAAAGCTGAAACTTATATTATTTGAAATAAGGTTTAGAGTTGTGAAGGAAGGAGAGAGATGATTGTGAGAGAGTGTTTAGTACTAAATTCCATAAAATCAGGTAATTGGGACAACACTTTCCTTCTATCAATTATTCAAAGTTGAAATATTAACTAACAAGTCTCTCTTCTTTGGCCATGTGTCCGTTAAAACCAAAAAAATTTGAGAATGCATTTGGTTAAGTTCTTTGTTGCTGCCAAGAGTCTTGTAACTCAACTAGCACAAAGACATCCACGGTTCAAATTCCCCCTCCCAATGTAACTGTCAAATTTTCTGCTAGTTTATTTACTAAAAGATGAGCTAGCAACAAATAAGCTAGCCAAAGACACACAGATCTTACACAAGCAATAATAAAGGATTGAAAGCCAAAATTCCAAAGTCCAAGCCTCTTTATCCAAATTCTTAAATCCAAAACGTGTGTTTAATTTATAGGAAATCTATCAATTCAAATTTTTTTGTTTGTTTGTTTGTTTGGCTGAGTGTTTTAATTGATTAGTTGCTGAATTTTTTTTTTTTGATAGGTAACTAGTGCAGCAGTTTTATTGATAAAAAATAATAAAATCTTTGAGTTCACGATGATGAACACAAAGGAACAATGAAAACAAAAGTACAAAAATAAAATGGCTAGTCTAAGAGAAGAAAGGAACTCTATAATGGATGAACAATCTGAGGAACCCCGACACCATGACTATTCAAAATGAGTGCGCAGGCACAATGCTTTTAGTTGATCCAATGAGTTTTTGGTGTCTTCAAACAAGCGATGGTTCTGCTCATTACATACATTCCACATCAAATAGCCCAAAACCATGTTTCAAATATCTGATCCAGGCTTCCTACACCAATTCCTCCAACAAAATAATAAACTCGCAACAAAGCCTGGCATAACCCAATTAATCCCAAATATCTGAAGCATATCCACCCACAAAGCATGGACTACATCACAATGAAGTAGGAGGTGGCGCACAGATTCCCATTACATCGACAGATACAACACCAATTCCCTAATAGATTTAACAATCCACAGATTAGTTGCTGTGTTTTTTTAAAACATAGACAATGCAGAGGATTTTACTTGATGGATTTCTATCAAAATATATGGTGAGAAACACCATGCAGTATGGCACATTGTGGTAGCAAAGTAATGTGTACACACTGGAGTGATATGCATTATTGCATCCAGTTGATTTGTTAACTCTACTGATTTGCAAGTTCTCAAATTAATGCTATTTTCTGCAGTCATTCATTCTACTTTTAACGATGAGGAGTGTCAAATCATCTGAGTAATTCAACCTTCTCAGTTGTAGCCACCTTAAGTACTGACAAGACTAAAATGGCTATTAATCAGGAGAAAAGATAATATTATGATGCCCTCTGGGAGTCTTCCCACTTTCTGAAATGGGTTGTCACTCATGCAGGAGCTGGCGGGCCGGCATGATTTTCCAACCAACTTTTACTTGTCAATTTGCAGACATGGAATTAAGAAGCTTGAGAGTCTGATTGCTGTGATCCTTTTGTCTATTCAAATTTCTTCTCCACTCCCTTTGGTTGGTTGGGACTCTTTGTCTATATCTCCTGCAACAGCAGTTCTTTATTCTCCAGATACCAAGGTTCCAAGAACAGGAGAACTTGCTTTAAGGAAGGCTATCCCTGCAAATACAAGCATGAAGACTATACAGGTTACTGTTGATGATTGAACTAGTTTCTATCCTCTGTTAACTTTAAAGGTAATCAGTTTGCAGACCATCTTGCCTCTGCTTCTAGGAATCTTTGGAAGATATCTCATACCTGCTGAGAATTCCACAGAGAAAGCCATTTGGGACCATGGAGGGGAATGTGAAGAAAGCTTTAAAGGTATTTATTTCCTGTTTTTTTGAGAGGCAGGGGAAGTTCATTTCTTTGTAGAAGGGAAGCAATCTTAACTAAGCTTTGCTACCATCCAAAAGTTAAGTGAAGTCATTCGATAGGTCTAAATATTAAAAAAGGGGATTTTTTTCAATACCACTTTTAATGTGTTTGTTTTCTAAAGTTCCTCCTGCATTGCTTTCTGCTCTTTCACTTGAATAAAGTTTTTTGAGAATATCCCCCACCCCCGCTTCTCTCTGTGGCCTGGCTGCAACTACTGTTTTATTTAGTTGTGTATTGAAACTGATTCTCTTTTTAGCTTTACGTTTACTTTGCAACTTGTAAGTTAAATGTTTGTAATTTATACCGTATAGCATGGTGTCATTTCCCTGATTCCCCATCATATGATTTCCTCTTTTGAGTTTTTATAGCTTCATCTTATACTTTCCTTTTTGAGTTTGAATAGTTTAAGCACTTGTTATTGTTATTTGTTTGTTTTTTTCTGTTCATTTATCTGCATATTACGCACTTACGCTAATCTGATTTCTTTTGATTTTTACTTGTTCATTGCGTCCTACTTTCAGATAGCAGTAGATGAAAAGGATTCTATTTTGGCAAGTTTACCAACAAACCTGAAGGAAAAGGGCTCCACATTGTATGCATCACTTATTGATGGGAAGGTATGTGTATGTCCTCATGAAGAAAGGAATTTTATGAGAAGGCTGCCAGCACAATATTTTATTTCTTGCTTTTCTCCGAACTCATATATAGCATCTATAATAACAGTGTGGGTTGATCAATTATCAAAACAAAATTTTTTTATTATCTATAACTAACATTTGAATCAGTTTTTTTGAAGTAGGAGTTCCTTTGGCTACACAGCATAGCCAAACGTTAGAGTCCAATTATTGGACAGTAAAAAGGTTCTTTAATTGTTTATGCATCTCTGGAATGTGATATAATACATGGTGTTTTCAGTTTCCTAATTGTCCAGAAGAAAGAAACTGGAAAAAGAAAGATAGAAAGAAAGGAGGGGTAAAAATAAAGGCCCTAATTGTACAGTACTGCAACTCAATTCACATATCTTATCTCTTCTTATGGATGAATTTTCTTGATGACCTTGGGTTATTAATAACAACTTGACAAACTTGGTTGTTATGGTTCACTGCAGAACCTACCAAAATATTATTGAAGTTCCTTTGGTTTTCCAGGGTGGATTGCAAGCCCTTCTTGAATCTATAAAAGATAAGGACCCAGATAAAGTATCAGTCGGCCTTGCATCTTCACTTGATACAGTTGCAGAGATAGAGTTGTTACAGGTAACCAAACTCATCAATAAATATACGTTCCTTTTCTAACTCTTAATCTGGGTACGATATATATGTCTGATCATCAAATGGATGCCTCACGGAAAGCACAGCATGACACTTGACCTATTTTCCTCAAATTGTTGCTGCTTTCATGCTATTGGAAACCTGCAATGTTTTTGACTGGAAGGCTGATGATATTTTTTTCTGTATTGTGTGTAATAGCATTATGCAAGAAGCACCAAAATCAATTAATATTTTGCATTTGAAATTATTTCTGTTTTTGAATTTTGAGTTTAGCTTTAATGTTGAGGGTTTTAAAGGATTTAATTAGGTATTTTTCATATTGGTATAATCTCTAATCCCTATTAAAGTAGTGCTTTTGTAATCATGAAAGCCGGGTATGATTTTGAATAAGAATTTATGAGTTTAGAATATCCTCCTCTTTTGTTTGGTGGTAATGCCTAGGGCTTGCAGGCAGATTCTAGGTGGTGAACCTAGGGTTTGTCCTGATTATCTTTTGTTCCTCTTTTATTCTTATTTTCCTACCCGTGTTCTTTATCATAGCATTTATGTTGCAATCAGCATATAAGCATTTTGAACCCTCAACTTCGTATTGTTTGTAACAGGCTCCCGGCTTGTCGTTTTTATTGCCCAAGCAATACTTGAATTATCCAAGGTCAGTCTTTTCCAGAGATCTTTGGCTGATATTTCCTAACTACCTTGATGAGGGACTAGTAAATGAATCACAAAAAAGATAGGAGTCAGAGAAATTCTGATGTAATACTAGGAAGATCCTCTCTTTCTTTTATTTTATTTTTTATTTTTTTATTTTTCATTTTTAATATTTGAATCCACAGTAATAAATTAAAGCAAAAGGAAAATTCATGGCAGATCTGATTATTTAAATAGAATTCTTTTCCAAACCCATTAATTGAATGGAATTAAATCTTTTTTTTTCTTTGTACTAATCATGAATAATTTTGTTAATGAGGACATTTTGGGTTTGAAGTGGTTTACAAGTTTTCTTTTTTAGCTGGTTATATTAGTGACTAGTTCTGATTTTTTGAAGTAGTTCTTTTCTACCTGTTGTCTCTTATAAGCAGATATCCCTACACTAAAACTTTATGCAAAGAAAAGTTATAGTATGTATAATGTATTGAAATATTTATCGGTTGTTTGGACATCCCATGAAAATTGTACGAGTCTATTTGTTTTGGGATATGAGATGAGTCTATCTTTGTTTTCCTCATTATTCTTCTAGGTCTTATAGTTGGAAAGTTTTTTGAGATTGTCCGATAAGTAGACTTTGCATTGTTATATTTGATACTTGAACAGGAAATTAATGTTTCTTTTTGATCTATAGGCTTACTGGGAGAGGAATTGTTGAATTTACAATTGAGAAAGGAGATGGTTCAACATTTTCTCCAGAAGCTGGTGGTGAACTAAGAAAGACTGCTACAATTCAGGTATGCCAAATGTTACATTTTCAGAAGGATGAAATAAATGTATCATGAAATCTTGCATATTGTTGTTATATGACTTCAATTTATATTTTAAGGATGTAAACATTTCTTGGTGATAAACTAACATGTGAGATTTTTAACATTTTAAATGGGAGGTGAAGTGAAGACAAGGATTGAACTTAGAACCTCCTGCTCTGATACCATTATAAATTATAGATTCTCCTAAAAGCTTAAGCTGTTAGGAAATTATAAATTTAATCATTTAACCATAATTCTAATGCTTGGTTTAAGTTGATTGTTTTGTGGAATTTGGCAATCTCATGCTTTTTTTGGTTATGAGATTCACCATTTCTACCTTGCAAAAGAAGAGTTACCATTGTTACTACTAATTATCATTATTTCTTTTATTGTAAATGAATCAATAACTTTTAGTTAATATTCTTTTTGTTATCTGTTAATATTTGGTCTCCATTGAGGGGCTTAACATAGTCACATTAACCTTTGCTGTTGAGTCTTTGTTCTGAACAACCAATCAGTGCTTCAAGTCAGAGTTCTCTGTGAAAGATGTTATACAATAATTAGAAAAGCTGGAATCTGTCAAACAGTACTTAATAAGAGAATGACATATTGGTCTTCAAAAGGTGGTTTTTTTTTTTTTTATAAAATGTTTGGCATAGGAAACAGCTGGTTGAAACCGTTTCCTCTTCCATTGTTGAAATTGTTTATGATGTTCTTAACATTATGCATGAGCTGCAAACTCTGGTGGCTATACACTTTAATTATGCCTAGAAAACAGAGGTATCATAGCATGAATAATTTGTGCATTGATCTGTTCTGAACCAGATGCATGACATTTGCATTGTCTTTGGAGTATTGATTTAAGGGTTTGGGATTGATAGTGATTCTTTCATTGTGTGTGTGTGTGAAGTGTGTGCATGCCTACGTGGGACATCTCAAATACTGGAACAGCATTAATGTCTGCTGTTCCATTGATTGCCAACCGAGCTAGTTTGTGGGATACTCATGAAATGTCCTACTTTTTTGTTGCACAGTCTGAAATGTTTAATTGGTCAGCTTCTTAATTTACCAATTTGTATGTATAGTTATGACTATGATTCTCTCTCTTACTGGTAAGATTGTAAGAAAGTCTCTAATTTTTTGGGTTGTGATACAAAATGGTGCTTGGACTGAGGCTCTTACTATCAGAACCAGTATGGATTGGCCAGTTGGGTGCATAGCATGTCGTTAAATGGATGTTGGCTACTAATTATAAAAAATTCAATGTTAACTGATCATAAACCTGTATATTCAGGTTGTTGTGGATGGATATTCAGCACCATTAACGGCGGGGAATTTTGCAAAACTGGTAAGGTAGTTGAACCTCACTTCACCCTTAGGAAATTTATATATATATTTTGAATTTTGACTTGTGATCCTTTTTTCTTGGTCTTTAATGCTTTACGCCTATACATTTGGTATTCATCTCCTATATTCATAATTTTTAAGGGTGACCAGAAGTGGCTTCTGAATGGAAGATTTTTCTCTTCAAGGTTTATTCTTGTGTAGTCGATGTCTTAACCATCCTCTTTTACTGTTTACAGTATCCTACTCTGGCAGAGTGGCAGTAAATATAACTTCTTGATTCATCTTGAAATCAGATTAATTTGGCAAAATGATATAATACCTTGCAGAAGGATTACGTTTTTCATGGTTCCTAGTTTCACATCTAATTGAGAATTTCTTTCCTCCCATACAAAAATATTTTTTAAAAAATATGGAAGGATGTGAAGTATGAAGATCTAACAAGCTTGTGGGGATACAGCCTATTAAGGATATGTTTGAGAAACAAAGAGAAGTTTAATTGATCGGAATTCTACTAGCCTTATGCCGGTCTCACGTGAATACAAAGTCTGTTTATGCTAGTGCCTATGAAGTTTAATCTTTTCCAATATCTTTTTGGTGTCTGTACGTTTGAAATTGATAGGCTGTAATGCTCTCTGAAAAGAACATTTGATCAATTGACAATTCTTCAGGTAATTGACGGGGCATATGATGGGGCAAAACTTAACTGTACTGACCAAGCTGTTCTCTCAGACAGTGGACTTGATAAGAACGGTTATAATGTTCCTTTAGAGATAATGCCATCTGGGCAATTCGAGCCATTGTACAGAACAACATTAAATGTGCAGGTATGTCAATCTCTTATATCAACAAGACATTTCTTGTGAGTAACTCTTCTCATTTTCTTTTCTTTTTTGTCCATGCATAAAAGGATGGAGAATTGCCAGTCCTTCCACTCTCTGTATATGGAGCAGTTGCAATGGCACATAGTGAAGTCTCTGAGGAATATTCATCACCATACCAGTTTTTCTTCTATCTTTATGATAAAAGAAATGTAAGTTCAATTGGCTATTTTGTTTAAATTGATATTCAAGTTCAGGCTTTTGTTAGACTAACAATGAAAAGCAGATTTTTGAAATTAGTTTTTCATTTATTTTCTATCTTGGTGTGACACTATTCCTTTTTTTTTTTGTTCTTCTTCAAACTTACATTTTCATATATCTTGTGATGCAACTGCATTTGGTAGGCTGGCTTGGGAGGTTTGTCATTTGATGAAGGTCAATTTTCAGTTTTTGGGTATGATTTTATACTCCTAAAAATTTTCTTGTTTAGAAATGACTTTGGGCTTCCTTCATTAATAAAGAACAAAAAAATTGTTTCCTATGGATGGCTGCATTATTATTATTTGTTCTTTGGATCTTGTTTCAATATGCAGATACACAATTGTTGGGAAAGATATTCTTCCACAGATAAAAACTGGAGATGTGATTCGATCTGCAAAGCTGGTGGAAGGTCAAGATCGCCTCATTTTGCCAAATGAGAGCTAATTCTCTCTCGCCAAGCACATTATTTCCATTCTTTGCATATGCTGCATTTTAAGCGGCATCAGCCTGATTTTATTGCTGCAGGTTGGCTTGTCAAGTTTTTCATTTCCAGTATTGTTTGATATTTGAAGTTGAGTGATATGTAATGAAATTTATTATGTTTGCTCAACAGTGGAAACTCTCACCGATCCTTATACCAAAGAAACTCTAAAATCACCTTAATATATTTTATTCATCATATATATTTTTTTCTTCAAGTAATTAACTTTCAGTATGATTTCCTTTCTTTATCTTTCACAAATGGAACATGATAACAATATTCGGAACTTGATCTATAAAAACATTGGTACTGATTTCTATGCATTTAAACAATATAGAAAGGTTTTGTATGGATGGTCAAGCCTTAGTATTGTTGGGTATTTGAGATGATTCCTCATTGAAACATGCCTTTATGAAGTGGTGAACACCATTTTTAGGTAGAAACTCTTTTAGGGTTTTGTATGGAGGGTCTAGCGCTTCATTTTGGTGGGCATTTCAAATGGTTCCTCGTTCAGTTCAAGGACTTTGGATGTCAAACGATACAAAATAAGATGTGAGGTCTAGAGTATGGATGAGATTGATACATTATGGTGAAGGAACAAAATAAGGTGTGTAGTGTGTACAAAATGAGATCCATCATATAAGAAAGTGGTATAAAAATATATTTTTTTTAATATTTCAACGTAGATTTTGCAATTGTATTTCACACGTTGAAAATCATACCCTCTGTTTTAATACTTATTTTCAAGGATCACCACTTACATATGTAAATTGTAATCTTGTGTTTCACTTTATGTAAAAATACTATTTTGGTCTCTACATTTTGGGTCATAGTCAATATAGTTATTACATTTTGATAGCAATAAATATGGTTCTTATTATTTTCAAATTGCAGTTAATTTGGTTCATACTGTCATTTAACTCATTTCTCTAACAGAAAATGCATATGTGGCAAACAATTTGCATTTTTGGCATACCTAATGTTAAAAGATTAAATGAGATATTGATGTGTATAAATATTAGTGGTCACATCAATATTTAGATGGAAAAATAAGCCACACATCTACTTTTAAAAATGTAGGGATTAAAATGATATTTTCACTTTCACTTTATTCAAAGATACATATGGATAAAAGAGAGACCTAATGGTAGAGCCAAAATTTTTAGTTCCCAAGGTGGGATTGGGGCACAAGATTAAAATATAATATTAGAAGCAAATTAAACCAAAAAATATTAATCGAAATTAACAAAATAAATAAACAATTATATAACATTGTAATCATCAAATGTAATGTAAATGTAAACTAGAATTCATATTTCACACCTAAGTTATTTTACTAAGTTGCACTTGATGATTTTTCATATTATTAAAATAAATAAAAAATCAAATGAAGAGATTAATATAAAAGTACATTAAGTTTAAACATGTAATTTGATTACTCAAAATAAATTAAGGAAATGTTAAAAGTATTACAATTTGAGATTAAATTCTATAAGGATGGGGTATAAAGCTCATGTTTTATACCATCCAATAAGTGATTGCCACATCAGAATTTTATATAAAATTCAATACATCTTACCACGCCTAATAACATCTTGATAGATTCCCAATTTGGTTGGATTTATATATGGATATTAGAATTGATTGAGTGTGATTGTGTTTATTCTTAAATATGCAATAAGATGATGTGACATGTTAGGATTGGAGGAGTAAAATATGGGTTTTACACTATGTCCTTATAGAATTTAATCTCTTACAATTTACGTAAAAAGTTGTATTTTGCATCACTACCTTGATTGTTTTTAAAAAATATTTAAAATTCAAATGTCTCTTTTTGTATTTCTAATTATTTAAAATTAATGTTTTTTAGCAAAAATACACAATTTAAATCAATGAAGAGATTGATGGGGGAAAATTAGCAGAGGAAAAGAGGTAATAAGAATTTAATGCTTTTTTTTAATAGTTTTTTTAAGTTTAAAAATTTTAGAAGCCTTATAACTTAACTAGTACGTCCTAGTGTTTTCAGTTTAAATTTTTCTTCTCCCATTATAACTATTGATTTATTCAAAAAAATAAATGGCATTTTTTTTAATTTTTAATTTTATAAAAATAAAAAGACGGTTGAATATAAAATTATATATTACAACCGCGGTAGTCTTCGCCATGTGGCAACCAACTAGCCTAAACATGCTGGTTTAAGAGCATTCACAGCAGTGGAGCTATAATGCTATAATGCTAAAATTTAGCTTTAAAATCACAAAAAAAAGCTTACAGCAGTGGAGCTATAGCTATAAATTATAGATGAATTGCTACAGTGCACATCTATAGATAGATGTGCATTGTAGCTTGAAGCTAAAAATAATAATATTATTTTATTAACCATCCAACTTTACTTCTTTTATTTTTTTCATTTTATCCTAAAACCGGTCACAGCCTTGGGTCACTCTCATCTCATTCACTCTCTTGTTCATCTTTCTCTCAAAAGCTCACCTCTCATCTCCGATTGGTCAAAGCTCACTCTCATCTCCGATCTCATCGCCAGCCATCTTCATTTGCCGGCCTGAACTTCTTCATTCACCGGCCTGACGTCACTCTCTCTTGTTCATCTCTATCTCAAAAGCTCACCTCTCATCTCCGATCGGTCAAAGCTCACTCTCATCTCTGATCTCATCGCCGGCCATCTTCATTCGCCGACCTGAACTTCTTCATTCACCGGCCTGACGTCACTCTCTCTTATTCATCTTTCTCTCAAAAGCTCACCTCTCATCTCCGATCGGTCAAAGCTCACTCTCATCTCCGATCTCATCGCCGGCCGTCTTCATTCGCCAGCTATAATGCTATAATAGACTATCATGATGATTGAAAAATTGTTTTAGTAAAAAAAAAAATGTATAAGTATAATTTGGGGGTTAAAAAAATCACTTGTTTACACTAGACTATTATTTGCTATCATATGGTGGCGGCGGCGGCGGTGACGGCGATGGCGATGGCAGCGGCGATGGTGGCGGCGGCAGCGGTGGCGGTTATAGGTGGTTGTGATTGTTGTTTGTTGTAATGGATATATTATTTTATTGTAGTGGATATATTATTTTATTGTGATGTTTATATTATTTTATTGTGTTGAAAGCTAAAATAGATCCACTGCTACAGCATGTGTGTAGCTAAAATAGATAAAGTAACTTTTGGTGGAGCTAAAAAGCTAAATTTTTAGCTCCATTGCTGTGAATGCTCTAATAAAACTTCTCTATTACACTTATAGTGTGGGTTTGGATAGCCAGGTTTTGTGCGGTGTGTTTTCTGCCTACGTTTTCACTTTTTTTTTTTTTTTTTTTTTTTGCCGGTTTTTTTGACTTTGGGGGACAAAATTTACTGTGCATGAACAGTGCGGCACTGTTGACACACTGTTCATGCACTGTTTATACATTAAAAAATATTAAAAATAGGACCCACTGTACTATTTACATATTTAAAAATTATTTTGCTACAGTGTTTTCAGCAACAATCAATTTTTAGTAACTTTCAACAACAATAAACTCTATCCAAATGGACTCGTAACATCTTCAACCAATTAACTCTTAGCTTCGGCCTATAGGCTATAGATTACTTTGGCTGGAGCCATGAGAAACACCTTTGAATATGATGCTAACACGTGGAATTTAGAGCACATATTGCAAGCCAGCAAGGTCTCCACACACTTTGCATTTGCTTTGGAGAACTATGATGTCAGCTTAAAGCTCTTCTGTTACTTTGCACGTGTTTTTATTCTATTCTAAAGATTTGAACCCAATCCTACAATCTATACCCTTTAAACACTTATACTTACGGAATGACTAACGCCAATGGTACACAATAGTCATAATATATTTCTTAACTTTTGAAACTTTGTAGCAACAAGAAGACGTCATAAAGATCAACCACTAAGAGTCCGTCACAAAATTAAATTTCAATTATTGTTAATGCCCAAAAGTTCCATGAGTCTTCTAAAATTTTATAATTATAAAAATTTGTTGTGAGTCCATTATTAAGTTATCTTTTATATGTTTGTTTGCTTTTTTTTCTTCATAGAATATGTTAAAACTTATCTCTTGGGAAGGAAGAGCAAACTAATCTAAACAATCAAATTATATATACGTATACTATTAATTAGAAGATTCTACTTTTTCATTTTCAATTTTTGACGTATCAAAATATCTTCATACAAATTCTGAAATAACATATCCTTTAGTTTAATTTGTTTTGCTACAAAAAAGCAAAAAAGATTAAAATAGTAATACTATCTTATGTACAAAAGGGAAAAAAGAAAACCTTTATTCTCACTACCGGTTTGTATTAAAATGTTTGATTCCTATATGTATTTATTATCTATTTGAATTCAAATAATTCAATTGTCTTTATGAAAAAAAAAATACAAAATTAATACTTCTTCCAAAAAAATAAAGAATAATACTATCTCATGTACAAAAGGATAAAAAAAAAAAAAAAAAAAAACGTTATTCTCACCACCCATTTGTATTTAAATGTCTGATTCCTATTTTTTATCTATTTGTATTTAAATACTTTAAATATCTTTATTAAAAAAAAACAAAATTACTTCAAAAAAAAAAAAACCACTACTTCACGAAAAAATTACTCATTCTTATCCCAAAATTTCTATGGTTTAAAAAAAAAAAAAAAATCTTTAAAACATTCCAAAATTTTGTTATCCAAATTTTATACCGTTATCACAAATCCCCCCTCCATCCACACTAACATATATCATCTTCCTTTTGTTTGAATCTCAATTTTTTTTTACTTATTACAATTCTTATCCTAATTTATAAATTAAAATGTCCCATTGGGTTTTAACTTCTTATAGTTTTTTATCTCATTTTTAAACAGTATTCCACGTTACCTTAACTCTTTCTTTAAAAAAAAAAAAAAATACATGCTTATCTATATATCCTTTTAAACATTAGTATAACACTAAACCAAAAATAAATAAATAAATAAAAAAGAGTATTATTGCACGCGCAAAATATGTATGATGAGTCTAGTATATATATAAAAAGAAAGATACTTATAATTATTTTTATAATAATTAAGTAGGATAGTTTAATTACCACCACTTTATTTAATAACAAACCAACTCATGATTCTGCCCATATATTGGGATCAACATATTCAAATTGGTACTGAGTCAACAAGCAATGAAGTAACACCCAGTATCAGCACTTCTCCATTATGTGTGTATGCATCTTCATCCTTGTAAAGCAGATCCATTACTTGTGAGAAATTGAGAATTCGTGTGAGGAGAGGCATTGGCACTTGGATAGGTCTAAGGCACCCTTGGTTTATATCCTTCCATGCATTCTCAATTTGCTTTTGAAATTCGTTATGTACCTCTTCTTTTGAGACACCATGTTGCTTCATGTAGCAATCAATGCTTGAGACAAAATGCTCTCTCTTTTGCTCAAACTGCAACAAATAAATTCAGAAATACATAAATGTCATTCACTATAGGCCTACAATTGAGTTGCAGTGATGGACTAATCTCTTAAGTACCTCTTGGGAGACAATGTCATCCATTAGCCTGCATATGGTTGATGCTGCTTTAACAATCTTAGGCTCCTGAGAGACCCATTCGAAGGCCTCTTGTGTTACTATATCTCCCATGCCAACAAAAGATATGGTTATAACTGTAGGGTAGCCACTAGATTTTAAAGCATTACTCATATACTCATCCATTGTGGGTATATACCCTTCGTTAAACCACTTGGCTTCAACAAAATAGGCTTGAACGAGTTTTTTCATCTGTTTCCATTAAAGCATAAAATATTGTGACTGTAAAATTCAATTTTAATGGAAAAAAAGGGGGATGGGCTTAAGCGAATTATTATTATTATTATTATTATTAGTGAAAGTTCAAATGTATTAATTAATAGTATTACAAAATATTGTGACTATAAAATTCAAATATTATGAAATAAAAGGGGACGTGTTTAAGTGAATTAATTAATTATTTTTTGTGTGTGAAAGTTTAAGTGAATTAACTAATAGTATCATACCGCATCTGTTGCAAAGTAAACAAGGTATGATCTTCTTTCCTTGGACATCTCATCCTCAATTTCTTCATAAACATCCAGGAGAGCTTTATAACAGAACTTCATGTACTCAGGGAGTTGGTCTATACAGTTGATATCCCACCTAAAAATTAAATATTTCAATTAAGATTACAAAATTGATTTAAAGCCCATAAATTTAAAAACATGCTAGGTCCTATGCCTATGCTATAAACCTTTTAATCGCGTCTGTGAAGAGCTCAAGTTCTTCATAAGTACCATATGAATCATATATGTCATCTATGGTCGATGCCATACAAATTATTTTGGTTAGTATCTTCCTAGCAATTGAGTATTGGGGTTCAAAGTACACCCCCAAAATCCAGAAGTAGCACTCCACCACTCTATCTCGTGCAAAAGATAGTTTATTTGCAAAATCCAAATCTTTCCACCACCTAAGGTACAAATTCAACACAAACTGTCATTTAAAATCATGTCTTGTACAAGTTTTACACCAAGATAGAGCAATATTAATTAAAAACATACCTTGAGATATGACTAAGTTCCTTTTGGTGTTGTTTTTGTAATATGTTAAAATCTAGCTTTGCAAATTTTAGTAGAACTTCATTATGTGAAGCATTTTCTTGGTAGGTAGAGAAGTAATGCCTTGCCTCTACCCTTTGCAAGCACTTTCGAATAGGTCGCTTTAAGGCATGATTTACTTGTGTTGCAAGAGTAGGGTTTAAATTAGTCACCACTGATTTAAGGTAAGTAGTAGTAAATTTAAGTGCTTCATCAAGTATATCTTCTCCATGCACCCTCATATGTGTAGCTTCATACAAGTGTAACATTCCCTGCACATCATGAATAAGTGATTCCTTGAAGTTCCCCTTGTTGTCTTTGAATTTGTTGAAGATATCTGCTTCACCAACCAATACATGACATGAGCCAAATATGAGAATACAACTAGCTTATATTTCATTTTTGTTTTTTATTTTTGGGATAAGTGCTAGCTTTAAGTTTCCTAAAATAATATACACAAATAAATAGTGCAATCTAATGAATAAATAATAGATCAAAAAAAGAGGACTTACCACTTGGAATGTTATAACCTTGTTGTCTTAGTAATCGAAAACGAAGAGCAATAGGGTAAAGACTACCATGGTCTTCCTGACCAACCTCATTATGATGATCTTTGTAAATTTGTTGTAATATTTCTTCAATTTCACTTTCAAAATGGTACGACACGCCCAAGCGTTGGATTGCATCAATTAACTCCAACTTTTGTGAAGGTTTATCAATGGGATCCATTAGCAACTTCCCCACTTCTTCCTTCAACCTCTGAACTTGCTCCAAGTTGTCATTGGCTTCCTACAAAAGCAAATTGAAGTAAACAATTAACACATTGTGGCACAAATTTATGTGATTTAAAGATGATGCAGTTCAAGACTATGACATTTGAATACAAAATTTGGAAAGAATCAATATTTTACATTAGAATAATAAAGTTACATAGTCTGACACGTCGGGTAAAAGACGTATTTTATCTACGTACCATGGAGTCATTAGCATAGGAGAGGAAATGGTCTCCCCATAAGCTAGGACTATAATTCACCAAGGGACGTTTTTTATTAGAATTTGGATTCTTGGTTTGAGCAGGGACTGCGGAAACTTGAAGAGACATTTTCGAAGGTGGGAGTACTTAGTGTAGAAATGGTGCAACTGGTTTAAGACTTTTTGTATGCTCTTGTTTTTCAAGGACTAGCGTGAGTGAGATAGCTTATGTGTTTAATTAGGTATATATTTATAGATTTTTGGATGGGCGGGGATTATAAAAAGAAATATTACGTTCACAACATTTTTATAATATTTTCACAACAAATCATAAAAAGTAAGTGATTATTGGTTCTAATTTAAATTTATAACTTAAATTACTTTTTTTTTGGCCCACCCATAACCACCGATAAAAAACTACCACTTAATATTGGTTGTAAAAGTGTTGTAAAAATGTTGTGGACATAACATTTTTCATAAATAAAAGACAAGATTGAAAATAAAATTAATCAAAATAATATATATTTTTTGAATGAATAATCTAAATAATATTAATTGAGATTAGTAATAACAAAATATATAAAATTTATATAGGAATGTAATTGTCATACAAAATCTAATATATATAAATGTAAATTTAATTTATTTTTCATACCCGAATTTAGTTTATTCAATCAGAAGATTTGTAAAACATACTTCAATACAAGTTGGTTTAGAATTTGAATTCAAATAATTACTATAACTAGGTTTCTCTCCATAACAATCCAATCAAGAAATTAATTTGAATACATCCTTCTCAAAAAAAAAAAAAAATTTGAATACATAGAATTTAAACATGTAATTTGATTTCTTTTAGAAAGAGTTTCAATCTATGACGTCTGTTATTGATAATATTTTTTTATCATCAGACCAAGATACCAATTAATTTTTGATATAAGAGGAGATTGAACTCAAAATATTTTACCAGTTGAGTTAATTACAACCCACATAATTTGATTCCTTAAATTAGAGTTTGAAATTGTGATTAATTGTGGGTTTGGATCCACGTTTCCTGCGTCTACGTCTTCCACGTTTTTCTTTTCTTTTTTTTTGCTTTTTTCCACGTGTTTTACTTTAGGGACAATTATCACTGTTCACGCACTGTAGTATTACTGTTCACGGACTGTAACGGCATTGTTTACGCACTGTAGCATTACTGTTTATGTACTGTTCATAGGACCACATCCACTATATTAAAAAAAATATATTAAAAATGGGTCTCATGATATTATTTACACATTTAAAAATTATTTTATTATAATACTTTTAATTTTTAGTAAAAATAAATTGTATCTAAACATTTCTAAGTCGATAAACATAATAATGAGTACGTTTCTGTCTTTCATTTATCATGATTACGTGGGATGAAAGTGAAACTTCTCTTTAAAGAAAGGCAGTCGGCCAAAGGCAGTCGGCCAATGCAAATTTGTCGTGCCCGGAGCGAAACCACCAATTAAAGTCTTTGATTTGAGAACATGTCGCAAGCAAAAAAAAAATGTGTTTTGAGTTTTAATTTTTTAGTGGGTCATACTCATTTATTTTGTTTGCAAAGAGTCAAAATGGCGTTAGGAATCTATGGACCAGAGAGATTTTTTTTTTTTTTTTTTTTAATTTTAAGTGGGTCATACTCATTTATTTAAAATATATTTTTCGTACTTGTTTTGTTATGTTTTTTATACTACTAGTTATCCATCAACAAATTTATCCATCCTTTTTTAAATTCAATTTGTTTTTCAATTTTTACTCTCTCTCTCACCTTTTTTTTTTTATAAATATTTAAATGGATATTTTTTAGTAGACATTTATAATTAAAAAAATAAATATAACTAAATGAAGCATGAAAGTATAGAACAATAGAACCTAATTTATCAAAAGCAAGATTTCAACTTTGCTAAATAAACATATCTAATAAGTTTATTTATCACATAACTCAATAAATTAGTATTGATACAAAGTAAATTATAAATTCATATTTTCATTATATTAACTTTTATGCGGATATTTAGGTTTGAATAAAATATTTATTATTAAAAAAATAGAAAAAAAATTAAGAAAATATATATAAAATATACAAAAATAAACTACTTAAAATAAAATAATCGGATCTATATTAATATATAAAAAAATTACTGGGTTAAGGTAAAAAAAAAGTGATATAATAAATGGGAAAAGTCAATCAAAAGTATGCTTTTATGAAGTAAACAAAGCATACTAAGAAGTAACAAAAGTGGGTCAAACTTATGTACTATTAAAAAGTAGCAATTCCAAGTATGCTTTTATGCATTTTCTATCCCTGTCATATTAAGTTGCTCTATTACACCCCATGAGAATGTATACGGTTAAGCAGATATTTTACAGAAAGATGGCCCAAAAAGAAATCCATTACTACAAATTTTTTGTTACTTTTATTTCTTTATGGAAACCATCCAGATCGAAAATGGAGAAAGATGTGGGAAAATGTTTGCAGAAAAAGTATCTCAGTTTATCTGTCCTAGCCTCCTAGGTCCGCATCCTTGAAATTTGCTCGTCTATTCCCATGATATGTATGCTTAAATGCACATTATATCACTGTCATATTAAGTTGCTCTATTTCACCCCAAGAGAATGTAGATGGTTAAACAAATTTTTTACAGAAAGATGATTCCAAAAAATAACTCCATTACTGCGAATTCTGCAAATTCTCTGTTACTTTTGCTGCTGTTTCCTTCCAGAAAGTGGCAAAAGATAAATCCATTAATGCGAGCTTGAAAAGCATGTCAGTTTATCGGTCCTAGCCTCTATAGGTTCTTCTGAGTTCTGACCCTCCAAATTTGCCTGTCAACCCCTTGATGATGATGTCAAAAATCGTCAGTAAGTCATACAGTCCTCACGTAAAAAGAACTTATAGAGAATACTAGTATGGTACCAACCAAATACCCTTCGGAGATCAAGTTAGAGAACTTTCACAATTCTAGAGTGCCTAAACTGGGGAAAATTATGCGTACCTTGGTTTGTAAGGATCTTGGGGTTTTTATAGTAGCATGAGGTTGACATTCGTTTCTTGGCTTAAAAGATCTTTCCTTGTAGATCTTCTTAAATTCGCGTATCTTACGAGATTCTTTCCTAATAGGACTCTCTTGATTAGAGTTAATCGTGGGGCACAAAATATTTCCTTATATGCTCACGCGTGGAGGCCAAGTAAAACCATGTCAGCCTTGTCAAAGGTTCGCTTATCCTCTTCAGCTTCCCTCCGTCAACTTCTTATTCCGTCTATATATTCTAGTTGTCTCGTTCAGGTGTTTGTTGACCTCAAGGTACAGCCGTCAACTTTGAGGTGGAACCGTTGACTTTATCCTATCATTGTTGGGCCATGATCGTGCAAGTGAGGTTGACGAGTTCATTAGGACCGTCGCCTTTGCCTAATATGGACGAGTTTATTAATACCACAAAATTACCCTTATCAGTTGCCCCTTACTCCATAGCCTCGTCGACTTCAGCCAACGGGTTATGGAGTTCAATTCGTAGCTCTTTTTTATTATTATTATTATTTTTCATTTATCCGAAAAAGAGAGGACATTTATGGGTTGATTCCTTGAGCAGCCTTTATTAAATGCTTGAACATGTGGCTCAAGCGGGTTGGCCTTATTTCTGGACGAGGGTATCGCTTCATCTTTCGTGTGGCTCAAGCGGGTTGGCCTCATTTCTGGACGAGGGTGTCACTTCGTCTTTCGTGCATTTTTCACCCTATATATATCTCACTCCCTTCCTCATTTTCTCCTATTTCATCATTGTTGATCTCTCAAAAGAGTATACATGATACCTCTTTAGGTTGACTTAATGCGGAGCCACCACTTATTTTTTATATTACAAAAAATAAGAAAAATTATAAAATACAAAAGTGTATGACTGAATTGTCTCAAATTTTCATTTAATCAAAATATATACAATTAGTAGAAATTACATTGCTTCGGTCCTAGTTACAATCTAAGTAAAAATTACAAAGTTTTGGTCCTAGTTACATTCTACCAAAGAAAATGATAAAACACTAATCTATGAACCTAAAATCCTAGATTCGGGGACTAGGTTATAGAGTGGGAAGGTATTAGGCACCCATCTTGCCCAAACAAAGTTTGGTTTTCTAGACTCAAATGAATTTTTATGTAGCTACATACAATATGCAATATGATGTAGGCAATTATAAGATGCAATATGCAATTTGTTAGTTCTAGATCTAAGACTAAATTCTCTTGAAACTCTAAGATCTACCTTATTCCATGTAGAAGATTTAATCTTTATTTAAAAGAAAGTAAATTTTTAAGAACATTTAAATTTAATCTTTGGGATAATTACAGTAAACCCACCTGAGGTTAGGCTCGTTTTCACTTTGCCTACCCGTGGTTCAAAACTTAACACTTTGCCCACCTGAGGTGCCTTCTGTGAGGGATCTGTTACTCACCCCTCCCTTTGCCGTTAGAAAAACACATTTTTAGGAAAAAAACAAACATAACAAAGATCAAAAAGTTAGGATTTTTTTTTTTTTATTGCTTGAGAACTTCTATGAGAACAAAACACAGGAATAGCACACGGATCAAAGGCTCAATGAAATCACTTTTAATCTATATTAATATCAACAATCTCATAACAACTCAAAATTGTGAACCAATTTTTACAAGAAGACCAACAATCTCAAAACAACCAGCAACGTTATTAACAAAAGAGAGTGAGATAGAGATAAGCAATCAACAACCAAAGAATGAGGTAATGAGAAATCCAGCTGTGGGTTTGGATTGTGGTAGATCAGCCATGGGTTTGGTGGCGTGGTGGCAACCCTAGGTGCTGCTTGTGCCTCTCCTAATTCTCAGTCCTTTTCTGCACAACCAAACACCATCAACCTAGGAAAGGAAAGGAACCTTCCAACTTCAAACCCACTCTAAATCCCAGCCATAGTAGCAAAACACCTGAATCCGAATCTGACGACCATTGTCACAGTAGCAAAACACCTAAATAATCAACCTGACGAAATCGAATCCGACAACCCCATAACTCGGCGAATCCGTCGGTTGGCTCTCCTTGCAGCTCCTCAACCCAGATCATGATTGTGATTGTGATCATCTTCAGCTTGCGAAGATGAAGAGCACAACCATTGTCACAGTAGCAAAACTCCTGAATAATCAACCTGGTGAAACCGAATCCGACGACCCTACAACTCGGCGAATCCGACGGCTCTCCTTGCAGCTCCTCAACCCAGATCATGATCATGATCGTGATCATCTTTAGCTTGCGAAGTTGAAGAGCACAACCATCGTCATAGTTGATTCCATGACGGAGTGGGACAGTCTAGCACCGAAGTTGTTTAGATCTCACCAAAGATAGCACTGAAGTTGTTTGGTAGCTCTGTGCACATGTTGCTTATTTGCTTGTGGGTTTTGAGTACATGGGTGCTGTTTTGATAAAAAAGAGATTGATTTTTAGGCAAAGAAATAGCTAAGAGTACAGATTCAAACTAATACATGTTTGAATAACCCATTGGACAAGAGAATAGCTTGATTTGTGTTTTGTTCTCATAGAAGTTCTCAAACAATAAAAAAAAAACCATAACTTTTTGATCTTTGTTATATTTGTTTTTCCCTAAAAATGTGTTTTTCTAACGGCAAAGAGAGAGGTGGGTAACAGATTCCTAACGGAAGGCACCTCAGGTGGGCAAAGTGTTAAGTTTTGAACCACGAGTAGGCAAAGTGAAAATAGGCCTAACCTCAGGTGGGTTTACTGTAATTATCCCTTAATCTTTTAATGATAAATATGATGAATGTGTGGAGAAAATGAATTTGAATCTAGTTTTGAAAGGAATGACTGAATTTTTATAGAAAACTCTAGATCTGATTTTAGGTGTTGAAAATAAGCAATGTTATGAGAAAATTCCAGAAATGGCTTTATGCATTTAAAACAAGGAATTTTTATGAGAAAATTCTTGATCTGGTTTTAGATTTAAAAGAATGAATGAGATTTAGGATAAAATTTTAGATATGATTTTAGACGTTGAAAAAGCAAAGGAATTTTTATGGAAAATCTCAGATCTGATTTTTCGTGTTAAAAATAATAATAATAACGTTTTTAATCGTGTCAAAATCAAATCAATCAAGATGATGTGAAAATGAATGTATTTTAGTCATGAACAGTATGCATTTTGAACATATATGACAGGATTGACTTTTGTGCATGGAATATGAATAGATCTAAGACCCTAAATGGGAATTTGGTCCTAGATCTAAAATTCAATTAAGGTTAACACATGTGAATGATTTGAAATCTAAACATGGATCAGCAAGAATTAAACACGCAAACGAATGAAAATGAAAACATAGTATAAGCATACAAGAATTAAATCCACATCTTATATATTCATGTAAGGAATTAAAAAAAAATCAACTTGAATGTATTAAGCAAAAAGAAGAAGATAAAATTGCAACATTCCCAAAAGGAAATTATCGTTTTTCTTGTAAATCCACATCTTATATATTCATTATTATGAAATTTCCTTGCTTTCCACGGGACATACTACAGACTAGACGTATGTTTGATTAGGTATTCAGGGAGGACAAAAAAAAAGAGAGAGAAAATATTTTTGGTGAGTATTTGATTGAAGGGAAGGGAGGAAAAAAAAAAAATAGGGCCCGGGTGTTCAACTACTACCTTTTTGTTCAATTTCTGTTCAACTACTACTTTTTTTAAAATTTTTGTTTTTATTCCTACTTTGGTTTTTTTTTTTTTTTTTTTTTTTTTTTTTCATACTGTCGTTCCTTTTTTTTTTTTTCGTGTTCATTCATTTATTTTTTCATATGTTTTTCTTTGGCTCATCCTTTTTTTTTTTTTTTTTTTTTTCAATTTGTTACTTTTTTTTTAATCTAGTAGGGACATAAAAGTAAATTTATACAAATACATTTTCTATCATTCCACTTTTCCACCCTAAACCAAACATCATGAGGGAAAATTAAAATATTTTCTATTCTCCCACTTTTTTATCCTCTCTATTTTCTATCTTCTTATTTTTCCATTCCTCCAACCAAACGGACCCTTAAAGTTTTTATACATAAAAGGGTAAATTACAAATTACTCTCCTTAAATTTGGGGTTGACTATATTTTACACCCCAAAGTTTCAAAAACTTGATTTTACACCATGAAGTTTGGTTCCATTAGCAATTCACACCCCATGATTAATTTCAGCTGTTAAGTGACACATTATCATGTTGATGTATTTTATTTTTGCCAAATCAGCCCAAAATTACGTCGTTTTAGGCCTAAACTTTAACAAAATTCTCTAGCGTAAACGACACAGTTTAAGCCAAGTTCCTAAAATAGAAAAACAAAAACCACGAACAAGGTTGAGACCCATAAACGGCCAAACCTCATGAACCGTATCAATCATCTCGCGTGATCCTAGGCGGCGGTGGCAGCCACCTCCCCATCTCCGACTGCTCATGTTATTTTACACCAGCTCGAACCTAAGCCCCACGAACCCAAACCAAGGTTGTCTAAACCCCACAACTAGAGAGTCGCAAGAAAACAAGGTTGTCTTTACAGAGATGGAGGAGTTTATCTGGGTTCTCCAGCTTGATGAAGGTATTTTTCTTTTTACGTTTATTCATGTGTTTGCATAGAATTGAAATTTGAGCTGCCCCCGCCCTGGTTGAATTGAGATTTCTTCATATTTTAATATTTTTTACTGCTTTACCATTTTTGGCCATTCAATAGTTGATATCCATCCTTTTTATCTTGTCAAATTCAAGTTTAATTATGACCATTTTTCTTTGGAAGTTGTCCTGATCTTGTACCTATCGATTTCCTTGAGCTTCCATTTGTACCCCATTAAAATACAATTTCATGTCTTAGTTTGCTATAGGTTTTCAATTCCTCCAATGGTTTTATAAAAATATAAATAACTTGTACTTTTGTGCTCTTTTAGAAGCCTGTAGGCTTGAAAATGAAGATGTTTTTATGCAAGAAGATGAAGAGCCAAGAGCTTTTGATGAAGAAGTAAAAGATGAGGCTGGTGGATGGACCGAAGTTATAGATGTCAGTAAGATTGAGCACACTGTTGATAAGGACAAGGAGGAGATAGTGTCAGATGAAACTATCCATGAAGTTGCAGCTGGGAAAGGGTTATCAGGTGTGCTAAAGCTGCTTAAAGAGCGAGGAACAGTAAAAGAAAGCATCGAGTGGGGTGGCAGAAACACGGACAAGAAGAAGAGCAAACTCGTGAGTATTGTAGATGATGATGAACCAAAGGAGCCTCATTCATCTGCTCTGGTTGATTTTATTAAGGAGATTTGCATAGAGCGGACAGATGAATTTGGGCGAGGCCGCCACCGCCGCCTGGGATCACACGAGATGATTGTTTTGGGTTCATAAGGTTTTACAGTTTGTGGGTCTCAACCTTGTTCGTGGTTTTTGTTTTTAGATTTTAGGAATTTGGCTTAAACTATGTCGTTTAGGCTAGAGAATTTTGTTTTAAGTTTAGGCTTAAAACGACGTAGTTTTGGGACTAATTTGGTAAAAATAAAAGGCATCAACATGATGATATGTCACTTAACAGCAGAAATTAACTGTAGGGGTGGATTGCTAATAGAATCAAATTTCAGGATGTAAAATCAAGTTTTTGAAATTTTAGGGTGTAAAATTTAGTCAACCCCAAATTTAGCAATGTAATTTGCAAATTTACCTTACATAAAAAGTCAAGTATGAAAAGATTGAAAGCACCTTATTTATTTATTTATTTGAAAAACAGAAAGCACCTTATTTAGAGCTTTAAAAAATCTACTTTACGTACTTTGCATTTGGGATGAAAACCACGTATATATAAATTGTTTTAATGACTCATATCTTTTGAAATTGTTGTGAATTTTTATTGTATCTTTAACATGACTTATACTTTTCTCTAATTTTTTACAATTTCATACTTTTTCTATAAACCTAATTTTTAACTACAAAAAATAAAGAAAGAAAATTTTAATTGTACATAAATTTTTAAAAAAATTCAAAGCACTAAAACATTAATACAACTTTATAGGTATATTATTATATTCTTAACACTCTTACATTGATTTATTTTAATTTAAACATTATATATTTAAATTAATCTTTTAATGTGATTGTTACTAAGTATAATTTGATTGTTTTTGTTTTCTTTATTTTAATGGTATGAAATATATATACGTGTAGTTAATTGAGTTTATAAAGAAAAATGATCATAATAATAATTATTGAAATATCATTTATCTTGTCCCTCTTAAATTGAAGTCGTGCATGGCTCCACCCCTACCTTTCATTTAATTAAAAGTTCCAATGGTTTCCAAGAAATCCGTACACTAGACTACGTTGGTCGGTAGAAATAATTTCAGATGCGTTGATTTTCATGCCCAAGTGGCCTACTGAATACATGTCAATTGTCATGGGCCCTCAGGCCCAAAACTTGTGGAAAATTTGTGGCCTTGGAGTAGTAGCTTTATATTATTAATGGACCCACAAATTAATGGTTGAGACTTGGAGTCCCTAGTTGTATGGCTTAAAATGGTAGCTTTATATTATTAATGAAACCACAAATTAATGGTTGGAGACTTGGAGTCCCTACTTGTATGGCTTGGAATAGAGTTGGTATAAGATGTTTTGGATGCATGTATCCTCATACTCACGTGAGGGTAGGCTCCATAAGTGTAAGACTCACCCTCATGTGAGTGTGAAGATGTATACATCCAAAACACCTTGTATTTTCCCCTTGAAATGCTAGCTTTATATTATTAATGGACCCACAAATTAACGATTGGAGACTTGGAGACCTCGACTTGTAGGCTTGTCCTCTCTTATCAAAAGGTAATTATTCAGTATTTTCGGAGTATTATAAATGTGTACTCTTCCCACTCATATAAGTATAGGTCTCACTAATTAAATTTATGGTAAGATCCACAATTCATGTGAGGAAGGAGTATGCATTTATGGTACTCCTGGAGTATTCAATAATTTTCCCTGATCAAGATACCACTGTCGATGCCAGACAGCTAATGAGATATGGACTGAATGAATCTAATTGGTTTTTGTTTTTGCGGGAGACTCACTAATGCTAACCGCATTGGTTGTGTGATTGAAATAGCAGTGGAAGCTATAGCAACGACCCATCTGCGAGTTCCTTCAATTGAACAACAAGATCTGTGCGAGTCGAGCATCACAATCTATTGAATTTTTTGTTGGGTTTGATCAAAGCATATGGAGAAGAACATCAATTTTTGTATGATTAGAACAATGTGCAATTATGTGGCTTGATTTTTACTCTAATAAAAAATATCTAAAAAATAACATTGATGTGAGATTAGTTTATCCCCTTCGATAAAGGAACATTCTAATATTGATTTTGCTTTTTTTATTTTTATTTTTATTTTTTTTTATGGATCATTTTGAAGGTTTTTCCTTCAATTCTTTATTTTTTGGGTGGATTCATGTTGTTAAATTATCCTTTCATTCCCATTTAGAACATGTACACCATATATTTGACAAAATGTCTTGTTCACTTTTGCTTTTTTCTTTTTTCATAATTCAATAGTTATACTCTTACATTGGTTTAGGTCAACTTCATGGTTTGTGTCTCTTGGTTTTAGTTGTCAATGGAATCACTAAAGCACTAAAAGGCCACCCATGTGACAAACCAAAATTGCTATTGACAATTGATGGGTGTACTTTTTTTTTGGGTTCCTTTTGGTTTTGCAAGGTGCTGGGAAAAAGTTGGTTTTTTTTTTTTTTTTTTTTTAGAGTCAACACTGAGTATTATTATTACGTTGCTGGAAAATCAGAAGTAACAACATGACTAATATATGTTGGAACATGTTCTGATACATAAAAATAAACTATGCTCTAACCCGTCAGTTTTTCATGTACGAAAGAGCCTGCAGTCTAAGCTGGCGGGGTTACACAACTAGAGAAAGCTGAAGGTTTCAAGGCTGACGGACAGTGGATCGGAGCTCTTGGGCAGTCCACAGAATGTAGCATGGAATTGACGCCGACGTGGTTGAAGGGGATGAGGAAAGTTGACGGCCCTAAGGCCGACGGTTCTAAATAAACCATGACTTGGCCACCACGCATAAGTAATAAGGAAATTACTTGCATTCCACGCTCAGTGTTAGAGTCCCACAAGGAAAGGATTCCGCAATCTACGCTCATGAAGACTCTTATAAGGAAAAGACTTCTACTCCAAGGAAGAGAGGTCAACCCTCTACTACTATAAAAACCCCAATACCCTCACAAATCAAGGTATGCATAATTAACCCCTCTCTAGCACTCTAGAGTTGAAAAGAAGTTCTAACTTGACCTTCGGAGGGTATTTGGCCAGCACCACACCGGTGCTCTCTGCGAGGTCTTCTCCTTTTTGTTGTGCAGGTGCTGATTCGAGTGTGCAAGTATTGTGTAGCTCACTGGTGGTTTTTTCGGCATCATCAGTTGGCGCCGTTTGTGGGAAACGATAATTTGTCGCAATCCGCAAGCCGTATTGTAGTTTCCCGGACAAGAGAGTTGCATGGTACTCACTCGCTCAATGGCAACCACAAACGACATTTAAGGAGAGGAACCACCCACGACTGCCCTCAAGAGACAGGTTTGAACTCTCGCCGTAGCCGTAGAATGCTTCACCAAATAGAACCACAACCTAGAAGAACAGCTGCGCCAGAAGAATGCAGCATCAAATAACCAACTAGAAGATCAAGAAGGGAACAGCATTGAAAGAAGAAACCAGGAAAGACCCGAGGGCAGCAACGCCCCGAGCAGACCTGAGAAGCAGAACTTGAGCATGCCATCCCTCGCGGATGCTATTCCGCCACATATAGTCACTGAGATGCAGGCGATGAAGGAGCAAATGGAGGTTATGATGAACGCCCTCAAAGGAAGGGTATCTAGTGACCTTGACGATCTGGTAAATCGCACCGACTTGCCATTCACTGCAGCCGTCAATTCCTTCCCCCTACCATATAAATTTCGCATGCCCTATATAGAGAGTTACGACGGAGTGAAGGACCCTTTGGATCATCTGGAGACCTTCAAAACTCTGATGCACCTTCAAGGCGTGGCGGACGAAATCATGTGTAGGGCCTTCCCTACAACGCTGAAGGGCCCCGCAAGGGTATGGTTCAGCCGGCTGACGCCAAACTCCATCAGCACTTTCAAGGAGTTGAGCGCTCAGTTCACTACACAATTTATCAGGGGACACATGTATAAGAAGTCTATGGCATGCTTGATGAGTATCAAGCAACAAGAAGACGAGACATTAAGATCCTACATAACATGCTTCAATAAAGAAGCACTCTCGATTGACGAGGCCGACGACAAGATACTCGTAGCAGCCTTCACAAATGGGTTACGAAAGGGTAAGTTTTTGTTCTCTCTGTATAAAAATGACCCAAAGACCATGTCAGAAGTACTCTACAGGGCCACGAAGTATATGAACGCTGAAGATGCGCTGCAGGCTCGAGAGGAAAAACCGAGAGGAAAAACCAAGGAAAAGGGAGAGGCAGGAAGATTCACGACAAGACCAAGGGCGGAAGAAGCCGAGGACAAGAGACAGAAGGGATGAAAGGCGACCTAAGCCCCTAGGGGGAAGATTCACAAGCTTCACTTCGTTAACCACCCCGATAGATCAAGTCCTAATGCAAATTAAGGACGAAGGGACCCTGACTTTTCCCGGAAAGCTAAAGGGAGACCCTAGCAAGCGCTCTAGAGACAAATATTGCCGCTTCCACCGAGACCATGGTCATGACACGGCACATTGTTACGACTTGAAGCAACAAATTGAGGCCCTCATAAGACAAGGAAAATTGCAAAAGTTTGTGAGCAAAGAAAGAATGGATCCATAGCCTCAAGAGCAGCCCCCCCCCCCCCCCCCCCCCCCGACGGGATAACGACCGTCAAAGACCTCCCTATCGGCGACATAAGGATGATTATAGGAGGGACTACTATGGGGTCATCTAAAAAGGCTCGAAAAACATACATCAGGATGGTCCAGAACGTCCAATTGATGGGTTCAATACCAAAAATAGCCCAAAGAGAGGGTCCTATTGTTGGGTTCTCAGAAGAAGACGCGCGACGCCTCCACCACCCCCATGACGATGCGATTGTCATCAGTCTACGAGTAGGGGACTACAACCTGCACCGGGTATTGGTCGATAATGGCAGCTCGGCAAACATTTTGTACTACTCGGCGTTTCAGCAAATAAGAATTGGCAAAGAGCAGCTAATTTCGACAAACGCCCCATTCGTCGGTTTTGGAGGAACAAGGGTATTTCCTATGGGCTCGATTACATTGTCTGTAACAGCAAGTGACTATCCTCAGCAGATCACCAAGGACGTAACATTCCTCATAGTTGACTGCTCATCTGCCTACAATGCTATCTTAGGGTGGCCCACCCTCAACTTATGGAAGGCAGCGACCTCAACTTACCATTTAATGATTAAATTCCCTACCGAATATGGAGTAGGAGAGCTACGCGGAGATCAAGTGGCCGCACGCGAGTGTTATGTGGCTATGATGGAAATGGATGACCACTTCCAGGCCATGAGCATAGAAGAGCACCGAAGTACAACGGAGCCCACTGAGCAGCTTGAAGAAATCCCTCTTGACGACTCCACACCTGATCGGACAACAAAGATTGGAACCCTTGCCAATCCCATAGTCCGACAAGCACTTACTGCCTTCCTCAAGAAGAATCGAGATGTGTTCGCCTGGAGTCACGAGGACATGCCAGGTATAGACCTTTCAGTCATGGTACATAGGCTGAATGTGTCACCTAGCTTTCCACCTGTCCGACAAAAGAAGTGGGTGTTTGCTCCAAAACGAGATCAAGCCATAGCTGAGGAAGTCCGTAAGCTAGAGGAGGCAAACTTTATTAGGGAAGTCTACTACCCTGACTGGCTAGCGAACGTAGTGATGGTGAAGAAAGCTAGTGGGAAGTGGAGGATGTGCGTAGACTTAACTAACCTAAACAAAGCATGCCCCAAAGACAACTATCCCCTCCCAAGGGTCGACACCCTAGTAGACTCTACAGCTCAACATCAGCTGCTAAGTTTTGTGGACACTTTCTCCGGTTACAACCAAATCAGGATGCACGAAGCCGATCAAGAGAAAACTTCGTTCGTAACCAGCCAAGGCCTCTTCTGTTACAAAATAATGCCATTTGGTCTAAAAAATGCGGGCGCAACATACCAAAAGCTTATGAACAAGATGTTCGCACAGCAGATCGGGAGAAATGTCCAAGTCTACGTAGATGACATGCTGGTAAAAAGCCGAAGAGAGGAAGATCACTTGAAAGACCTCAGGGAGACATTTAACACTCTTCGGTCCTACAACATGAAGCTTAATCCAGAAAAATGCGCCTTCGGGATGACAGCAGGAAAATTCCCGGGATTTATGGTATCACAGAGGGGCATCGAGGTCAACTCGGACAAAATCCGGGCTATAATGGAGATGGCACCACCAAAGAATGTGAAGGAGGTACAAAGCCTCAATGGCAAGATAGCAGCGCTAAATAGGTTCGTCTCAAGGGCAACGGACAAGTGCTTACCCTTCTTTTGCACACTGAAGAGATCCTTCGAGTGGACTACCGAGTGCCAACAAGCATTCGAGGAACTGAAAACTTATCTCTCCTCCCCACCATTGCTGAGTCCCTCGCAGCCAGGTGAAGAACTTTTTCTCTATCTTGCCGTCTCCCCAACTGCCGTCAGCTTCGCCCTGATCAAAGAAGAAGAGAGAGTGCAGAAACCTGTGTACTACACTAGCCTGGCGCTTCGCGGGGCCAAAGAAAGATATCCACCAATGGAGAAACTTGCCTTCGCATTAGTTACGGCAGCACACAAACTCAAGCCATACTTTCAAGCCCACACGGTGGTCGTCCTGACTGACAAGCCTTTGCGACGGGCAATGAGCAACCTTGAAACCGTCGGACGACTGGCACTATGGGCCACAGAATTAAGTGAGTTTGACGTCTAATACCGCCCGTGAACCGCCATTAAAGGGCAGATCGTCGCAGATTTCATAGCTGAGTTCACAAATGGCGAGGATGGGGGGGAGGGGCCAGAGTAATCTCCTCTATAGAGCATACAAGTAGACGGATCCTCCAACAGGCAAGCTGGGGGTGCCGGCGTCGTACTACAGTCGCTTGAAGGAGACACGGTTGAGTGTATGGTCCGCCTCGAGTTCCCCACCACCAACAATGAGGCAGAGTACGAAGCTTTAATAGCAGGGCTGGATCTCGCCAAGGTTATAGGAGCCAAAAGCGTGATCATTTACTGCGACTTTCAAGTCGTGACCAACCAGATGAACGGGGATTACAAGTGTAAAGGCGAAAGAATGAAGAAGTATCTTGACCAAGCAAAAAGGAGGGTAAACAAGCTAAAGGCCGAAATTATACAGATCCCCCGGGGAGAAAACAAGCAAGCTGACCGCCTAGTCAAAGCTGCTTCAGCCGAACATATGGCCACCCTTGGTAATGCACTTTCCTTCGTCCAGCTCTCTCCACTTATAAATTCTGTCGATGTACAAGAGCTTGGTTCCAAGAGCGATTGGACCGCGCCATTAACCTCTTATTTGAAGAACGGCGTATTGCCAAACGGAAAGGAAGCCGCATGAAAACTGAAGGTCCAAGCAGCAAGGTTCGTTCTAATAAGAGACGTCTTGTACAAAAGGGGCTTTTCCCGCCCCTACCTAAGATGCTTAGGTCCGGAGGAAGCAGATTACGTTATGAGAGAGGTACATGAGGGAATCTGCGGAAACCACTCAGGGTTGAGATCATTAGTGCACAAGCTAGTGCGAACGGGGTATTTTTGGCCAACCATGCAGAAGGATGTCGAGGCTTATGTAAAGACCTGCGACAAATGCCAAAGGTTCAGCAATGTCATCAGACAACCACTCGAAGAACTTACCCCGATGACAGCGCCATGGCCGTTCGCTCAATGGGGATTGGACATCATGGGGCCATAACCTACGGCGATACGACAACTGAAGTTTCTGGTAGTGGGCATCGACTACTTTACAAAGTGGGTGGAAGCTAAAGCTTTGGCCACCATTACAGAGAAGAACGTATGAAATTTCATCTGGCGATGTATCGTATGCAGATTTGGCATCCCTAGAGTCTTAGTCTCAGACAACGGGAAGCAATTCGACAATGACTCATTCCGGGACTTCTGCTCACAATTGGGGATACGGAACCACTACTCCCCCCTGCCCACCCTCAAGCCAACGAACAGGTCGAAGTCACGAACCAATCCTTGCTAAAGATCATCAAGACTCGGCTCGAGGGGGCAAAGGGTATATGGGCAGAAGAGTTACCAAGCATACTTTGGGCCTACAGGACTACAGCAAGGACACCAACAAGAGAAACACCGTTCCGATTAACATATGGGAGCGAAGCAGTCATCCCAGCCGAAGTCGGTCTCACAAGCTACAGAGTGCACAACCATGACGAACAGAAAAACGACGAGGCCATACGTTTGCAGCTCAATTTAGTGGAAGAGGTCAGGGCAGCAGCAGAACAAAGGCTTGCACGGTACTAAGAACGCATGGCCAAGCACTACAACTCCCAGGTCAGACACAGAGATTTCCAGGTTGGAGACCTCGTTCTGAGAAAAGTCATGGGCGCAGCAAGAGACCCAACCCAAGGAAAGCTCGGCCCAAACTGGGAAGGACCTTACCGAGTCATGGTGTGGCAGAGGAAAGTCACTTACCATCTAGAGACATTAGACGGACGGAAGTTGCCGCATCCTTGGAATGCTGAACACCTGCGAAGATACTACCAGTAGAGATGATGACGTGAAGAACAACACCTCTCTTTATTCATAGTTCACTCATCAGATTTATTATTTACTTTTAGGTTTTTGCTACAATAAGCCTAAAGGGTAGGTTTTTTTTTTTTTTTTTTTTTTTTTTTTTTTTTTTTTTAACTTTGGTTTTTGCTACAATAAGCCCGAATGGGCAGATTTTGTTTTTTAGACTACTTTTTTATAGATACATGGCAATAAGAGGAGTTTATTTAGAACTACTGAAGTTTCTACTTTCAAGTTCACATTCGCAAAAAGTGGACGACCTTGAATTTACAAGAAAATTGGCAAGTCCACGAGATGGACAAAACCATACAGCTGACGGTCTAATAAACGACCTAAGCTAAGAAACTCTTTTGCTACAATAAGCCTAAAGGGCAGTTTTTTTTTTTTTTTTTTTTTTTTTTTTTTTTTTTTTTTTTACTTTGGTTTTTGCTACAATAAGCCCGAATGGGCAGATTTTGTTTTTTGGACTACTTTTTTTTATAGATGCATGGCAATAAGAGGAGTTTATTTAGAACTACTGAAGTTTCTACTTTCAAGTTCACATTCGCAAAAAGTGGACGACCTTGAATCTACAAGAAAATTGGCAAGTCCACGAGATGGACAAAACCATACAGCTGACTGTCTAATAAATGACCTAAGCTAAGAAACTCAGCTACAAAGCTGACGGTCTAATAAAAGGCTGACAAAATTGGCCAAAGTCCACAAGACGGACAAAGCCATACAGCTGACGGTCTAACAAACAACCTAAGCCAAGAAACTTAACTACAAAGCTGACGATCTAATAAAAGACTGACAAATTGGCAAGTCCACGAGATGGACAAAGTCATACAGCTGACGGTTTAATAAACGACCTAAGCTAAGAAACTCAGCTATAAAACTGACGATCTAATAAAAGACTGACAAATTGGCCAAAGTCCACGAGATGGACAAAGCCATGCAGCTGACGGTCTAATAAAAGACCTAAGCTAAAAAATGCAGCTATAAAGCTGACGATCTAATAAAAGATTGACGGATTAGCTGACGGTCCTACATTAATGACCTCATCTAAAAAAAGTAATAAAATTATCAAAATTGGGCAAGTCCATAAGGTAGATGACCTTAACCCAAGGAAATATGTTGATAAAACTCCTAGGAGCAACAGATCGAAAGTATAGGAAAAAGACAAGTAGACGAATCTCGCTTAATAAAATAGACTAAGTCCTTAAAAGTGACGGGCTCACCCAAATGACCATCTATTTGAAAAATTGAAGCTAACGGCTTAATTAAGCCAACGATTCCATGTTGGCTGACGGTGTCACTAAACTAGACGGCGTCACTAACATAACCTACAAATAGGCTGACGAACCCAACCTACAACTGGGAGATAGCAAGAAAAAGAAGCGCAAGAACGAAACAGCCATACATATATGATCAAAAACGACGGATATCATAAGCAAAAATAAACTGAGTACAAATAGAAGCCCCAAAAACCAAGGGGGCACTTGAAAACATTGTTTGTAGACGGAATAAAATACATCTGTTACAAAAAGATAAAACTATGGCTGGGAAGAGGAGTGTCACTTAAGGCCTTGTTTACTTCTTCTGAACAGGAGGGTCGTCTGCATCTAAAATCTCCACAGAAAGGTTGGTAGAAGAAATTGGAGGGTTTGCAGCAGGCTGAGCCAGAACAACCCCGTCGTCATCACGAGGAGGTGCATCTCCAGGTCCGTCACCCTCAATATTGACGGCGTCGTTAGCAGGCGTCATTGGCACGGCATCATCCAAGGTGATTCCAGAAAGATCCAACTCAGGGAAGGCTGACGCAACCTGCTTAAGGCAGTCATCAAACCCTGTTCCGTAGTATCCGCCACAAGAATCAACAAAGGAATCTGACTCCTTGAATTTCTGGACCGCGTCAGCCCCAGCCTGCTTCGCCTGCTTACGAAGGGTCGTCAGCTCTTGTTCTTATTTCTCCTGCTGATGACCTGCCTCCTCTAACTTCTGTTTCGTTTATTTCAGCTCGACATTCAATAAACGCATGGCCTCCTTATATTGAGCTTGTTGATTTAACATGTTTTTATTATGTTTACTAACGCGAGCGACGACGCCTTCCTTGGCCACGCATCGGTCCTGGAGCGCCTTTACACGAACCAGGGCCTAGAAAAGGATACAACCGTCAGTCATTGAATAGGAAGAAGATAAGAGGAAAAAACCAACTAGGGGAAACAGCTTACCCGTGTGAGGTCAAACAAAGTTGACGCTCCCGATTCCTCCGTCCCCAACAGCGCACAAGGGTCAATGTCCATCGGCTTTATAAGTGATTCTACTGCTTCGATGGCGAAGTCCTTGTGCGTCAAAAGGCAATGGGGCCCTTCTAGGACGGGACCAGAAGAAGTCATCATCCCCTTTCCAACTCCATGGCCTGACTTAGGGGTTGACTTCTCTGGGGGTTCGTTCCCAGAACTGATGACCGTCTTCTTCAACGGACGGTTATCCTTCTCGTCGGTCTTCCTCTTTGGCGTGCTTTTGGTAACGGATTTGGGAGCCGACGAGGACGCCAACTCCCCTTTTGCCCTTTGTTCTTCCTTCTGACGTGCAGCAACAGCCCTTATCTGTTGCTTGGCTGACTCCATCTCTGCAAAAATACCAGATACGGGTAAGAGAAACTGACGGGGAAAATTGAAGTAACAGGATTCTAGGAAGTAATTACTCATGACGGCGAGAAAAATCTTCTAGCTTGCGAGCTTCAGGCATCGGTTCAGGACCCTCGCAGTACGTGTAAAGAGTGTTAAGAGTAATTAAGTCTCGACACGATCGTTGCTCAATGGGAAGCTCGAGAACCCGACAGATAAAATCCTCTTGCTCTTCAGTTATATGAGGACGAATGTGGGCTGAAGAAGAAAAAGTGGACGACGTTAAAAAACTTCAAAAGACAGATAGGAAAATGCATGAAAGATAACAAATAATTAACTGACGAGAATAAAAGCTGACGGTTGAAACCTGAATCTTTGATAAAAGCCCAGGTGTTATCAAAATAACCATGGGGCATCGTCTCCCACTCTTCTTTACGGCATACCTAATCCGTCCCTTTAACAAAAAAGTATCTTCCCTTCCAGTTTCTATTCGAATCTGGCATCTCAGACAATAATCTTAATTCCCTGTCCCTGACGGTAAAATGGTACATCCCTTTCGAAGAAGATTGGTGTTGGGGTCTATAACATAAGAAGAACTCGTCTAAAGAAAGCTGACGGTGTCCTCCATTTAGATGACCCCATAAGACCTCAGCACTTATAAAAATCCTCCACGAATTTGGAGCAATCTGACTAATAGACAACCCCATAAAGTCAGCCAACTGACAGTGTAGGGCCGTCAGGGGCAGCCTTAGCCCCGCAGTAAACATGGCATGATACATACCGACGTCAGCAGTTCTTCCCGTGTAGCATCTCTCGCCATCCCTAGGCAGATGGATAGGGATGTGGTCTGGGATTTGGAAACGGGTGCATAACTCTTTGAAGACTTTATCACTTATATTTATTAAAAACTTATTGACGGCCCATTCTTTGGGAAGGATGAAGGGACGGCTACCTGCTGGACTTCCTACTATCCCCTTGCAAGACTCCTCATCACCTTCATCCCCGTCACTATCTCTCTCTTCTTCTCCCTCAACTTCACCTTCCTCACCCACTACCTCCTCCTAATCTTCGCCTTTATGACTCCCTACCTTCTCGTCAGGAGTTTGGGCTGACGTTTCCCTCTCTGATGACCAGGAAAAGCTCCCGGACTCATCACCCGAACCAAATACCTCGTCATAGCCCGCTCCATCACGGACCGACGACTGACCACTCGACTTGTCACTTGACATCTAACTACCTACAAGTGACGGATTTAATCTAAGCACCTAAGATGACGACCTCACTTTAGAAAAATGGATAAAAATAAAACATATACAAAGAGATAAAAAGAACTTACAAGCTTCTTATAATGGGTGACGGATGAAAACGCGACGACAGTGCAGGCAACGAGGTAGGAGGATTGATAGAAAGAAAGCGACGGATCTTCTCTCCAGGAATCAAAAAATAAGAAATAGGAATAATGAGGTGAAATAAGCAGAATATATATAAAGGGGGCATACACAGAAGACGAAGCGACGCCCTCGTTTAGAAGCGGAGCCAACCAGGGTATGCTGTGTGTCCAAAGCATTTAATACCAGCTGCATTATTTTCTCTCTCCTGGCTAGAATGAAAGTAAGCAACAAAAAAAATAACTCCATAGCTCGTCAGTTTTGACTGACGGAGATATGGAGTAGGGGGCAACTGATACATAAAAATAAACTATGCTCTTACCCGTCAGTTTTTCATGTACAAAAGAGCCTGCAGTCTAAGCTGACGGGGTTAGACAACTAGAGAAAGTTGAAGGTTAAAAGGCTAATGGACAGTGGATCGGAGCTCTTGGGCAATCCACAGAACGTAGCATGGAACTGACGCCGACGTGGTTAAAGGGGATAAGGAAAGTTGACGGCCCTAAGGCCGACGGTTCTAAATAAAACCATGACTTGGCCACCACGCATAAGTAATAAGGAAATTACTTGCATTCCACGCTCAGTGTTAGAGTCCCACAAGGAAAGGATTTCGCAATCTACGCTCATGAAGACTCCTATAAGGAAAAGACTTCTACTCCAAGGAAGAGAGGTCAACCCTCTACTACTATAAAAACCCCAATACCTTCACAAATCAAGGTACGCATAATTAACCCCTCTCTAGCACTCTAGAGTTGAAAAGAAATTCTAACTTGACTTTCGGAAGGTATTTGGTCGACACCACACCGGTGCTCTCTGCGAGGTCTTCTCCTTTTTGTTGTGCAGGTGCTAATTCGAGTATGCAAGTATTGTGTAGCTCACTGGTAGTTTTTTCGGCATCATCATGTTCCATCCAGATTAATAAAGGAAAAGAACAATTGCTCTCTTGGTTAAAGTATGGGCTGCACAATTGCCCTGCCGTCTAGCATGAGAGAAAGAAAAAGTTCGAAGCAAACCTACAATAGATATCGTGTCTTTGATAATCTCCCTAATGGATGAATGATCCCCTTCTGCTGACCTCAAAGCCCTCCAAACCACCTCAGAATCACCTTCAAATTCATAACCAGTTAAGCCCAATTCCACTGCAAATCTTGTTGCCCTTCTTGCAGCTAGTGCTTCCTGTACGTCCACAAAACCCAGATAAGGAATTTTCTCAGCTAAGGTAGCAATCACGAGCCCCTTAACATCTCTAATTATAACCCCTATCCCTACTTCCTCCGACTCGGCAAAGACTGCGCCATCATAATTTGTTTTGTACATTCCATCCCTTAGAGGTTGCCATTTTATACTTCCCTTAGGTTGCTGCACTTTTGTCTTCTAGAATTTTGATTCAAAGTTTGAAAGGCACACTCTAGCTACTTAAAAAAAAATTTCACTCTTCAAGCCTCTCTCATTCGTCTGTCCAGCACAATGGTATTGTTTTGATTCGGTTTGCCTCAAAGCTCAAAAAATGCTGGTGTAACAATTTAATGTTCCAAGTGCGGGTGTTTGGGTTTATGAGTGCAGCAACCTGAGCACTTTTTAATGCCGGTACATGTGGAGAAACAACCCTGGCAAACCCCTTCCTTGGTAGCCAATTGTCCCTGTAAATATCTATACTCTTCCTATCTCCTATTCTCCACCTCATATCCATCAAAATCACTTTTCTCGACTTGAGAATACTCTGCCAAGCATAAGAACCATTGACTGCTGAGGCTTAAAAAATGGACCCCTTAGGAAAGTATTTCGCTTTAAAGACCCATTAAAAAAGAGAGGATTGGTCCTTCAATAGTCTCCATACTTGTTTTCCCAACATTGCATCGTTGAATTTCTCCAAGTCCTTGAAACCCAGCCCACCTTCTAATTTAGGCTGACAAAGAACCTCCCATTTTTTCCAATGAATTTTTCGTTGCTCACCTTTTTGCCCCTAAAATAATTTGCGGATTAAAGCCTCAATTTCATGACAAAGACCCACCGGTAATTTGAAGCAACTCATTGCAAATGTAGGAATCGCTTGCACCACCGCTTTGAGTAGGATCTCTCTACCCGCTTGGGACAATAGCTTCTCTTTCCACCCTTGAAGTTTGCTCCAAACTCTCTCTTTAATGTAATTGAGACTTGCTTTCCTCTTCCTTCCCACCACCGCTGGCAAGCCAATGTAATTTTCATACTCTTTCACCTCTGGTACTTGTAGAAAATCTGGGATTAAGGCCTTTGTGTCTTCCTTCACTGCCTTGCTAAAAAAGATGGTTGTCTTCTCACGATTTAGCTTTTGACCCGATGCTTCTTTACACAAAGCCAGAATGTCTTGGATTGCTTGTAAATCTGTCATAGATGCTCTAAAAAATAAAAAGGGTGTCATCTGCAAAAAATAAGTATGAGATTTTTGGTCCCCTTTTACATAAAGAAAATCCTCGTATAGTATCATTGGAGGCTGCTTGCTGTAACATCCTATTTAAAACCTTTTGAGTATAACAAAAAAAGGTATGGAGACAAAGGATCACCTTGTCTTAAGCCCCTCAATGGCCTAATATCACCCTTAGGCTCTCCATTAACCAAAATCGAATAGGATACCATGGTAATACACTCAAGAACAAGAGACACCCGTTTATCACAAAAACCCAATTTCTCCATAATCTTCCCCAAATAGCTCCACTTCACCCGGTCATATGTCTTACTCATATCTAACTTCATAGCCATATGATAGGCCAAAAACGAATTGACCCATTGTGATTAATTAATTGATTAATTAGCTAAATTTAATTAATTAATAAAATTAACATGAAAACGCATGGTAGCACAAACAAATCATGAATAAACTAAGTATGCAGCGGAAAATAAATTGACACGGTGATTTGTTTACGAATGAAAAAAACCAATCATGGCAAAAGCCCCATCGGGTGATTATAAGATCACCACTCCCGAGAATCCACTATTATCACAACAAGCGGTTACAAGTAAAGGAATCCTAGTACCTTATACCAATCTATAGTTGAACCCTTACCCTAATACCCAATTGGACTTGTTCTGTAGTGACAATCTCTCATTTCAATGCACAGCTCCCAGTACGTGACTAATCAATTGCGTGGATCTTAGTACGTGACTTCAATCACCAACTAGAGAAGGTTGTTGGCTGCAAAGTGTGAGAGACAGCGGCCCCGGCCACCTTTTTTATGGGAGTGTTGTGCCAAACCCACGTGAATGGGTGGAGTCGTGTTATTGCCTCTCAAAATGGAGGTTCGACTAGTTATATTTTCCCCTTTAGATTAAGGGTTTAACAATGGAGTCGCCACTTATTTAATTATTGGAAAAATAAGAAAACCATAATTGAAAAATTCATCATTTTATTAATTTGAAATTGAATTTACATTGAACATAGGAAAATTACATGGCTTTGGTCCTAGATACAATCTAAGATAAAGTACATGGCTTTGTTTCCTAGTTACAATCTAAAAATCGAAAATTACATGGATAAGCACTTGATCTACTAACCCTTGATCTAAGTTCGGAGGCTATGTTACAAAGTGGGAAGGTGTTAGGCACCTACCTTGCCCGGTGAAACCGGTCTTCTAGGCTATGGTGGCCAACAATCATATCATATCATCCAATATGTCAATTAATTCACATGTTGAATTTAATGTGTGTGCATGTGATAACCCTAATTCAATTTATTGAGTGTTGCATTTGGATTGAAAATTAAATTCTAGTGAATGTGTGTGTATGGTGATATCCTAGATTCAAGGACTTGAAAGAATTATGAAACAAACATATTTTTCATTTTTTTGATGTGAATTTAAGATCAAAACTAGTGTTTATGCATGAACATGTGATGAACAACCAAGAACATGTAAAGAACACATAAGAACATTCAAACATGTTCAAGAGAACTTAAATAATCGCTATCATGCTTTAATCCTAAATTCTCATCATGGCAACACAATAAACAAGTTAGGGAAATGGATTATACCTTCATGCAAGATCCATATGATGGAGGAGGAGACTCTTGGTAGAGATCCTAAGGGAGGAGGAAAAAAGAAGAACTAGGAGAGGGAGAATAAGTCTCACTCAATATCTTGAGTCTCAGGAAGACCAAGATATGACAAGACTACTCTACTTCACTAGAACTCAAGAGAGGAGAAGAGAGGGGGTTTTGGTGTGTCTTTGGAATGAAGTAGAGAGGGGTTTATATAGTAGTGGTGGAGGAAATATGAATGGAAGGCCATTTAATGAGGGTTGACAAAGAATCATGAACCTAGACCTCATTTTAGCCTTGGGGAAAATCTGGTGCATTAAATGGAAAGATTGGTAGGAGTGAGGAATAAGCCAAAATTCGGTTTTCCCGTAGCTGCTGTAACAGCTTGTAGAGCCAACTTCAAAAAATCATATCTGACTCAATTCTGATCGGAATTGCCTCATTCTTGTGCTCAAATTGAAGCCCCGGATGTCTAGTTTCTGAGAAAATTAACCTCATTCATAGATTCAAAATATTCTGAGAGATATCGATGAAATGGTGAGCAGAGGTCATTTGTTAGAAAATGGTTTCAGCACAATTAACATTAATAGGTCCAGAATTAGCTCCCAATTAACATTAAATGGCTCCAATCACTCCCATTTCAGACTTAATTGGTTCCAAATTTACTCTAATTAAAAGATAATTACACAAATTACTCATTGAATAATTAATATTTAACTATCTAATTAATTAGGTGTATGCAACCTCACCATAAAATGTAATCCTAACCAATCAAATTATGACACATCACTGATCTCAAATTGATTATAACCAATTGGAATCAATTGTTCATAATCACATATAGTCAGACTCAATTTGTGATAGTGCACCTCGGCCATTAAAACTTGATTTGATGATAACTTTCAATCTGATGGTCTGATTAGGGCTTATGACCAGTTGATTTGATCGTTACAACATCAAGATCATTTTGATGAAATGAGATTAAGAATCCAATGGCCAGAATCAAGATGCATATTTCCAAGTCAAAATTACCCTTTTACCCTCCCGGTGAGGTTAAATGCGGGTTGCAAAATGGGGTGTCAACACAAAGTTCTTCAATTCATTCACACGATGAAAATCTAAAAGATGCTTGGTTACAAAACCCTACGGTGCACAAATACAACAACTTCTTCACAAGAATGATGAACTAGGGCAAATTATGTATTCGGTCATAATTTACTTGAACAAGCTTTGCTTAACACTTGTGCAACTTGTGTCACCTTTGACGGCCCTTAAAATAATCTTTTTATATGTCTAGGGTTGTGAGAAAAAAAAGCTTAAACACATAATCACGGATTAGAGTCAAAACAGAATTGGAATTCTGTTTTTCATAAACCTCGATAGAGCTGTCGAGCCACAGGGCTGGAACAGCTCTTCAAGCTCGATCGATACTAGCTATCGAGCTTTAATGAACTTGCACTTTTCAGCTTGAATCTTGGACAGACTTGCATGGCTTTAACACTTGATCTTGAAACAAGATTTCTTGAAGTATTAAACAAATTAAAGGATTAGCCAATTACATAAAATAGTGACATATGTTCCTAACAAGTGAATCACATATGTCCTAACAATCTCCCCCTTTGACAATCCGTGACAAAACCACAACAAACAAATGAACATATGAGAGAAGTCATAAATCACTCAACTCATATTCACTTGTTCAATACAATAAAATCTATCCTAACACAGACTCTTGAAAAATTTTATAAGAAGAGAGTTTATGGCAAGTAGACTTTGACAACTTGTATGTCTGAAACACTTTAAACAAAACTCATCAAGGCATCTTTGTGTGAAATATAAATAATAGATTGCATACAAGTAATAAGAAGCATGTGCATAAAGAGAGAAAAGAAACAAAGAAACAACACATGTAAGGGTAGGTGAAAGAAACATACATCAACATATAAAGAAGATAAGTACAATGTATGTCAATAATGGTCACAAGAACTAAGGTAGAAGAATAAATGTATCTAAAGTAGAGAAAAGAAAAAGATACATATAATCCTCACTACATCCCTCTAATATCAACACTCCACCTAACAAAATGGTCCTATACTAACTCTCCCTCTAAGTATGACTACTCTCATATACAAAACTACTTCCCATTTTTGTCACAAGTGACAAAGGGTAAGAGTGTTAAGTAGACATCTCATCGGTACTGGAAGAGCTAGCATCTCCATCATCATCATCCTCGGAAGCATCATCACCATCACCATCCTCAGCATTAAAAGTCTCTGGAGTAGGTAGAGAAGAAGAGACGAAGTCACCCATGACTACCTGTCGTTGTGCAATTTAACGGGTGTTCACCTGACACAACTCATCATTGAGAGTGTCGAGACGAGCATCCATGCGCTGCAGCTGCACTATGATGTTCGCAAGAGTCACATTTCCCGTAGAAGAGGAGGGAGCGGATGTGGATGGAGCAGATTGAGATGAAGTCAAACGGGAGGAAGGAGCTGCTGACTCAGACTGCCTCGACCTAAACTGTGCCGCGTTACGTTTAACGGTAGCGGCGTCTATGGCACACATGAAAGAAAAGTGGTTGGACGCTGGAAAGGGAATAGAAAAATGGCGTAAGATCCTCATGATAGTTGAAGGGAAGATGAGCTTATCACGGGACGCTGAATCCCTATGAACATCTATGATAGAAAGAATAAAGTGAGAAGAAAAATCTATAGTAAGATGCTCAAGAAGGTACAGCAAAAAGCGAGCACGAGGCTCTGTGATTAAGTTATAGTGAGAAAGAAGGTGAAGAACAAATTCATGACCATGTTCAAAAATCGAGGACCTTTAGCAAGATTTGTGCAGTAAGTGAACTGACGCTCACCCCACTTAGAAGGGTGCTTACAAAAAGCAGACTTGAGCTCATCCTTAGACACAATCCTCAGATTCTCACAACCAGGGTAGTTAGGAAACTCTACCTTAGGAAAATGGAGTGCATCCGCAACAAGCTGCAGTGTGACAGCAATGCACGTACCTCAAACGCGAGTGATAAAATGAGGTACTGAAAAATCAAATCCGCGCATGTTAGAGTAAAACTCCTGGATCAGCACGGATGGACAAGTGACCGGGACATCATGCAGTGACTCCCAACCCCGATTGTGAATGACATTGGTAAGGTTAGTGTCGACGAAGTTCGCCAGGATGACTTGGCGTTCAGAATGAATGCCTTGTCGAGAAAAGTTCTCTGAGAAAGCCTTTCGGGCATCCTCATCACGGAACCGAATATGTAATGGAGTAGGATCAAAGGAAGTGGATGCCCTAAAACGAAGAAGGTTCTGGGACGGAGTAGACTTGCGTTTAGGTGCCATAAACATAGACTAACGCAAACAAAGAGAGAGGGAGAGAGAAAGACAATCAGAAAAGTCCTAACACAGTTCAAATATAGCAAGTATATTGAAAAGAGAGTACGTATGCATGGGGAATGCATAAACATGTGACATGCAATATAAAAAGCATCATGGGCTCAGCTTAATCCAATCCTACCAGCACACAATCAATTTGCACACATCTAAATGCATGATAATACTATTATAATGCTTATGTGATGCAGTGCATGAGATTTGAAACTCATTTAAGCAAAAACCCATCCCAAAATTTCAACAAAAACTCATCAATTTTGAAAAACCCCAAAATTTTTCAAAAACCCCAAAACCTAGGTTTCAAAACATGAAATGCATGAAAATAAGAGATTAGAAACTCACCAAGAGAAGAAAAACTTGGAAAAACCTTAAAGAAGCCTTGAGGAAGAAGTTTGGAGTGAGTGAGAGAGTTTTGGGAGGTGAAAAGACAAATCTGTCGAGAGAGAGATCGAGAAAAGTGAGAAACGGATAGCGCTGAACCTTTATATAGAAGGTCAGTAAAGCTCGACAGATGAAGGTGTCGAGAGGTGTAGAGAAAGGTGCTGAGCAAAAAGGCTTCGACAGATTCAGCTGTCGAGAAGGTGTCGAGGATCAAATCAACAGACACAATTAGAGAATCTCAATCGATCCACCAGCTGTCGAAAAGCTATCAAGGGGACAGGAGCTTTCTCGATCGATCCATCTAGCTGTCGAGATTGTGATAAGAAACAGCTTAAGAGCTCGACAGATAAGTTAGGTGTCGAGGAGCTGTCGAGATTCCTTAAAAACAGTTTTTCAAGAAGGGAAAAACACAGATATGAATGCAATCAAGCATGCAACTCAACCAATGATCCAATCAACATTTTAGACTCTCAAAATCATCTCTTAACAACAATTTAAGCACATGAATCCCAAAAACACACACACACACACACACACACACTAAACAAGTCTAACTAATTTTATATTTCAAAAACAAGTCAAGATAGTTTAGTGAGCATACATTAACAAATGTAAAACCTTATGATGGCCAAATCACGTTGTACCTGCATATGTATCAAGAGTAGCAAAGAATATTGCGTGTTGTGTGTGAAAAACATCGCAAGATTGCATAAGTATATACATGTTATGACAATTTGAGATATGAAAAATCACTTTAATTCACATACAATCATAACTGTTTGATAGGAACTATCACATTTGAGGTACATCTTATAACTCCCACATCTCATAGAATATACGCTTGCAATCATATATAAGACATTTTGATTCTTTTTACCTTTTATTTTTTTTACATATTTTTCTTTTAAGCAAACTATGCATGGGTATATAAGAGATAGAAAAGAAATACCCATTTATGTTAAGCATTTGACATTCCAATTTTGTTATGCCGAAGCACACAAATGTCATTGACATGATTGGCGGGCAACAGTGGTGAGATAGTTATTTATGCCTTTCTCTTAGGATTTTCTAGTCATTTCTGTAAAAAAGAGTAATACGAGTGTTAGGTAAAAAAGATTACTTAATCTTACACATTATAAACACGAGCCACAAAGCTCACTTGCTTAGTTATGTACAGTGATACTCATCTAAGCTACAAAAGATACAAAATTTAGAAAATTTTGTTTCAATGGCCATCCAAGATACACAAGTACCAATGTACACAAAACACACATTGTTTTTGTATTTTTCTGATTTTTTCAATTTTTTTTAAATTTTTATATCAAAAACAAAATAAACAAAACTGAAAACAAACAAAAGCATGTTAAACATAGCAAAGCATAAAAACTAGACTGACTCAAAACAATAAAGCAAAACAAACAAGTAATGCAAACAAAAACAAGAAGGGAGAGAAGAAGTGATAGAATCGCTTGGAGCCCTTTTCTTTACACACCTTGGAAGAACCTTTCTGACTAGCAAACCCTTGATCCAGCAGTGAGGGGGAAGAATTGAAACTGTTCAAGTTCGAAAGGAACACAAGGGCTTTGAGAAAATCTCTAAGAGGAGCAAACGAGGATAGGAACTGATTCTGGTTTCCCGATGCTATCATGCCGTTGCTCTGTTGAGTGGCTAGCCACTTATAGCAATTAGGTCGAGTATGACCGGCAACATCACAATGATGACAGAGATGCTGCTTTTTCTGTTTAGGCTTTTGAAAGTTAGCTTTCTTAGCCCTAGTGTTTTTAGCTTCTTTCTTATCCTGCTTAGGGGTGCTCCTAAGATAGATTTATCATTGTCTAAGTTCTCACTAGCTAATTTAGTTTTAACATCATTATTCTCAATTTTAATATTATTAGCAGGAGGAACAAAAATAGTAGCACTAGCAGAAGCAATACTAGAAGAAGAGAAATCATACCCTAAACTTGTTCGATCTGAGGTAGATTTCTGAATGCTGAGCATCTCGTCAAAATTTGCACTTGAAGTCCTCTCCAATTGAGCTCTAACTTGAAACAGCTCTGCTTTAAACTTCTTAGTTTGCTCAGCCAAGAAATTATTTTCAAATCTCAGTGCTCCAATAGTCTGATTAGCTTCATTAAACTTTGTGGAAAGCTCTTCACGATCAAGTTTCACATCACTGAGCTTCTTGGTGGCCAGCCTATAAAGTTTCTCGCGCTTCTTAGAAAGCTTGTATAGTTTCTCATAGGCTGTGTGGATATCATCTTGATCATCCATCTTCTCGAACTTAGAATCCACCAAGTCCTCTTCTTCATCCACTTCTTCAACAATCCCCTCAGTAGGATTGACAATGGCAGTGAAGGCATTCAAGATTCCGTCATCGTCATTGTCGAAATCATCCTCAGGCTCAGTGTCGATCAAAGTAGCAGCAAGTGCCTTGCTCTTCCCAATGCTCTTGAGATATGTAGGAAACTCCTGTTTCATGTGACCGAAACCTTGACACCCAAAGCACTTAGGTCCTGCGAGAATAGTGTACTGATTGCTATCCCTAGCATCCTTCTTCCTTTTGTCTTGGCTCTTGAACTGAGAAGAACTAAATTGTCTATGGTCCTTGTCGAATCCCTTCCCACTGGCATTCTTCATGAACTTCTTGAATTGCCTGGTGATGTAGGACTTCATTTTAGATCTTCATCATTTGAAGACTCATCTGTGTCACTGCTTTTGGCCTTTAATGCCATGCTCTTGCCCTTACTCGACTTACCAATCCTCGTTAAACCTAACTCATAGGTTTGCAGATACCAACTAGTTCTGTCAAAGGAATCTTGTCAATGTCCTTTGATTCCTCTATTGCGGTGATCTTGATATGGAATCTCTCGGGTAGAGATCTGAGCACATTTCTTATAATCTTGGGTTTAGGAATGGTTTCCCCAAGATTAAAAGTTCCGTCACTTAAAATTTTATTGAGCTAAAGTTCATTTATGAAATAAAGTATTTAGTTTGGGTAATGGATTTTTTTTCTACTTAAAATTTTTTTAATATTTAGCTTGGCTCCCTTGAGAAAATTTTCTAGCTCTGTCACTGTACGCATATATATTGCTCATTTTTATATGAAATTGTTGTGGCTTTGTAAACGACTTTGATTCAAAAATGGTATATCACTTCCTATTTTGATGAGCCTCTATTTAAGAATTTATTATCTTCATCCAGCAGTTTGGATCCTCCCCAAGCATCTACAAACAGAGTTTTGGTAGTGACTCCACTCACCTATCAGTTGTTTTAATCTAGCCTTTAGATTGCCCCCTTTGAGATCTGACCACAAAGTCACAACTCATTTGATCCCATATTCAATGAGCTACTTTTGATTGCTTGATGTGATGCTTGGCTTTAATACCAAATATTAGGAACATATGCGTAGAACTCACACTTAAAAACCGACTTGCAAGGAGAGGGTGCCCAAAAGTTTATATATACATGTTTAAACTTATACTTAAGTAATGTGGGAAACTATGATCATAACCACAATCCACCTATCAAAATCATTCTTTTTGCAGTCTTGAATCAATTGACAAAGAAGTGAAGATATTGAGAACAACATAGGCAGAGTTTTAGTATTCATTAAAAATCCAACCAGAACTAATTGGAATAAGGATTCATATAGCATCCCCAATCAATTTGGATTGAGACTTGGATAAGTTGAGTTGAGTTAAAGTTATACATTCATATGACAAAGCTAATATTGATACGCATGGCAAAGCAATGTTGGGAATTCAAAAATTAAATAAAGTGAAACTAATTGTCACATTGAAAGAGTTTAAGAATTATACTTCTAAGAAGATAGGGGGCTAACATTTTATGCAGCCTTGAAATATGCTCCTCTTTATTGATATCCTTAAACTCTTCCTAGAACTTCTCTAAACTTCCAAATTGCATTAAATTAGAAATCATACATTTAGAAAATGTTCATAATCAATTACTATAACATACTTTTAAGGAATCAAATGACTAATAAACATGCAACAAGTTATTGAAGTGAAGAATAAGCATATGAATGCAAACATAAAAGCTACTAATCAAAAACCAACACATAATTATATCATGCACATATCAAATAGTAGCCTAACTTTCCTATTCATTCAAGCATGAAATCTATTTCTTTAACTTCCAAGTAATTAACGTTCAAATTTGGAATAACTTCAAACAAAAAACAAACTCAAGATCATGACTAGAGGGAAAAGTAAAAAAAGAAATATAAAGGAACACTATTTCTATTCAATGGAATTAAAATTGCTTCCATGTTTAAGAAATTTTGAGAAGCTGTTACACAGTATAATTTACCAGCAAATCATGCAAATACAAATAATAGCAAATAAGAAAGAAAAAAAAATGTTGTAGCCTTAGGGGAAAAAACAAGTCTAAGAGCATTCACATCTGTCCTTCTAAAATTTTCTGTTTATTTTAGTATAAGAACATATTTTTCTATTTTACATAAGCACTTTACAAAAACACTTGCATCAAATTGTCTATTATATACTCTTTTTTCTTTAAATAATTATTTTATATTCATTTTATGTTATTTCAACAACTCACGTCAGAACACACTTTCTCTCTCTTTTTTGAACACTACTCTCTCTCTCTTTCTCATGGTCACTTTTCTTTATTTTTCTTCTTCCTTCCTTCTTTCTTCATTGGTCACTTTTTCTTCTTCCTTCCCCTCTTTCTTCACTGGAAAACCTCATAAACAAACCTCCAAACTTCACTTTGACACAAACCCATGACAACGGCGACGGTAATATCAACTTGGGTTTTTCAAATCGGCTTTCTATTGGGTTTTGTTTTGGGGTTGATTTTGAGTTGGATTTATGATGATTTTTCATATTTGTTTGAGTTGGTTTGTTTTGTTTGATTTTTCAGATTTTTGATGAGTTGGATTTGTGATGAGTTTTCAGCTTGGATTTGTTTTGGGTTGAGTTAGGGAATAGATAAAGAGAGTCAAGGGCAAAGAGAGAGAGAAGGCGGGTGAAAGAGGAGAGAGAAAATATATTTAAATAATGAGATGGAAAGCTACAATAATCGTGTATATTTACACAGTTATTGTAACATTTTTTTCTATGCACAGTATTAGGTAGTTTTTTTTAGCAAAAATATGTAAAAGTTGAAACTTTTTTTTTTCCAAGGATTGGTGTGATTGCTCTAATAGTGAATGTAATTCTCATAATGGTAGTCTACTGGAAGTTGACAAAAAGATCACATGGGGTTATTTTTCATAAAAAATAACCAAAACGATTTAAGCTAAGCTAAGCTATATAGGGTTATTTTTCATCAAAAACCTATTTGAGTCACCTTAGTACAATATGGATACAAGTATATACACAAACATATGTATTGTACACCTTACTTAATATGTGTAATATGTATGTATGTATGTAAACAAAACTGATCAATGCCAACTCCAAACCAAATATGTGTAGTAGATCAAATTTGAGGTGAGGATCTAAATAGAATTTCTAAAGTACAATTTGACTAAACTAAAACTCAAATTTCAACTCGACTAATTGAATTGCATTTTCACAGAACCAGTAATACATTAGTCGGAGTTAATTGTCAGCCACCCTGCTTCAGCTCTGCTCTTTGAGTTTTCTCAAGGAGAGAGAGAGATTGAGAGCTAAAAATCAATGAAAATGAATTTCCTCCCTGAACGAAAACTCATTTTTATGCTTTGATTCCGGGCTTTAGGTCTATATTTTGAGGGTGAAATATTTTGGGACAATTATTTTGAGGGTTGTGTTGAAGTTGCGTCAAAAATTGTAAATATTTGGAGGTCAAACTTGCATAGGAGAGCTAAAATTGGGCTTCTAGGTTTTTATAACGGGTGGAGTGCACTACAAGAAAAGAGTCTACTAGCGAGGGTAAAATTCCCTCGCAAAAATTCAAATATCGTTGCAAAAGGTTATTAGCGAGGGTATATGGCCCTCGAAGGCCGTTGTATTTGCTCTTGTTGCTAAAGAGATTTTGCGACCATACCTTCGCAAATAGATAATTTACGAGGGCAATCCACCATCGTTACTGAACAATACTGCCTTCACAAATATATTACCAAACGACAAAAAAAGTCAACAACTTATTTTTAGCGAGGGGAAGCAATCGTTGTTAACAACTATTTGTGAGGACCTTTATACCTTCATAATTAGTTATTTGCAAATTTCAAATTGACGACATACTTTTTAGAGACAAGTAATGACATCCCCAAAATTTATCTGTGAGGGCTTTTAACCCCCTCGTAATTAGTTAGGAATAATAGTGACAACATTAAGCTATCACTTAAAACGCTCTTGCAAGGGGTTAAGTGGCATCGCTATTCTATAAATTGCGAGGGACTTTGTCGTCACTATAAAGTTATTTATGACCAAATTTTTATGTCATCAGTGATAGTATTTTATATAATTTTTGAAATATTTTATTATTTTTTTATGTTTAATTTATTTTATATCATTTTTGTTTAACTATCATGTTACAATAGTACAATAATTACTAAAAATTGATACAATAGTACAATAATTACTAAAAATTTATCCATCGAAAGATAAAAATTCAAATAAGTTCAAACTTTAAAATATAGAATATACAAAGAAATCCTGAAATTAAACTTTGTTTTAAACTTAAACAACTAGAATTATAACAAGATCTATATTAGTCTTCCTCTGAGTCACTCTCTTAGCTGTTTTTGATCTACATGTTATTGTTAGAGTTGTCCTCTTCATCTCTGCTAGTACCATCCTTAAAAAAAAAAAAAAAAAAAACATTAAACATGAGTTAAAATGAAACAATTAAAGTGAATTTGTATTTGTATCAATGCTTCAATAAATAAGTACACATATTACTATATCAAATATAATCATATAATAATATATCATAAACAATAGTAATAACTTTTTTTTTAATTTAACAATAATAATAACTTAATTTGATTACTTAAACCACTATCAAAATTAAATATAAATTAAAATAAGGGTAAATTGCAAATTACACCCCTGAAGTTTGAAGTTGGCTAGATTTTACACCCCAATGTTTCAGAAACTTGATTTTACACCCTGAAATTTGGTTCTATTAGCAATTTACCTCCCACGGTTAGTTTCTGCTGTTAACTAACACATCACCATGTTGACATGTTTTATTTTTGCCAAATCAACCCCTAAACTTAAAATACAAACCTCTAGCCTAAACATCACCGTTCAGGCCAAAATCTAAAACAAAAAACAAAGAGCCACGGAGAAAGACCTCTGAGGATCTGACCTCCTTAACCCATACCCCCATAAACCCAGACCTCCCAAACCTGTACAGAGGAGGGTTACACTGCTCTGCATAGAATTATAAACTGGGACAATAGTTCAATGCCTGAGAGAAAGTAGGACACCAGTGAATTGCATCATCGTCTATGCATATCCCAAGAAACAGTAGCATATGTTTAAGGACCGCAGAAAACTGCAAACTTCCTTTTTATGGACACATCAAATATACAGTATATTTCAAACATTCATAAAAATGCAAATTGAGATTCACCATTAAAGTTATATTGGTAGAAACGATAGGCAAACTAAAACAATTCTCATCAATTACACAGCCATTAGAATGCTTACCAAATTCATTTACTCATTATTTAAAAATTCAAATGCAGATAAAATCTCCCCAAGTCTTATATTTGCTTCAAATAGAAGTTTTTGACAAACATTAAGACAAAAGGTGAGCAGACTGCATACTTCATTCATTTTTCTTGCTTAGAGTCAAGAAGTAATTAAGGGTACATAAAGGCCTGAGAGGTCAGATCCTCAGAGGTCTTCTCCGTGGTTCTTAGTTTTTTGTTTTAAAGTTTGGCCTGAACAGTGATGTTTAGGCTAGAGATTTGTATTTTATGTTTAGGCATGAAACTACGTAGTTTTGATTGTGTCAGCTTTTAACTAGGTCATCACTGAAACTACGTAGTTTTGGGTTTAATTTGGCAAAAATAAAACAAGTTAGCATGGTGATGTGTCAGTTAACAGCAGAAACTAACCGTGGGGGGTGAATTGCTAACGAAACCAAACTTCAGGGTGTAAAATCAAGTTTTTGAAACGTTGGGGTGTAAAATCCAATCAACCCTAAACTTTAGGGGTGTAATTTGCAATTTACCCTTAAAATAATATAACAATTCTGAATTTATGTGCAACAGCCAACAAGGCCCTCCACACAATCCAAAGCTTGAAGTCAGAATGGATATATCTTGGCCCTTGAAGTTAACAAAAGTGAAACTTCAAGTCCAAACCTAGCCACTAGTTACAATAGGTTCACCCAATGCAACCCTAAATAAAAAAGACAACATGGTTTGCATGTTCCCAGAAATGTGACTATTGTTTTGCACCAAAAAAATAAGTACTTAAAGCAATAAAGCCAACAAACATGTAAGGAATAGTTTAACAATAATAATAACTTAATTTGATTACTTAAACCACTATCAAAATTAAATATAAATTAAAATAATATAACAATTTGGTAAAATTATTAAACTTATGTCCTACACACATAATTCATACAATTGAATATTAGCTTTTATAAAAATAATAACAAATAATGGTTAGAGAGAGTGCAGAGAGATAGAGAGAATTTATGACATGTATTTCATTTATACTTACCCCCTGATCTCTATCCATCCATTTAACCACCATCTTTTTCCAAAAGGGTGTAGGAATGAAGGAAGGACTATTCTTATAACGATCTTCTTTCTTTGTGTACTTCTTAAAAATAGGATTTTTAATGTGAAACATCCAATCAGAATAGCGGTGTTTCACCAATTCCACAAATGCTTTCTTCACTTCCTCATCTGGTTGCTTATGCTTAAAATGTTGAGCTCTATAGCGAGCATATAGAGTTTCGAGCTCAGATCTTGGGTATTTAGTAAAAGTCGTCCAAGCTCCATTCAGTTTTTGGTGAAAAAGTATAGTAATCTCTTGAATAGTTTTTGGTGTGATGATTCTGACTTTACTTTTACTTTCCCTTGCCATGTCTACCTTTTTTTTATAAGCCCTTGCCATGTCTACCTACTATTAGTTAGTATTAATATGATGAAAGTATAATATAAATATGTATATTTCCAATATGATTGTGTTAAAGACATGATCCACTAGTAAAAGATGATACTGTAGTAAAAGATGATACTAGACCTTATCCCCAATCCAACGATACTTATTGCTACAATCAATAGACAAATAATTGATTTTCATATATTTATTTATTAAATGTTTAAATGCATACTCAAGAAAATTTTCAACCCCATTAATATACTTTGTGCACGATCTAGTAGAATGATGCATCCAAAATTTATCAAACTGACATTTTATCTACTCCCTATAAAGCATCATATTATATAACTAACAACAATAATGGTTGCTAATGCATATATAATTATGCACTCTTAAAAATAGCTAGCACAATTAAAATTGGGCCCTATAAAATAAAAATATCAAGGATTCACATATTTGGCCATAAAATAGAAATATCAACACAACCTAAAGCAAATCTCAAGCCAAACAATTGAGATTGGACAAATATGCTCTCAAAATCATCATCCTGATTAACTTTTTCAAGATATTTATAGATTTTTAGCTCACTACAAGCTTTGCAAATTTAAAACTCACATCAGAGAACTCTACAAAATTTCTGCATTTAACATTCTTTATAGTGTTCCGAAAATTACCACAATATATATATATATATATATATATATTTTTCAATAAGATACAAAAGTTTGTATTTGCCTGTATATGAGATAAAAAAAATTAATTATAAAAACATAAATAAATAAATAACTTCAATCAATATCAGTATAGATATATATGACTAATTATTTTATGGGTTTATTCCAAAATTCAAAAAAAATTAGAAAAGTACCCATTTGTCTTTTGGTTCAAAATTAAATTTATACATTGGAAAAATTATTCATGGCCTCCAAAATCCAAATTACTGGAATTGGAAATGATAGTTGATGAAGACAACAAAAAAGAACAAATACACGTGGTGTACATTTACAAAAATCAAGCATTTCGTATAAGAGAAAACGATTGGAACTCACATTGCAATGTGTACCAAGGCGAGACCTAAGATAGGGAAATAACTTCTTCAATTCCTTAACTGTCCTATGGTTTGCACCTAATCCTTCTGCGGCAACGCCAAAGTAAGAGAGAAAAGTTTTTTTTCTTTTCTTAAAAATTTGTAAAAAGTGAACCAAAAAAGTAGAATATGTGTGTGTGTGTATGAGACAGAGATACCTCATTAACAAGCATAGGGTTGAACAAAAAGTGGTAACTGAACATGTATTTGATCATCTAAAAAATAGGGGCTTCATGATTTTAAGATAAACATTAAAGATTAAAATTACGCGGTAAAGCTTATATAAAAAAAATTACGCGGTAAAGATATTTAAAAAAAATTAGGCGATAAAAGTTTCAGCCAAAAGATAAATACTACAGTATTAAATAGTAAAAAAAAAAAATTGCAAAGCTTTTTAGATAATCAATAGACATCATATCATATTATCATCTATATATATATATATATATAAAACCGAAGCCTCTGAATCTCTCACAATTTTCCACATCATCACTATTTTCTTTTTCTTTTTATTTTAGATTCTTTTTATTTTAGGTTTTATATCTTATATAGAATCCACCAGAAAAACAATAGACAAAAGTTTGAATTTTTATTAATATCAATAATATTGAAAAACGTATACAAACTTGGAGGCCTATTTAAGGGCTCCATAAAACTTGATGGACAAAAAAATATATTCTAAAATAAGCCCTAATTAATACATAACCATAATAGGAACCAAATTTGACCTAAAAAAACATTAAAAGAACCTAAAAACAAGGAAATATATTACCTATACCTAAAATAACGTTTTTTGCATAATTACAACAATTAAATTGTAAATTCTATCCTACATCAACTTATCACAAAACCCTAGCAATTACCATCTCAAAACCCTAAACTCAACTTCACTTTAAGATTAAAAAAATAAGAAGGAGAGAGACTCACGTAAAAAAAAAAAAACGTAGGTTTTGTCTTTTTTATTTGCTTTCATATGTGCCTGAAATTTTCATTCTATCTTATTGTTTTATTATGTTTAGAATTGATTTTCTTCTAAGTATTTGGGTTAATCTCTATATTTTGATAGTGTTTTTATGGGTTTGGTTTTTGGGTTGAAATTCTAATAATTATTTTATATTATATATGGCAGATGAAGCATCTCTATTTTTTGGAGAAAAATCAAAACTGCAACCTATGTCTTCCAGTCCAAGGTGTGGTAAATTTTTATATGTTCTTGCTTTATTGAGAATTTTTATTTGGGTTCATGTGATTTTTTGTTTTTTTATTAAAGTTTTGATTTTTGGTTGATTAATTATTTGTTTGGATTCAACATAAAAAATAATAGAATTAGGTGTTATAAATTTGATAATGTTTCATGTTTTAAATTGTTTATATTATTTAGACTTCTGGTAGGACTCTCTCTTCTCTCCTTAAAACCTTAGCAATTATCATCTCAAAACCCTAAACTTAACTTCACTTTAAAATTAAAAAAATAAGAAGGAGAGAGACTCAACTAAAAAAAAAAAACGGTAGGTTTTGTCTTTTTTATTTGCTTTCATATGTGCCTGAAATTTTCATTCTATCTTATTGTTTTGTTATGTTTAGAATTTATTTTCTTCTAAGTATTTGGGTTAATTTCTATATTTTGATAGTGTTTTTGTGGGTTTAGTTTTTGGGTTGAAATTTCTAATAATTATTTTATATTGTATATGGCAGATGAAGTATCTCTATTTTTTGGAGAAAAATTAAAGCTGCAACCTATATCTTCCAACCAAAGGTGTGGTAAATTTTTATTTGGTATATTATATATGAATTTTTTGAATTTGAAGGGTTTTTTTTTGGTTTTGAAGTAGAATTTGGAGATTCTATAAAATTTGGAAGGTTTAAGTTTTGGGGTTTTTGGTATTTGCGTCTTAGTAGGTTGATCTTAATTCTTTACCTTATATGTTTTTGCTTTATTGAGAATTTTTATTTTGGGTTTATGTAATTTTTTGTTTTCTTAATTAAAGTTTTGATTTTTGGTTGATTAATTATTTATTTGAATTAATTTGAATTAATTATTTGTTTAGATTCAACGTAAAAGATAATGAAATTATGTGTTATAAATTTGATAATGTTCCATGTTTTGAATTGTTTATATTGTTATTAATAGACTAAATAAGATTTGTTTTTATCTTTGTAGTTTATATCAGTTTTGAGTGTGTGTATATATATAACTTTTGGGAATTTTGCTTTATTAATTTAAGAATTATAAATTACTTTGTAGGTTTCAGTAACTATGCACCTGCAGTGAGACATTGACAATATAAGCATATATATATGGTATTAACATTTTATAAAAATCTTTCTTACAACTCAATAACATTCTACGTTAGACAACACTTCTAAACTATAGAAAAGCATAGAAGTTAAATATTTATTCCCATTGTATTTTATTTAATTATGACAGATCCATTTTTTTTTAAACGTTAACTAGCAAAATGTCTATAATATGCATATTATTAACCCAATTTTCTATTTCTAAATTTCTTAGATTTTATTATATCAATCTTTTTTTCTTTTAAATTCTTGGTGGGTAAATCAGTCTCTCACTAATTTTTTTACTTTAACGTGATGTTGATTAATTGTCCTTTTATTTAACTATCCCGTGCATCGCACGGGTTAGCGACTAGTATTATATATAATAAAAGTTGGGCTTAGAAGTTGTGGTTGCGCCAAGTGGCTTCACCAAATTGTAGAAAATTTTGTAAATTTTTAGATTTTTTTTATAAAAAAAATCTTCTACAATTTCTAAGTTGATAAAAATCTTAATTTGATTACAATTCAAATTCTTCATCTAATCCTTATTTTTCAAGTGTAGTGTATTATAAAAAAAATAGCAACCTTCTTATTTTTTTTAATTACTACACTACACGTTTATTCTCAAATACCACTTTATCTAATTTATCTAATCTCATTTTTTAATACACTACACTTTTATATATATAAAAGGTAATGTGGTGATTCTCAAATACCACTTTCAAAAACTAAATAGATAATCCTAAGACAAAAAAAAAAAAAATAAATAAATAAAAAAGAATTTGATCACATTTGGAATACAGAATATTAATCCGCATCAAATACCACTTTTTAACTATTATGTATTCTTCGAACGAGATCTCTCCCATTCTGTTTATAAAAAAAAAATAGTCTCTCAAAAAGTCTCTCTTTCTCTCTCCCAAAAGAAAAAGACGACTCAGACTTGACTCGGAATCACAGCAGAAGATTACTCAATACTGAAAGCGTATTTTCAAGGCTCGCTTAGCGATCAGGTTTTATTATTATACTCTACATGCTTTTTTCCATATTATATTTGGTTGAGGGGATTGTTGCCATACCACATATTTTTTTTTTGAGACTTAAGACTTACAATACTTATCCACACAAAAGGGCCTAACTCTTGTGGGAATAAGCAAGGCTCCATACCACATATTTAGGAGAGGCTGTTCATCATTTTTAATATAGGTAACTTAGGTAGTTAGGTTCAGATTGAAATATCTACCACACGTCCACACTCTCCACTGTCATTAAATATCAACATTAAGTATATACGTCATTGTATACTATATCTTGATATTATGTCAGTGTTTTTTTTTTCTTTTTAATGACTTCTTTACCATCTCGAAATTATATTTGTTTTTTTTTTTTTCTTTTTTTGATACATGTTTTCATTTTAGAATGATTTGAGTTTGGAAAAATTTATTTAGTTTTAAGCTATTGTAATACGCTAATTCAGTTTAAAGTCTAGAGTTTTATTTGGGATAGGTTGACTTAGTTTATTGTACACGTTTTGGGTGTTGCGTTCTTTTTTTGACAAATGTGTTAGTATGCTAATTTTTTTTCATGGATATTTCCATTCATGTGCAGAGAAATGCTAAAATAACACTGAACTAGATGAAAACAAAGTAATGAAATTACATTCCATGTTGGATCCTCATTTACATTATCAAAAAAAAAAAAAAATGTATTTTCAAATTTGCTATTTGCACAAAAGTGCAAAATAATGTAACCTCAATTACATTCCATGTTGAATCCTCATTTACATTATCGAAAAAAATTGTACTTTCGAATTTGCTATTTGCTCAAATTAAAAGTGCATATATCACTATCGAAATCAACTGCGTGGTGAAGCAGAGCATGTACCACCGCAACTTACGCGAGGCCCACGCTAGGGCATAGCATGTCTTTTCAATGGCAATGTAATTGATCTCACAACTAGTGAACTTCTTACTCAAGTAGTAAACTGCCTTCTCTTTTTGATCGAGTTCATTTAGTTGGCCTAACATGCAACCTATGGATGTCTCTTGTATCGCTAGGTAGAGAATCAACGGATGTCCCGGCATTGGGGGAACCAAAATAGGAGGGTTCAACAAATACCACTTAATCCTGTCAAATGTTGCTTGACACTCATCTGTCCATTCTACCTTTGTATCCTTCTTCAAGAGCTTGAACAAGGGATCGCATGTAGCTGTCAACTGCGCTATGAAGCGAGCTATGTAATTGACCCTTCTTAAGAAGCTTTGAACTTATTTCTCGGTTTTCAACATGAGCATGCCCCTAATGGCCTGGACTTTTGCTGGGTCCACTTCAATTCCTCCTTGGCTGACTATGAAGCCGAGCAATTTCCCTGAACTAGCTCCTAAGACGCACTTGTTGGGGTTAAGCCTCAACCTATACTTGACAAGACGCTTGAATAGCTTTCTCAAATCTATTAAATGATCTCTAGCTTTCTCAAAATATTCAACCTGTGCATGACTTGGCATCATATCGTCCACATAGACTTGGCTCTCCTTATGCATCATATCATGGAAGAAGGTCACCATGGCTCGTTGGTAGGTCACACGGGCATTCTTTAGACCGAATGACATGATATCATACGCATAAGTTTACCCTTTATAACATAAGCAAATTAATTATTACTAGGCCTAAATTTATCTTGAATATTTTGTAGAAAAATAGTTTCAACTAGTCTATTATATTTATTAGAAAAAAAAAACATATTACTAGAAACATAGTAATCATTTAGTTCTATTTCGGTTTAATTTCACAAAATATTTGATTCTAGTCACTAAACCAATACACTTAACCCCCATTGTTCCACTTTAACTCAAATTCTAATCGGTTTTGGTTGTTTTAGCAATTTTTAATGAATTAAGTAGGCATGCATTTGAAATATTATTATTTTTTAAGTTATAGCTTTATATCTAATAATTTTACTTATTAATTTTTTTAAAAAAAAGATAAAATAAAAACTACAATGAATAAATGAATGACTAAATGTGTTATGAGAAGCATTAATTTACAATTTGATATTCTAATGATTAATTCGAAAAGCTAATTTTGGTCCTTAAAATGATTTATTATTAGTAGGTGTATATTTTTAACCATCACAAATAATACACTTTCTGTGAGGAAATTCTATTGTCCCTCGCAAAAAGTATGGACGGAAAAATTTCCCTCCAAAAGTTTTGATATTTTAATGATTATTTGTGAAGGCCAATCTTAGTCCTCACAAATAATCTATTATTAGTGAGGGCATTTTATTAACCCTCACAAATAATATTATTTTCACGAGGGATTTTCATTGCCCTTCCCAAATAATTTGACGAAAACTTTTATCTCCAAAAAAAATTTATATTTTAATGATTATTTGCGAATGTCGATTTAGTTCTCGCAAATAATTTAGTATTAGTGATGGCATATTTTTAACCCATACAAAAAATAAACTTTCTACGATGGATTTTTGTTGTTCCTTGGAAATAATTTGGTATGAACATTTCCCCCAAAATTTTTGACATTTTAATGATTATTTGTGAAGGTCAATCTTGGCCCTCACAAATATTTTAGTATTAGTGATGGCATATTTTTAACCGTCACAAATAACACACTTCTTGCGAGAGATTTTTAATTGTCCCTCGCAAATAATATGGAGGAAAAATTTCCCTCCAAAATATTAGCATTTGTGACAGCTACAATACATAATTGCGACTGCTTTTCTTGTTGGTCACAAGTATTTCATATTTTGCCAAGTATTTGCAAGGGTTTTATTTTGCCATAAGAAATAGGATTTTTTGTGAGGGCATTTTGGGTCTGTCAAAAATTCTTCATCACTAAAAGACATTTTTCTTGTAGTGGTGGTTTACTTCAAGGGACAAATGTTTGTTTTAATGATTTAAGGAAACCCTAAAAAAATTGGGTCGAAACATGTCAAGTTTGTTGTAGTGCCACTTTGTAACCTAGTCCCCAAACTTAGATCTTGGGTTCTTGATTAGTTCTTTATTCAATGTAATTTTTACTTTCTTTAGAATGTAACTAGGACACAAAGCCTTGTATTTTATTTAGAATGTAATTAGGACTCTAAACCTTGCAATTTCTCTCATATGTAATCTTTATTCAAATATTCAATAAAATTCAAATGTTTAATTTAGTTTTAGTTTTCTTATTTTTTCTTGTAAATAAAAATAAGTACACCCTTGATCTAGGGGGAAATACATTTTAAGTGGGCTTCCCGCTAAAGAAATTGAGGGGCGTTATCATGGTCTCTCACATCATGTAACATGTTACGGTTTTAGACCCCGGTTGTTAATTTTATGTGAATTAACCAAGTTGTTCAATTAGTCCGATTATGCCAAATTGCAACTCACAGATGTGCACAAAATATATACAATAAAGTACCCTCATATTTACATCTTTAGCCTCATTTTTATGTTAATCTGTGATTGATTATAAATCATTTTTGTTTTATAGGTGATAATGGATTTACATACTAATTAGATTTTTTTTAGGCAGAAGGATAGAACAATCCGTAAGAAGACTCAATGATGCGAGCTGGGCCAGGCCTATTGATTCAAAAGCCAACAAGAAAAGAAGAAGGAGCTGGTGACACGGTCTCCGAGAAGTGAAAAGAATAAGAAAAGTAAAGAAAGAAAAAAAATAGAAGTTTAATTATGTGGAGTCTACAAGTGGGCTTGTGGTCTTTGTGCGTAGTTGTTTATAGGTGATAATGGATTTACATACTAATTAGATTTATTTTAGGCAGAAGGATAGAACAATCCGTAAGAAGACTCAATGTTGCGAGCTGGGCCAGGCCTACTGATTCAAAAGCCAACATGAAAAGAAGAAGGAGCTGGTGACACGGTCTCCGCGAAGTGAAAAGAATAAGAAAAGTAAAGCAAGAAAAAAATAGAAGTTTAATTATGTGGAGTCTACAAGTGGGCTTGTGGTCTTTGTGCATAGTTGTTAAGTGGGCTTCTTTCTTACTTAAGGGAATTACACATTAGAAAAGCAGAGATATTTTTGGGCCATTCGGGTTTTGACCTTGTGAAACTCGTGTGTTCTAGTTCCCCGGACATTCTAGCCTTTTGCCCCTTTTGGGCAAAATAATTAGCGTCGTGCCCCTGTTTCGAAACTATATAGGGGCGTGCCTCTGTTTGGATACTCGATCACCGCAAAGCCGAGTTACTTAAAGTACTCGATCCTAGAAGGGCCGAGTTCAGTGCAGGTTCTTGCCACGTTGCTCGTCCACCGTGGATTTTGGGCAATAAAATATTCCCGCCTCACTGTTTATAACTCGCTGATGAGTAAACCGAGTTATATGCAAAATATAACCCCATTTCAAATGTAACGTCTCCCAAACAGTTTGTCTTCCTCCTTCCTCAGTCCGTCGCCCAAACAGTCTTTCTTCCTCCTTCCTCAGTCCGCTCAGTAGCCACCCTCAGTTCAACGCATCTTCATCTTGAAGTTCTATTATTTCTACCTGTACCCAAACTAAACCGTTCAGTATACCCTTTCCGAACCTCAACCCAAACCCACATCCAAACCCACACCTTTCACTCTCCCCATCGCCGAAGCTGAACCCAATCCATCTTCAGAGTTAAAGGATTAGAAAGTTATTAAGGTAATTTGTAAATGCTGAGTTCAATTTTTTTCCCTTTGCATTTAATCTGAGTATCTGAGTTATGGGTAGCTTGTGCATGTACTCTGATTTGAGTGTGGGTGTGGCTTATTAAGTTTTTATCTGTTAGAGTTATCTCTATTCATTATTATTGTTGCTGTTTTAGCTTTGCTGGGTTTGGTTTTGAACTGGGTTTTGGGTACGGGTACAAGTGTTAAGTTGGCATGACAATGGTGTTCATTATTAGGGAACATTGATTTTTAATTTACATAGTTTGAAAGTGCATGTCACGCTTCCAGAAATTATCCACAAATTATTCACAAATTATACACAGACCATAAAATGCACATAATGGACATCCACAGTCACTGAACTATAGTGAACTCATAAATGCCCTGGATATGTGCTGTCATTTCATTCAGGTTTTGATGAATTATACTGACTTGGGAATGGAATTTTTGTATTATGTATCCAAAACGTGTTTGTCATTGTAATTGATGTTTACTTTTCTCTTTTTCTGATTTTTGTTAAAGAGAATATGGGAATTTGCTGGGTTGATTGGGATGTTCTGGGTTGATTGTGCTTGTCTGCCAGACTTTGAGTGAGTGAATGTGTATTAGACTTATGTGGTTGCATGTGTAAGCAATTTGCTGATTGGGAACGTATGTTCAAAAGCTGAAATAGGACTTTTTAACATGTTTATAGAGACATTGAGTTGTAATCATAAGTCTGGAACTAGACTCTTACCCAGTGGCGGAGGCAGGATTTCAATTCAGGGGGGGCAAAATTATAGGGGACTTTGGAAGCACAATCGTTCATCTATTGATCTCCCATTCAATTTTGTAATTAATTTTTAACACTTCATTGCTAAAAAGCCTCAAAGTTCATTAACAAAACATAGAATTTGAAACAATGAAAGAGTCAAAGAGATTGAGGGGAAGAAAAAAAAAAGATTAGTGGAAAGATGTAAGCATTAGAGATTTGGTGTCATGAAAAAATAAGACATAATTTGAAAGTATGGATCCACTACTTGGAGTTGGAGCCATGAAATATTTTAAACACAATTTAGTAGATGATTTTTATTTAAACTTAAAAAGTGTGATGAAAATTGAAGTTCAATTGGTGTAAGAGATTAAGTGTTGTGTATCTCCCATTAAAAAAAAATTAGTTAGTGTCAATGTGTCCAATTTATTATTATCTCTTTGTATCTTTTTTCTCTAGTATGATATTTAGTAAAATTTTGTTGATAAAGGTACAAGTGTGTAGCACATCTCATGACAGCATAACAAGTTCTTGCATGTGCTGCCAGAGAATAACAAGCCACCTCATAAGGCACTAACTCTCACAAACATACATGATATTAGGTCCATAGAATGTAAAATCTCAATTACTTGAACTTCAGGTATTTGGCAGAAGCATATTAAGAAGCTCTTTGTATCAGAACACTGTGGTAGCCAATTCTAACTTTGCAGGTGTCTCGAAAGCTGTTAAGCAGCTCTTTGTTTTCATTTTAAGAGATATAACATATTGTATACTCTTCTCTTTGTTGGGGGGAATTAATTTCGACATCTAACTATCAAATTTGTATCACTTGCATAGTTAATTGAAATTATGGGTTAGAATTTGATGTTAATTGGTTGTATTTGAAATTTGTCCAGAAATTCTTTGTGTGCGGGGACAAAGTAATCCAGAAATCCTATACTAGGGGTTTGGGAGGAAGGTTAGGGGTTTGTGTAATGTGTTTTCATAGAATTATTGTAATCCTACTCTATCACTTGGACTGAATTTCATAATATATTTAAGAAGGATTTGTTCCTAGTTCTGTTTTGCTTTTTTGCTAGTAGTAGAATCTCCATTTCTTTTGTTATATGGAATATGTATGTTTGTGAAACCTTATCAACTCCATTGTATTTCAAAACCTACTACACTACAAAACAGACAGTATAGCCTAGAATAGAGAAAATTATAAAAACTTGGAACAAATTATATCGAATGAAGACTCTAAGCTGTGATTGCTATTTGCCTGTTAGCTTTTTATGTATTTAGATTTTTCTCTTAACTTGGAACAAAGTATATGGAATATGTTGAATGCTTTACGTTCCCGCCATTTTGTAATTTTTTAAATATCCTTATCTTTTCAAATGTTGTTTTGTGCCAAAAGTTGGATTTTAGTTTTTTTGTTAATTTTTTTGATACTTTCAAGCTTAATATGTAATAAAGTTAACTTATATTCCCTTTATTCCCTTTGGAACAAGTTCTATGTTTTTCGCAAGTCTTGGCTGTATTGGAAATTATGAATGTTAATATGATTGCATGCGTGTCAGATATGCAGCAACTGCAAAGTGTGGAACCTGGACCCGCGATTGGTACACAGTTGACGCAGCAGCCAGGGCATCGGTCCACGGCACTGTGGGAGACACCCGTCGGTCAGGTACGTACTTGTATAGAAGTTCGGATGTGTCGAAATTGTTTCATTTTCTTTTTGTAGGGTTCTTTCATTATTTGTAAATAGATGTTTGAAATGGTATCATTTATGTTTTGGTTTAGGCAGCACTTTATTTAATCAAAAGAGAAAATGGTATGAAGCGTGAATTTTAAAACACTCTTTCATCAACAGCATCTAGTCTTATTTCCGGATAAATTGGAACTACTAATACTACAAAAACATTAAACATAGTTCTTATAGTTATTTCATGTGCACTATCCTAAGACAATGCTCTTTCTTGTGCAGGCAGTGCCAGGCGTGCTAAGGTGTAGACGCCGATCTTGGGAGTTACCCCATGGGCTAAGCCCACGGATTCAACAGTACATAGCTGAGGCAGGCTTTGAAGGGTTATCGAAGGTTCCAAACATGGAAGTTGATCACGCATTGATCACAGCATTGGTCGAGCGTTGGCGTCCGGAGACGCATACCTTCCACTTACCGCATGGGGAGATGGGTATCACCTTACAAGACATTGAGGTGATGCTAGGGGTACCTGTTGATGGGTTGCCCGTCACTGGGAGTGCCAAGGGGAATTGGCCTGCATTGTGTCGTGATTTCCTTGGTCGCCTTCCGCCAGACCCAGTACCGCATCCCCATGAAAACAAGTCTATCCTTGCTGGGGCGAGGTTAAGAGTCAGCTGGCTGAAGGAACAGTTTAGAGATCCCCTTGCTGTGGATGCTACTGACGAGGTAGTGCAGCAACACGCACGTTATCACATACTCGTGTTGTTGGGGTCCATTCTATTTATGGACAAGTCAGCAGATCGGGTGTCAGTGAGGCCTCTACTGTTACTAAACCTAATCAGCAATGCGAAGAGGTACAGTTGGGGTAGTGGAGCATTAGCCTGGTTGTACAGGCACCTATGCAAGGCATCGGAGACGAAGGCGAAGCAGATTGGAGGTGCGCTGATGTTGGTGCAACTATGGGCGTATTCTAGGTTCCCATTGATATGCCCTGTTACGAGGCCACCACAACCGCCGATGGATGCAGGTCCCCTCGCCTGTCGGTATGTTCTCTGACTAGTTTGATTCAATTGTCATGGCAGTTGTTATTCACCGTGCATGTCTCTATAGTTATCCATTTTGTGAAACACATATTATAATTTTTAATATAATATTAGTACTTTTCTTTTATATACAAATTTAATACTAGTACTAAGATCAGGAAGTTGAAGAGAAAATAATGTTATTTATTTATTCGCCCTCTCTCTCTCGTATGAAAATTGGCACATAATTAGTAGATACAAAAAGAATCACCCATACCTATCGGAGTGCTTTAAAGGTCGTATTAAAATCTTCCAAATCACCTATTTATGCTCTGATCACCCATTTACATTCTGACCATAACCAAGTAACCAAGTAACCAAATAGATATACAATATGCTCTGATCACCCATTTACATTTTGAACAACCTACCCAATGTGCTTGGAATTGTTTCAACAGGAACTCCTTGTAGATTAAGCACCCTTACCAATTTGAATTTGGATAGTGCTGCATCCAAAGAGAATGAGGTGCACTTATCTGTCTTAAATACAAAGAAAGAGCGAAGATGGTGTTGTGACATGGTTCTGTGAGGTGCTTCTCTGCTACCTCCTCCATAGTAGTATTCCCTTTTCTTTCTTTAACAAAACCTTTTGCTACCCACATCAGCTTCTTCCTGTTTGTGCTACATGAAATTGATAATCATTTTTGTGCTACATGACTGTTGTATGGAGGAAAAAACAAACAAAGCATATTTCCTTACTTATTTGTAATAAGTACTTTCCAACGAAAAAGTAAAAGCTAATTACTGGTTTCATTTTTGGCAAGCATTTTACTCTTATGGCAGCATGGTAGTTTGATATTAACTAATGACCATTTAACACAATTGTATGTTTACCAGGTGGAAGGGGCCGAAGAGCACGACCGAGCATGCCACACATGTGCTAGCTGCGTATCGTGCGTCATTTTCGAGCATACGGGCACACCAGGTATTCTACCGCTTCATGTCACGACAATATAATTCTCCCTAGTTTTCTTGTTTCACCTGGTGGGTTGTCAAGTAGACCATATATATACAAGGAATTAGTTACAATCATTTCACAACTATGGGCAGTCAATATAAAGTACCTTGATTGGCCTTCTGTTGAATTGATGTTTGTGGTTTTTATTCCACACATATTTAGCTGTGAACCTTTCAAATTTCTCCCTCAGTTTCAGCTAGTGCAACCAGTAGTAATCAGGTGCATCTTACCATGTAAAATTCAATAACAGGGTCAATAATGACTTAGGATTTTTTTGAGTGAAGTGATTCTTCAATGGTCTTTTACATTTTTGCTTAAATTGAGGATTGCCACACATACGTACGTATTTAATTTGTTTTTGTTGGACATTTATTCAGGTTGTTTGGGAGCCGTATAGGGATGTCCTAGACTCACTGCCCCCATATTGCACTGCTGGCCGACATGTGTGGAGGGCCACAGTGCCGTTGATCTATTTTTGGATAGTAGAGGATCATCATCCCGAACGTGTCTTTCGTCAGTTTGGGATGAAGCAAGCGCCACCGGCTTTCGTGGATACGTCAGTTGAACTCCACAAAATCTCCCTCCAAGGTAAATTAGAGAGGGATTGGGTGCAAGAACATGCTATCTACATTGACCGATGGGACCATAGAGGGGAACATGTTGTCAACGCACCCACTTTGGATGGGGACACGACGTACCTTGCTGCATACATGGCCGAGTACCGAAGGTCGACTAGACGGTATATTACGCGAGAGTCGGCGTACTGGGAAATCCTGGTAAGGCAACCATTCAATGCTTCTTTTATGGATTGATATTATACATGTGTTGCAAAGAGCATTATGAATATTAAGTTTTGTGGCGCCATTGATTCAATATTTTGACATTCATTGGGTTTTTACATTTCATTTCTTGCCACTAGATATGCATTTGTTGCCACTGGGTATGCCATTTCAATGTTCATATATATATGAATAAGCTCATCATGCATAATCTTTTCCCAAATTAGACCTGAATTACCTGCGAAGATATATAATCAAATATCATACGATTTGACCTGAAATCTTTATAGTTTCTCAATGTTGAAAGGCGCCAGAAAAGTTTTAATGCGACTCCTTTATTCCGTAGGTTGAGTCAAATGTGGAAATGCTATTGCAATGCCAACCAGGTTCTGATATTCACAACCAGCTGACGAAGACGTTGGACCTTGTTGGGGAGTTGAACCGAGTGGCCTTGGATAATGCGCGTGCCATGGCGAGTGAGGCGACCACACAAGCCACAAGCCGTGGTGGGCGAGGTGGTGGGTCTGGAGGGCGTGTACGTAGTGGAGGCCGTGGAGGTCGTGGACCTGGTCCTGATGATGAGGATGACTTGGGTAACTTCCAACTAACACCTCCCTAGCTTATTGATTGATTTCCAATTCTAGTACTTTCAGTTTTAATTTATTTAGAGGATGTATTATAGTAGCAAAGTATATTTTTAGAGGATGTATTATAGTAGCGAAGTATATTTTTATCACAGCCACACACGATATCCCATTCTTCCGTTGTCATCTTAATAAATACAATTGTCTTTGTACAGATGATGAGGCATTGGAGGCCGATTGGGACACGTACATGGATGGCGCCGGGTCATCGCAATGCGCCTCTGACGCCACTGCCCAGGCATCCCATCCCTTTGGCCATGATGATAGTGCAGAACATGCATCCCATGCTCAGGCTCACCCTCAATCCCCACTACCCACTCCGCTGTCTCCCCCATTGTTCAGCGGCTCTGCCCATGCGGGTGGCTGTATATTTGTACCCATACCTGGTCGACCGACCCCACCTGTAGTTCAGGCTGAGCCCACCCAGGAACCTTCACTTCCTAACCCCGACGAACCGGCTGCACAGGTTGAACAAATACGGAGTGAAAATATTGAGCCGGTCCATGTGTTGCGAAGATCACTCCGCACTGACATACATCCCCCTGGTTGCGGGACCGGTCACGGTAAATACCATGCATTCCCCTGCTACCTTCTTCCAAAGTTATTATATCAAACAATAAGATGAGAAGCAAAACCAGTGAATGCAGTTACTGTGAAAGGGAAGATGACCCAATGTACATGTACATATAGCGCAATTAGATATTGTCTTCATGTAGACTTCCATTCCCCCAAATGTTGCATTAACGTCGAGCTAATAGTTCAAACAGATATGCCAATTGTCGTAGTTGCATATAATATTGCCAATAACTGTGAATTAATTGTGAATGACTACGGTTGTGTATATGGTTATTTAGTCAGAAATTTTACTCTGTAAAAAGCACTTTTATTCCAAAACAATAATTAAACTCGGTTAAAAATATTAATAATAAGACACATACACATACACAGTACAAAACATGGTCTATCCCTATGTTTAAACTCTATTTTGGCTGTTAGGGAATGTGTGCATTCAAGTAATGTGCTCTGCTTTCAATTTCAGGTAAGACGAGACCTACCAAGGTACCTGTGAGGAAACGAAAAGATCGCTGAAGCTCGGCATGATGTGGACCATATGGGGGTAAAATTCCAGCCACAATTGGTTTGGCCTTATGTTTCTTTCTTACTTTGTTATGAATTAACAACAACGACCACCAGTTCAAACTTGTTTTGATATGTTGAAGATGGTTTTTAGTAGGTGTTCACAAGGGTTTTAAGTACGAATTCATAATAGGATGAGGTCAATTTATGGGGGTTGCAGGATTTGTACTAGGTGTTGTGGTGGGTTAAGAATTGATGTTGTGTCTTCTAATTTTTTGACAAAGGGTTAGGGTCTTGCTTTACAAATTTTATCTACTCATTGTGGAACTATAATTTTCCCTATTCTTTGAGTTGTGTAGCGCAATTTATTGTTGATATCATACAAGCAACACCCCCCTACCCGATATAAGAAGCCATTAAATAAGACTACTCAATGATGCTATTCAATTTAAATATTAATTAGTGAGATGAGATGGGTTTTACTAATTTATCAACTCAAACTTTTGGGACAAAACTTGCACTCATAAATTACGTGATCTTTATGTCTCTTTGACACTCTCTTCATAAATTCTTCCTGTTTTTATTTTTCCTAGGGTGAGGGAGTCACAAATTTAATAGAGAATTTGTACATATATGTGGTTACTTCTTCTTCTTGTTTTGTAGAATCATACGAAACTTTTTGAGTATTTTGTAAATCCTTTTCTATAGCTGCAAATAGTTAGGCAAATTTTATCGTAGTTTCTATGTGCATTCCAACATTAACATAGAAGGTTTTGCAACCGAGTAGTAGCACTAATCATATGTTTGGAACAATTGAATAACAACTAAAATAAAGCAATTGCTATGGATTTTGATTTTGAGGGTCGTTAGAAGGGGATGGAGGGGATGAACGGATATATGGTATCCAAGTTTTTGTATGTGTCTAACATTAGATTCGATGTTGGTGGTGGAGGAGGAGACAGTGACTTAAAAATAAGGTATCGAAGTTCTTGGGTCTCTTATATTAAATGCAGGTGGAGGAGGTGGGAAAAAAACGAGAGGGAGTTGGAGGAAAGGGTAGCGATGAAAATGGTGGTAGAGGAGGAAAGGGTAATGGAGGGTTAATTGCAATGGAGGGAATGGAAATTGAGGGAGAGGGAATCCATATGGTGGGAAGTAAGGAAGAATGCACTTTCAGGCATTCAAAGATCTTGAAAATTCCTACTGATTTCCACCTAGACTAGCAGTCTTCTTCGATGGCCTATAAGTTAGTGCATTCAACTTGTATATTCAGGGATTGTCTTGCTTAGACTTCATTGTAATCACATTTGACGCTGTTTTAAAAACTGCATTCAAGTTGTATATATAGGGATTGTCTTGCTTAGACTTCACTGTAATCACATTTGACGTTGTCATTAACACTGGCACATTCTAGGCTGCAGAGGAGCTCCTTATTAAGCTTACTTTGCACCATTAGCTGTTACCGCTTAGTTCAAAGACCCAGGTTACACACTCCATGCTTATTTCTTGTTCTGTTCACTGATAATGTGATCTGTTCAGTGGTTTTGGGTGAGTTCGGTTTGAACTTGCATTGTATTTGAACATCTGCACCTGATCAATACAACCCCACACTTAATAACTTGGAAGAAGAGGTCTCATTTGGATCAGGTTAAAGTAAAAAAATTGACAATTACTCATTGATTTAGTTTTAATTCAGAATTACAATTACCCATGTTAATGTCCTTTTTTTAGACCCATTATTTCATATTGATTTGACCCTCTTTTGTTTTTTCCTTTTTGTGGTCACTCACATACTCCACTAAACCTATAAATTACTCTCTAGGATTAATTTCTAACGTGTTTATGGGAACAACAATTTTGAAGACGTTTATTTCTTTTTTATTTTTGGAAGATTGAATGAAACTATATAGTAGATGTGGATTAGGGGTTAAATCCTTGGCAAGAAGTAGCTGTGTCTTGAGAAAGTGTTGTTGGAACAGTTATCACAATAAACAACGGCCCCTACAGTAATCCGAGAGGGGATATTTGTTGGTTGGACTATTCGAGAAAGTGGATGAGTGAATAGAAATGCAAGAACAAGGAGAATTATTGGATCCATGAGGGCAAGTGTTAGAGAAGTGAGAGTTAGAGAAGTGAGAGTGAGAGACACTTTTAGGAGGGCATCAATAGTTATAGCTAACACTCCATGAATGGCATGTGAAGCCCCTATAATGATGAGGAACTATATTCTCTCTGTATATTATGAGCCCGTGAGAAGTTTAAAGTTTAAACCAAAAAAAAGCCAAACCAAAGAAGGATCAAACTCTCATTCAAACCAAAAAAACAGAGAGAAATGTCTGGTTATGTAGGCATTCTGGTTTCAGATCCATGGCTTCAGAACCAGTTCACTCAAGTTGAACTCCGCAGCTTAAAAACTCACGTACGTTAATGGGTCTTTTTTCTTTTCCCATTATTATAATTTCAATCTGTACATCTCCGTTAAAAACACCACGAAGTGCCAGTTGAACTACGAGTTTCATGAATTTGCATGTGTTTGTTTGTTTTTTTTTTGGGTGATGATGCAGTTTATGAGCATGAGGAGGGAGAGTGGGAGAGTGACATGGGAGAGCTGGCTTCGAAGATGTCTCGTTTGAAAGTGGTTGGAGAGAATCTCACTGGAGAAGAGAGAGCTTCGTTTATCCATGATTTCTATCCTGATCATCATGACCACGACGATGTCGACTTCGAGCTTTTCCTTAGAGTTAGTACAGATGTGATTAGCGTTTTTCATGCAGTGGTAAGTTAGTTACTAGTAACCTTGGACACACAAATATTGAAGATCTTATATTTTTGTTTTATAATTTTTGAAATTTTTAGTACTTTTTTTTGTTTGTTTAAAAGAATCTTATGTTAAAGTAGATGAATTCTGTGTTTTGGTTGTTAGAAAGCCTAAGATAATTTGAATCTCGTTAAGCTTTTTGATTTGTGCTCTGTTTGGTTGCCAACAGAGTTAAGTTAAATTTTTTTAAAATAATAAAGGAAATCAAAATTTTACTTCCACTTTTTCTATTGTCTGATTCGTTTTTTCTAAGGAACTTTTTCCAAAATTTTCAGGAATTAAAAAATAATAAAGCAAAGGAATCAGAATAGGATTTTTTTATTTTGGGATTTTAATGCGTTTTTCTTTGCAACTTCAAATTGTTGGCAGATATATTTTAACTTTTCAATTTTGCATAAGTTAAAAAAGAATAAAAACCGATAAGAATCAACCATAGGTTTTTTCTTTTTGGTCATTTTTGGAGTTTAATAAGTTCTTCTTTGTTAATAGACAGAGTGAGATTATTAGTATTTGGGATTGAACTGTACTTTGATGGTTTTAAATTTGAAAATGAAGAATTTATGACTTACAAAAGCATAAAATAATTTCAAAATTGATGGCAGGTATATTTGAAACTCCAAGCCCATGCTAGTGCTAGAACTGGAAGTAATACTAAGAACTCATCTGCATTCCTTAAGGCTGCCACCACAACACTGCTTCACACAATTAGCCAATCCGAGAAGGCCTCTTATGTTGCGCACATCAATAATTACCTTGCAGAAGATCAGTTTTTAAAGCAATACCTTCCCATTGATCCTTCAACTAATGAGCTCTTCGAGATTGCAAAAGATGGAGTTCTTCTCTGGTGATAACTTGTTGATTCTCTTGTTCTTCATTAAGCTTTTACGATTAGTCTTTTTGAAATTCGTATTCAGAAAAGCATTATTTTTCTTCGGTGCAGTAAGTTAATTAATGTGGCAGTTCCGGGAACTATTGATGATCGTGCTGTTAACACGAAGAGAGTGCTCAATCCATGGGAAAGGAATGAGAATCATACACTCTGCCTCAACTCTGCTAAGGCAATTGGATGTACCGTTGTCAATATAGGGACTCAGGACTTCATTGAAGGAAGGGTATGCATACATGAAATGTGTTCTAATCCTTTACTATATCAACTGGTCATCTTAGTTGCCATGCTACAATATTTAAATTTTGAAACCTTTAGTTACCTTAAATTAAGAGTATGTCCTAGTGCTTAAAATAGTTCATATTGATTTGGTGCCAACATTGAAAGCTCATACTACATTTGATTTTCTTGTCTAGTGAGTCTTGTAAACCAGCACAGTCTTTGAACTTAGAGGCCTACAAGGGACAGGGTAAAGCTCATCCATTACAACTTAACCAACGAGGGGAATTCGAGGAGCCTTTTTGTTCAAATGCAGGGCTATTTTGACCATAGTATACATTGCAAAGTTCTCTTACAAATCTGCTTTCTTGGTGCTATTCCAGTTCAAAGTTTTCGGGATTTTATATAGTCCTAATTGCAAGGCTTTTCAAGATATCTTATTTTCCAGTCCTGTTTTAATCACTTAATCTTTGCATGTGAAATACATACGCAAGTCTATATTTTAGGCATTTCTCTCTATCCTTCTTTTATTCATTGGTTCATTTCCTTGTCATCAGGTTATGATTTGTTTCCTCCCTAAATGATTGGGAGATGGGAACATTTGGATTTATGTGGATAAATGGTTTTGGTTGGATGACAAATTTAAAGTGTGCATGATATCTGTAGGCATACTATTCAATAGGTTAGTTTGGTAATTTTGAAACTATCCTTACTAGAATAACTGAAGACCTTGAGAAAAATCTACCCCATTTATCAGCTATAAATAAGAACCTACCCTCCTAATCCAGCAGTTTAAACCAGAAACCAATCCTATCTAAATTGGTTTATCAAATATTTTAAATTCTTTGGCAGCTTTTGCATCTTTTATTCTATGTATTCCTTCTGCTGGATGAATTATATTGAGTTTCAATCACTTATAACATTTGTTTTTAATAAAAGGAACAAGTAGTCCATAATTTTAAATGCTCTGCTTATCAGTATGCATAATTTCCTCTTTGTACTATTTTCAGCGTCATCTTGTGCTTGGAGTGATCTCTGAGATCATTAAGGTAAGCCTCTCATGGTTATGCACTTAATTTTAACTTCAAAACTGATGAATAACCCCGTATCTGAAATCGTTTTCCCCCCTAGACCCCAACTACTTTATACATGGAAATGTGTCAATTAAGTTACAAGGCCCTCCACAGGTATAGTGTTTGTCTTTTGCTTGTCCATGTACAGCAGTCAGTGTCATTAACCAATAGGTTAAGTTAGTTACGTTGTACTGTATAACCAATTATTTCTGTTAGAATCACTATGTAACCAATTTCATTATTCTGTACTAAAAATAACATAGAAACAACTCTTAAGGGGAAACAATTCATGCTGGCTGCCGGACTAGCCCCATTAAAAATTATTTTATTATTCATTCTCCTGAACATTACTGCTGGCTGCAGGACTTTCATATGAATTGTGATGGCGTAACAGTAGAATTTGATGTCTTCCTGCAGTTCTTGAAGATTTTGTTCATTTAAGACTTGAATGTTACGAGAAAACAAAGGTGAGCTCACTTATGCTAATCTAATAGCAAAAGAGTAGAGCTGATAGTCAATCATTTCGGCCATATCTTAGGGAAACAATTATTAATTGCAATTTTTGGATTCTGTGCAGAAATTTCTACTGAACACATGTGAAATGGAGTTTGAAAATGTTGGAAAGCAAGGCTAGGTTTATCTAGAACCTTCATGGTGATGATGAAGATAGTGAGATAGAAGTCGTAGTTGCTCCAGAAGCCAGGAAAAAAGGGTGGGGGAAAACCGGCTACAAATGCTAAGGCAGTTAAGGCCCCTGCAGCGGCAAAGAAGTAGTAGTTCTGTTGAGAAAGTGACTTATGGAATTCTTGGAATGGGAACTTAATCTCATTCACCTTGTAATGTACTCTATTACTCTTTGTTGTGAGTTCGCTAATTTGCTTCATTGTGTTCCGTGTAAATGATCGTTGTTTATTTTGATTTGTCATGGTCAAGGATTTTGTTTCTCTTTCATTGCAATTCTACTGTTACAACTTACTAATATACCAGAAATTAGAATGTTTGCAATTTAAATAAGTGGAATATTTTTGAGTTGAATCATGTACCAATCTCCCTTGAAGAGATATACAGCATTTCCAGGTGTGAGTTGGTTTCATTAGTTAGTTAGTGTCACTAGAAGACAATATATTGCACATACACGTGACAGCTAGCGGTTGAATGAGTATTATGTGCATACATTAGGTTCTATACACAGATGTTTGAACAGCTTCTACTAAGGCACTATGATAAATGTAAAATGACAAATATCATTAAATGCAATGCAAACGTACATTTCTATATGTTACTAGGTTATGTGCAACATGAGAGCATATTAGGTAATGAAAGAGTTTGGCACATGCATTTTTTGGTTCGTTGCTAGGTGGTGTTCATTTCTTTATTTTCTGTTCCAAGATGGCTTCATTTCATGCTGCAAAATCTTAATAGGCAGGAGGTATATTACATAAGCGTTGTGACTTGTCAAATTGCCTATTATTTTCGCAACTTCTCCGGAAGAAGTGTATTTTCTTTTCTCTAGGCACGAAGATATAAACAACGTACTTATAGGCTATCCACAGCCAACCACAATTACCAAAACAATCTAGCCAATGTTAACAACGAGTACAAGCAATTACAAGTCAACATAGATTCCAAAATAAACTTTATGCTTAGAGAAACCAACAGGCTATTCAACAACTTCTACAGCCAATATGTACTGCAAATTTGAGGCACTATAACTCACAAACACACATGATAATAATAATAGATTCATAACTACCACAATCATGAGCTACAGTTTTGCCTTCATTTTGCGCTTCCTTGTTGTGTCGAATCATGAACTTCATCATCCCCCATAACATGGGATACCACTTCACTCAGCATGTTAGTACTCAAGGTTGCAATCCTCCTTGCATGGTCACGCTCCTCAATGGCAACGTCTAACTGATACCTTAACAATCTGTTCCTAACGTCTCCATCGCAATAGCTGGTTCCTTCGCTTTGAGACGTTCCCCTTGGGCTTGACGTCGACATGGTAGGAAATGCCCATGATGGGGAAGCACCATACTGCACATTCCTACCATTACGTTGTATGAACTCCATGTATGCAGATTCTGCTTCCTGTCGATCTTTGTATGACCTGTGTTCGGCATTTGCGAATTTATGCACTTGCCTACTTGCTTCTGCCCAATTGTCGTATATGCCAGGAGCACGACCAATGAAAACAACATAGTATTTGCCACCCTAAAACAGGACACACAATAGCATTGTATGTTAAAACCGCATAAGTTGTGCTAGAGTTAGAACTTACCAAGTTTTGAATCTGAGCTATTAGATAAAACATGTACCATGTCGCTCTACCAACAGGTGCCGGTAGACTACAGCAACTAATATGCACGTTGCTTACTCCAAGATCTGACAAACAGTTTCATAATATATAATTGTACAGTGGTAAATAATTATACCATCAAAATTGTCAAATGTGTTGGCATGTTACCTTTAGAAGCAAAGGAGGCTTCTCTTCTCCATCCCTCAGTGATTTCCTCATACCCACCAACTAGAATGAGAGGAAACTGTCTTTTTAAATGAAGCGTACAATACTCGACTATGACTAAACCGAGTAAGGGACTTAAAACTCGATTTACGCACAGACGAGTACAAATAACTACCGGCCAACTGAAGTTAGGTGAAGTAAATTATACTCGATATACCCATAAGCGAGTATATTATACTCAATATCCGTGTAAGCGAGTTATTCAATTAATCGTACGACGCCTTAATTGTACTCGGTCTCTGTATAACCGAGTTATATAAACTCGATATACCTATTTTCGAGTATTGTGTTAGATTTTCTCATTTCCTCCCCCACCTTATGGGACCACTGACCATTGCCATTTACTTCACTTCTTCGTGTGGTTAGCTTCTGAACGTGGACCGGTCTGTGCCATCTACCATTGTGTCAACTTCTACTACTGCCAGTTTCAACTTCAATTCACTAGCTGGTAAAGTGCAGTACTTTCTTTGTTGTGTCATTGTCTTCTTCGTTTTGTCAACATTTCACCTGATAGGTAACAACTCATAACAATGTATAACAACACAAATTCAGTGAATGTACTTATGAATTGAATTGGGGCATCTGAACATAATAGTGAATGAGGTTTAGAATTTTAGGTAACACACATTCTGTGATTGTTGTGGGAGGGGGTATCTGAACATGGAATTGTGGTTCAATATTTAAGAGAACACCAATTCTGTGATTGTTGTGGGTCTTCAATGGGGGTATTTGAACATAATAATGCATGAGTCCATTTATTTACAATAACACAAATTTTGGTCTTATTTTTTGTGGGAAGAACTGGGACCATCAGAACATAATAATGCATGGGTATCTGAACATAATAATGCATGAGTCCGTTTATGATAACACAAATTTGTGAATGTTGTTGGACGAATGGGGGGTATCTGAACATAATACTGCACTACATGTTGCATGGTACGAAATATTTTCCTTATTTGCAATGCTTAATAATTCTTATTTGATTAACAATATCCTACATGAAACCCAAACAAATTGTGCGAACATTTTCATTTTCGAATTTAGGTGGGTTTAGAATTTTAGGTAACACACATTCTGTGATTGTTGTGGGAGGGGGTATCTGAACATGGAATTGTGGTTCAATATTTAAGAGAACACCAATTCTGTGATTGTTGTGGGTCTTCAATGGGGGTATCTGAACATAATAATGCATGAGTCCATTTATTTACAATAACACAAATTTTGGTCTTATTTTTTGTGGGAAGAACTGGGACCATCAGAACATAATAATGCATGGGTATCTGAACATAATAATGCATGAGTCCGTTTATGATAACACAAATTTGTGAATGTTGTTGGACGAATGGGGGGTATCTGAACATAATACTGCACTACATGTTGCATGGTACGAAATATTTTCCTTATTTGCAATGCTTAATAATTCTTATTTGATTAACAATATCCTACATGAAACCCAAACAAACTGTGCGAACATTTTCATTTTCGAATTTAGGTGTCTGGTGGACTACATCATACAATTTTTCCATAGAATGTTTTTAGCATCAATCCTTTTTGGCTCACCTAAAATTTATGAGAAACAAGGTGGGTTTTTTACCACATCATGGGAATTAGGTTTGTTTACCTGCATGAACACCTACGCATATGGCATATATAGCTAGCCTATAGTTTCACAATATTACACAGCATGATACAACTATTACTATTTGTGGTTCAGGTCCGTTATGAGTCATTATTACTTCTACATTTACTACGACGGGGAGGCATATATTAATGATTTCCATGGGCTATCATATCGAGGTCCGAACCTAAAGCAGACACCTATTCAAGTGAAACGTGGGATACACATGAGGAAACTGAAACGTAAGATAATGTCAGCTCTGGGGTTAGACAAGGATTCCCATGACATCTCAATTGTATTTCGAGCTCCTCAGCAACTGGTGGGTACCCAAGTTTTCTACAATTCAATTCCGTTACAATGCGACAATGATGTGGACATCATGTGGGGAGTGATACAGCGGGCTCCACAATTCATAGGTTCTGACTTGTATGTAATTGTTGACACTGTTGGGTGTAATGTCGACGGGGGTTCACAGTATGCCAGTAGAGCTGGGGAGCAAGAATCAGTTATTGTAACCGAGACTTACCCTTCAGTTACAGCCGAGCTGGGTTTGCCGCACAACATTGGACCACACAATGCGGTTGCTATGGACAATAATGAAGCCACTGAAGTGTTAGGGTCTATCCATACTCCTGAGGGTCAAGCGTATACACAAGAAAATGAAGACACCCAAATGTACTTCAACGAGGCAATTGAAATGGATGACACTCAAGATGTGTACGAGGAGTTCATTGATAATGATGGACCGGAGGACCATCCAGAATTTTTAAATGAACTAGAAGTTGAAAACAACGTGGATGGTTGCCCTAATCCGAACCCCAACCCTGACTGGTTCATGTCAAACACATGGGATAACATTCATGACCCATCACCTTCGTTGGATACAAGTGTCATGAGTTGGCAACCGAGGGACGAACCAAGCAAGGGGATGCTATTCTTGAGTAAAGCTGCGGTTCAGCATGCGTTAACCATGTTCTCTGTGGGCCTTAATAAGAAATTTAAGTACATGAAGTCAGACCATGAGAGACTGGTTGTAACATGTGTACACGATGCATGTCCGTGGTTAGTTCGAGCTATCAACAGCAAAAGGCACAACTTCTGGGAGATCACAACATGTAAGGGTCCCCACACTTGCTCGTCATTGCAGGTGGATCATGATGGAAGGATGATGGATTCGAAGTTCATTGCCATCACACTTGAGTCATACGTGCGGGAAGACATTTCAAGAACAATAGCAACCCTACGTAGTCTTTTGCATGCGAAGCATGAGCATTGGGCATCTCACTATAAGGTTTGGGATGCAAAACAGAAGGCGGTTGCGGCCATCTACGGGGATTTCGATGAGTCATATGCAGACTTACCTCGGTTTCTGGCCGCGTTAAAAGATGCAGATCCAACCACAGTGACACAGTTGAAGTGCGACAACCGTAACGTGCTAGGCACTTGCACGTTTAACTGTGCCTTTTGGGCTTTTGGTCCGTGTATTGAAGGGTTCAAGCATTGCAGGCCGGTGATAAGCATCGATGCAACGCACCTCTATGGCAAGTACAAGGGGAAGTTGTTGATAGCAATGGCAACGGATGCTAACAACGAGGCTTATCCACTCGCATTTGCCGTTGTTGAGAGTGAGAGCAAGGAGACGTGGGGATGGTTCTTGGCATGGTTGACCACTATTACGGACCGGGCCAATCTTTGCATCATCTCTGACCGACATTCGGGGATAAAAGCCTGCTTTGATGACACAAGTATGACTTGGTTGCGGCCGCCCAAGGTCCATCACCGGTACTGCCTCCGCCATGTAGTCAGCAATGTGAACACAAAATGGAAAAGTCAGGAGTTGAAGAACTTGGTATGGAAGGCAGCCAGTAGCAATCAAGTTAGAAAGTTTGAAGCCACAATGGAATTAATTCGCAATGTTAAGCCGGCTGCACACAGGTACCTTGAATCTGAAAACAAACAAAAGTGGACACTTGCACACGACGAAGGGCGTCGATACGGAGCAATGACAACCAACCTATCGGAGTGCTTTAATGGAGTACTGAAAGGTGCACGCAGCTTGCCAATAACGGCAATGGTCAGGTTCACCTTTTTCAAAGTGAACTCGTATTTTGATGCTCGTCGTAATCTCACTCTAGAACAGTTGGAAACAGGTCAAGAATGGTGCAAGTATGCCATGGACAAGTTTGAACACAATCAAGCGAAGGCAAAGGACCATATGGTGACACGGATGTCCGCACAAGCGCGGATATATCAGGTTGACACACCGGGTAATCCTCTGAATGGTGGGGGCGGACAACACACGCATAAGGTTGATCTTAGGAGTATGACATGCACGTGCGGAAAATGGGAAGCGCTCAAGATCCCGTGTTCACACGTAATAGCAATTTGTGCTAAGTATAAGCACGATGCGCAGCAGTTTATTGATCCTTGCTATAACGTGACTAGTAGGTACCACAGCTACGAACCGATGTTCCAGCCGTTGAAAGACAGATTAGCATGGCCGGATCCAGAAGAAACTAGAATAGTGATGCCCAACCCACGATTGATCCGGAAGAAAGGTCGGCCAAAGTCCACACGTATCCGCAATGAGATGGATGAGGATGATAATGATAGGGAGTTGCCGAGCTCCTTATGGATCGAGAATGGACCAAAATCAAGGTGTGGGTTGTGTCGCCAAGAGGGGCACAACCGTAGAACATGTCCTGCTCGGAATGCGGAGTCAACAAGTGGTGGAGTTGTAGCATAGGTAAAGCTTCCATTTCTTAACAACCGGTGTCATATAAATCGTTACGTGACTATTAACAACTGAGTAGTAGTAAATTGTTCTCTATTGCCATAGTAAGTATTTGGAGTAGTTATGAAACAAACGTTGGTGTTCATGCATGCATGGATAGGCAAACGAGTCCAATTTTTATTTTAAGTATGATGCTCATTGGAGAGTCCTGAAATGAGGTTGTTCAATAGTTTTGTCACATTATTTGTCCTAAGTCATGAATCTATGCATTGTTGTGGCTATGTTGGTTGTTAATAACGTATATAGGTCCAATGTACATAACATATTTGAACTGTTTACAGCAGGTACATGTAACATGGAGGTTGATGGGTCATAACAGATGTATGTTGTGCAGCCAGGATGATCCCGACCGCCTTAGGAAGCCCGGAAAGGACACCAGTAACTCGGACTCATGATGAGAAGACAGTGTTAGATTGGTCATTTTTTGCCTGGAAGCTGATGTTCTGTACTTTTGTTATGTTATGTACTTATGGGGTCATGCACTTTGTTAATGGCATCAATGTTATGTACTAGAGTAGATTTCACGAAGCTCCTTATCAAGCAAACAATTCAGTTACATGTAACATGTAGTATTAGAAGCAGTAAAGTAATATGTTTATTATGATTTCCAGCTTCTCAACAGCAACAAAGTTAAATTGTTTTTTCTTATTTTGATGGGCAAAGCAACAAGTTAATTGCAATGCGCAGCTGGGATTTTCCAATTGATAGAACTGACCTGTAGGTGACAACAACAGAACCATGCAAAGAGAGCGTGTAGTGAGAGTTACCTAGATAACTCGGTGATACATATATCGAGTACTATTAAGTAACTCGCATCTAACAATATCGAGTACAGTGTAGGGCTTTTCCAGATATGTTTAGCCAGTACTCGGTGATACAGGTACCGAGTTTATATTATAATACTCGATATCGACGTATTCGAGTACTTTAAAGGAATTTTAGATCAGTCCAACTGCATTTCGACCCATCGAACAATCCCTGACTCCAGCAAATTTCTCTGTACAATCGATTGATATTCGATTGGTCTTCGATCGGTCAAAAAATCCTTGAGTCTAGCAAAAAATCTCTGTACAACGTGATTGCTGTGCGATTGGTGCTCGATCGGTCAAAATTCCTTCGACCATAAACTCGGTCTTACATATGGCGAGTATAGTACCCGATTAGTTAGTAATCGAGTATTATTAAATAGTTCAGATCGTCCACCACCATACAACGACAAATCAACTACTCGACACTGCACGTAGCGAGTATTATAAATATAACTCGATGCTCCTGTAATCGAGTATTTGGAACGAGTTACCAGACATCTGGCCTCTCTAATGCAGTGAATCTCTTGTGTCTCTTCGTCTTCGTCGGCTACGCTGTCTGTGAGTCTTCTTCGTCTCCTCAAAACTCCAACCGCCGTCTTTCCATCCACTCCACTCACGATGTATGTACACTATAAATTGTGAGACATAATAATGTCTCTGAAACTTCTACTCCCTCTTCCCCTGAAATCCCTAGCCGCCCCTTATAGTTTGGCTTCTCCTAAATACGGTGGCTGCCCTCTTTTGTCTTCAGGTTTCAACCTCCGAATCCACTATCAAGGTATGAAATTTCCAATAAATTGTAGAATTCGTTTACTGTGTTAGTCAGTTTATGTTGATTTTTAATTCATTGGGTCTTGCTCTATGATTTCTTTTCAAGTTTTTGTTGTATTTGTCATCGTAAAATGTCGTAGTTGTACACCCGTTCGGTTATGTTGTTAATTGCTACGACGTTGATTGCGTATTTGTTTTTTTTTTAAGGACCAAATGTTGTTTTTTTATTTTTTGAAATGGGAAGATGGAGGTTTTATTACATGTAATTTGTAGCACTTGTAAATGACATATGTAATTTATCATATCACCTACACACGGTTACTAAAATAACAAATGATTTATACCTCAGTTTCATAAATAATTTTATAATTTGGCCTCAACAAAAAATTATTAGAAATAATCCGAAGAATACCAAAATTAACAGGAATTATTTTAAATTAGTTGGGGATAATATATCATATGTTGCATTTAATATAATAAAAGTTAGTCTTATATATTATGTTGTGTCATTGTCAAGTAATTAACATGATTTGTGAAATGTTGTTACATATATGCTGTGTCACTGCCATGTGACTTATTAATTATTAAGATGATTACTGTATTGTACATGCACAATTCGATTACAGTTGTAAGTTTCAATTGGCACGGTAATGGGCAAGGTAATATAACTTTGATTATACTAGTAATATAATTTGTTGATTCACATATAAGTTTTATTAAATTGTGTAGCGTATGAACATAATATCAGTTCACATATAACATTAGAAATAGAATTCATAAATTTCATCATAATTGAATAAATAAAGTATTGAGAAACATGTTGTTGGTTGATGATTAATACATTGCCAATATAGAAACTTCATATAATTAGTTCTTTAGTAGCATTATCTTATTTAAAGTATATATAATAACAAACTAGTTAGAACTTCGGTAATGGAGTCTGATTTATAGTAGAATTAAAAGGTATAATGTACTTTATGGTGAGGTGAGAGATACTTTTGGGATAAAAGGTCTTATTTGTTGTATACAATTGGGGGGTAAAGATTGTCCGCATGGTTAGTTGATTGAGTAGCTACAGAGAATGCTTAATGTTTTGCTCATTTCTGTTGTACCCATCTTTGTATATATTATCTGATTATTTGTTGCTGATTATGAAATAATCTGTCTTGCTCTAACTCCTATATATTCAAGTTTGAACTGTTTCTGACATCTTAATTGGGTTTAACTGAAGATCCATAATCACTGTCATGTTGGCTGTGTAGTACTAATAGTAGATTTGTTTGTTTGTTTGTTTTCTTGTGTGTTTAAATTCATTTCTCATTTTTTAACTATTCGTAGAATGACAAAATCCCTGATCAGTAATTTTTGTTTAAATCGGTGTAGATGGAAAGTGATAAGATTCCTACTGACGTTAAGCGTGAAGGAAAGGACATTGAATTAGATGCCCAACCTGATGAAGTGGCTGAACTGCCTCCAGCAAAGAAGGCTAAGACAGAGCTCAAATTCTACGAAAGGAGGGGGAGTTCAACTCTTTGGAAATGCAAATGCAAGAAGTGTGGCTGGGGATTTATTGCTGCCGGAGCAGATGTCACTGAAAATATGAAGCGCCATTTGGACGGGGCTTGTCCAAGGAAATTTGATGTGCCATTGCGCATTCCTGTTTCTGCAGGGGCTGATATAGGTAATGTATTTTCGATTTATATGTTGATTGAATGAGTTATAAGTTTTATGATTATTTTTCAAGAAGACAAGAACATATATGTGAAAAAGGTTCTAGATTTCCCATAAAATGTCAAGATTTCAATCCTTTAAATAGACAAGGTGTAATAAAACTTTAAATGGCAGAAAAGCTGCTCTATTGACAAAGGATTTGAGTTATCAAAATAGAACATATAGAATATGCACAATACTATTGAGATTGTAAATGGAATAGATTGAGTTGAATGATGCATCATGGTATGGTTGACCAATGCTAACACAAGATATATTCATGCATATTGAAAAAGTAATAGTTCATAGATTTTGTTGGCAAACTTGGTAGATAGTAGACACTAGCAGTTGTTGATAGTAAATTTTGTTCTTAGTACTATGCAAATGACTTGTTTCAAATTATAACTGCTTCATAAATAAGATTGTAATGAGGAGAGAACCAATTTATTTGATGTAGCACAATCACAAGTGGAAGGGGTCACTGGAGATAAAATGAGCATGAATATCAATAACAATGAGCAGAAGGAAGGCGCTGGATCTTCAATGGAACCGTCAAAATCGGGATGATCATGGCGCATAATCAGCGATGTTTTGATCTGCCATGTAATCACATTGGTTTTGTATTGCCCCAATATGTAATGTGTTTTTAGTTTTTCGATCAGTTGAACTGTTTGTCCATGTAATAATCTTTGGGGTATGAATTATGGAACTTTGCCATATTAATAAATTTGATAGTATGGAGGGTGGAACCTTTTGGACTATTAAGTTGAATCTTTATGGTTGAATGAAATAAGTAGTTGCTTTTGTTGACGAGGATGAATTTTTAGCACTTGATTTATGGTTCAATTATGAATATAATGTCTGCGAGATGATAACAGGTTATTCGAGTTGAGTTAAGTTTATTGTTTACGTAAATAGGTTGTTTTTATTCTAATCAAACAGCTTGTTACTAGGTTATTCTTACTTACATTTCAAACTTATATTTTTGACAATGTCATGACCACAATATATATGTATCTCATAAACTAAACAGAGTCTGAATAATAAAAATGTTTTTATAATTTTCATCCTTGCGGCCATATATATATATATATATATATATATGATAGTGTATGACAAAGAAGATTATGGTTCAGCATCTAGGATTAACCCTTCCAAATGGTTGAAAACAAGTTATTCCACTATCTCCATACTAAAATGTTTCAAATGAGAAATTATTAAAAATAAGCCCCCACCAACTCTGTTTTCGGTAATCTTCAAAAAAACCTAGCTTTTTTTTAGAAGAAGGAAAAAAAAGAAGAAGTTAAAAACTTGGTTTTGACTTGCCGACATCGATGTATACTCTTCGTAGTCATATATTGTGTTTGGCTATCCCTGTCATCTTCGCTCAAGAATTTACATGGATTATTATTTTTTGGCGAGGTTAGGAAAAAAACCATCTTATACAGCAGAAGATAAAATGTCCTCCACTTAAATCACTTGAAGAATGTTATTAATATGATTCACAACTGCAATAGTAACACTGATTTAGAGAAGTGAAGAAGTAACTTAGAAAGATATGAGTACGAGTATGCTACAACAATACATCGAAGCACGGGTACATATAACACAAGTACAACATCCAAAGTAAAGTGTTTACTTTTCCTAGAACCGTATTTGTATGTTCTGGCAGTAGCCACATAAATTCTTATATATCTCCCCTTTCTACCAAAAAAAAGTTCAAACTATATGTCACTAGTGCTAATATTTTTACATTTTGTTTTAGCGTTTTCTTGCTCATGTATAAAATCCTTTTTACCAATTGATTACCAAATAGCTTTCAACAACTTTAAAGTATAAGTGTTTGTGGGGTGTAGAGGATATGAGTTAGAATTCAAGTCTCTAAGAGCGGGAGCTGCACACACATATAAATTATAAAACATAAAAATTCATACATATAATGCAACGTAAAAGTTGAAAAGAATTTTAAAATGAAAGAAAGAAAATAATCGAAGAAAATGGTAGTTTGCCATTTAGTTAGGGAAATGTAATTTTTAATTATCGAGAGGCACCACTCATCCATTGAGTTCCATTGAATTTCTTATGAAATCAAAGAAGTAATAGTCATTTCAGGAATGCTCTGCATATTGATGATATAACATGAAACTTAAATAAAATAAAATAAAAAAGTGGATATTTTTTACTTGAGGTGTTAAAGTGCTGAAGTGGAAATTAAACATACTACTCGGCTTTAGAAGAAGCGAGTTATTTAATACTCGAATCTGTGGTAACCGAGTATTTGTGCCAAATTTGTTGGATCAGTCGAATGGCCTTTGACCCATCTAAAAAACATCAGATCCAGCCAAACTTCTCTGAGAAAATAGATTGGTAAGCGATTGGTGTTGGATCGGCCAAGTTTCATATAACTCGATTTTATAGGTAGCGAGTACTATAGAATAGAAATCGATTTTGAAGTTAGCGAGTACTATAAAAAACACCAAATCCTCCCAAAGTTCTCTGTACACTTAGATTGGTAAGCGATTGGTGTTGGATCGGTCAAAGTTGTATATAACTCGATACTGTAGTAAGCGAGTATTATTATACTCGATACTGTAGTAAGCGAGTATTATAATACTCGCTGACTGTAGTATCGAGTTATGTGCATATATTTTACGCCTATCATTCTTATTTCTGGTGTTGGATTGCTGCACTCGACTGCTCAGTTGTTTGTAGAATCAGCGCTTCGATTGCTCTCGATTCGTCAGGCTGGAAAGCGACTTCGCAGGCTCCAAACATCGATCCTCACCTGTTGTAAGACTCTTTTACCCTTGCTTTCCATAGAAATTAAAGGAAAATCCTGCATTATTGTCCCTGTTATTGTGAAAGTTCGAACTATGCAAGTCGGGGGATTTACATGAGTTTGGGTGTTGTGGTCTGAAATGGTTAATGGGTTTTTACGTAGGAGTACACTTTCATACAATTTGTACCATTTAATTACCTAAACATAACTGCTTTGTAAAGGAACACATGAATTTAGGGTTCATGTGTTCATATGGAATTTGGGGATTTTCATGGGTGTGGGTGATTTGACGTGAAAGATGAAATGAGTTAGTTGGTATGGATGTTGTACACACGTTTTGTACCAAGTAATGTTGCAAAGAACTCATGATTTGTGAAATATGCCATGAAATTTGGGTTCATGTATTCATATTGAGAAGTTGGGTATTCTGATGAATAGGACTAGTGTTTGATATGAACTGGTTTATAAGTTGTTGTTTATGCGTGTTGGTGACACAGTCTGTATCATTTATATTGGGTTATTTCACATCTGGGTATGCATGGTGGTTAATTCGCCAATCTTTTGATAACAGCTTAGATTGGGGTTTTGTTGAATACGGTATAATTGGGAAAAAGTTGATAAACATTGCCAATTTGATGGATTGGTAGTTGCTTGAAATTAACCCATTGCACAATGTATAGTCTGGGTGTCGCATGCTTTTCAAATAAGTTCACTACATGGGTTAATCAAAAATTGATCATTACAATGCATTTAGTCATGCCCCAATTGTATCCATGCATCATGTATATTATATACTCATGCATATGTATTTCGTTGTTTTATGTGTCTCTAACGCAATGTTGAATATTGGTTTCTGTTGTGCTTTCGTTCCATCTCTATAGATCCTAGTTATGGCTCCTAAGAAGTCTAAAAGCATTAAAACCAAAGCCAAAAGAGTGTCTGCCTCCTCATCTAAGCCTGCAACTACGTTTGATCAAATAAGATTTCAAACAATTTCAAGCGAGCAAAGGTTTGAAAATGTAATTCAGCATTGGAATATTTGGCCGGAACGACAAATCAATCTAGATGAATTACCTCTTTCTGTCCATAGGAATCTACAATGTAGGAATTGGTTGTCTCTGTGTAAAGTTGTAGAACCCCCTCCAGCTGCCCTGATTCGAGAGTTCTATTCCAATCTCAGTATCCGCTACACTGATGGTAATCTGACTACTTGGATTCGAGGTCAAAGTTTCATCATAACTAAGGCCGATGTTTCCAACGCTCTTGATGTACCTTGTATTCGTAGCCCTACTTATCCATACTCGGAGCGGCCTAATATATCTGATGTCATGACTCTTCTTTGCGGAAGATCAGTGACATGGGGATCTAACCGAAGAATTAACTCGAGTGAGTTAACCGAGCTTCATTATATCTTGTTTAGGATAGCTTGTCACAACATCTTCCCCATCTCCCATGTCCATACTATTCCTATAGAGAGATGTTACTTTTTGTACGCCCTTGTGACTGGTGCCTCTATCTGTTTTCCATCCCTTTTCATTCAAACGATGGCTGAGGCGCATAGGAGCAAGTGTAAGAAGCATGGTCTATTCTTTCCAGTTTTTGTCTATAGGATTCTAGAGTATTTTCAGTTACAAGACTTTCCTTCCCTAGAGTTGATCCACATCACAGCCCCTATAGGAGCCACATTTCTCAAACAGCGGAGTGCACAAAAGAAGAATGTTGGACCGACTGTAGGCTCATAAAAAAGACCACGAGTACAGTCCACTACTGAGGAGAGTCCTATTGATCCGACAGTTGCTGTTGCTGACGATGGTGATGATGAGGTACATGTTGACAGCGCAGCTGCGGAGCCCACCATTCCTCCTCCTCCCTCTCTTCGTGCTATGATGGAGACCTTTATGACAACTCAAGCAGCTCATGGACAGCTTTTAGATGGGCTTATTGCTGAGGTTGCTGCTTTGAGAGCGGAGTTTTCACAGTATAGGAGTGCTCCTCCACCTCCTCCACCCTCTGCCCCTTAATGTTTGCCTTTGGCAATGCATAACAGACAAGGGAAGTAGGGATTGTAGTGTAGGGGAGAGAGTTGTTTTTGTACCGATCGCGTAGATTATATGAAAGTAATTTAATGTGAGTTACTAGTATTTGTATATTATTATATTTACTCTTCAAGGTCCACAAACATGGTTTTAATTTTATAATGCATGATCAGTTTCTTTGTTTTTTTTTTTTTCCTTCAACTGTAATGTGGATTAGGTAACCTAACTGATAACATATGCATATTTGAAGAAAACCTACAGTCAGTGAAATGATAATAGAAAGGGACCTACCTCATCATTGCATTATCGATTAGTTCTACAATGGCTATACCAAAAAAAGGAAAAAGAGATCATAAAAGTAGATTAAACAGATACTAGCCTTTAAGCACGCGCATGCTCGAAGGGTAGTTTATAGTTAATATTAGATTATATTTGCCGTACTCATACACGTCTATACAGTGAAAGAGAAGTTATATAGATTTATTTTAATAATTAACACCTCTGTTTCCTGTTTCTTGTTTCCTGTCACTTATTATCCAAACATAGATATGTTTCCACTTCAGTTATTTATTGTGCGTTACAAAACAGAATCTGTAAAATCATATTCCAAAAAGCATATAGGATACTATGGAAGGTGATGATGTGGCTTTTGTATCACAGTTTGTGGCAAGAAACAATGGTTCGAAAGAAAGTTTACAGGTATAAACATCAACCTATTGGGAAATTTTCTACAGCTGCTACAATATTGCCTGATTTTGCACTACATGATTGTCACACAATTTTGTGGCTTATCCCTACCGAGAACTTCCCCACACATTAACCAAACCAACTTCAATGAAATCAACAAATTTAGCTACAACCCAACTCAAGTTAATAAAACCAACATATAGTTACTTTAAGCGGCTATACAATTAACTCTTAACAATAAACCGTAATTCGTTCCAAAAAAAGGTACCTACCATAGCATGAAAATGGTGTGTGACATATTTTTACATGTAGAAAATTACTTTAATGTTTTTGCAAATACATTATCATAAAAGTAAATATCTGTTGAGACATGGTCCAAGCAGTACAATCCAGTCAAACGTGATAAACACCCAGCAAGTATGGGAAATAATAGGAATCCACATCAATTAATTTTCGAATGCCACCACCAAACTCTCTAAACAACTTGGATATCCAACCAACATTGTCATTTTTTAGGGGAAAGTTCAATTAGTACCACCACATAGAAAACTTAGTGTTCATAATCATGAAGTTGCTCATTAAATGAGACTGAAACTGTAAGGGTAAGGGTAATTCAAAACTTACAAACCAATGTTGAGTAGCCTACTTGGTTTCCTTGCAATCTATAAAATGATTTGAATGAGTATTTTTAACTGAGCTTCCTCTCCCTCCAATCACTTACGAACCACACTTCTTGCTTATTGTTTTCTTAACTCCAAGCCTAATGTTGCATTGAATTTTGAAATTCCAAAAGAACTTCAAAATATGAGCATATAATTGATGCAAATGGAATTTTTTTCCTATATATTTGTTATGTTTTTTTTTTTTTTGCTCAATGAGTAGATGCCAATTGTTATGATAGAGTTTTAAAATAATTGGCCACAAAGTCAACTATGTTCAACATCATATTTGTGGATTAGAATTTTCTCCCAAACTGTCATTCACAAATATTAAATTTTCTCATATTCAATTTGTACGTGTGTGTGACTTTTTTTTTTTCGTAACAAATTCGATTGCTTAATTTTACTACAGATATTCAAGTGAGTCTGATTCTGTAACTCTGGAATTTTTTTTCCCTCCGCTCTAAAGCTAATGTAAGTTTATGGGTATTCATATTTCCACAATGATTATAAAATAAACAAGTTTTTTTGGCTGCCAAGGATTATGCGGTAAAATTATGCACAATTACGCAGAAAGCTGACCACAAAAATTGAAACAACAAAAACAATTTGCTTTGATTCTAATATCAATTGTTGGAAGTGGACATCAATCTAAATGATGTAGTATACAATGGACATATTAATGACAAGTACAATTTGATCAATCCAAGAAACGGAAGCTTACATGTCGAAATACGTTGGAAGGTGATTTGAGATGTGCCACCAGCACTTTATACTCCACTACTTCAGAGTCTTACATTCTTCCAATAAGCCACAACACATTAAAGAAGTGAGACCCGAGAAATTTCCAAATAACCCAAGGTAAAATAAAATAGTTTTTGTTGCTGTAAAATTATAGCACTATTGAAACGACATTCAGGCAATCTCACAAAGACATCAATGGCATGCCAATGAGGCTCATCTTATAAACACAAACACAAACAAAGGGAAAAAAAAAGGTCTCATATTTTTATAAACAGAGCATAAAAGTTTTGCACAAAAAAAAAAAAAAAGGAATTGAGATATAGACATGCCTCTGCTAAAGCAGGGAGCTTTTGTCAATATTTATAAACAATGTGGAAAGGAATAAAGGGAGAAACAAAATAAGTGGCGACCGTTACAGCGAAACGGTAGAGCATGAAGGTGGGTAGCTTTCAAACTCTCAACTGACTCACCTGAAGGCTTCAACATAGTTTTGTTCCTCCCTTTAAGCTTCCCTCTACGTTACAATCTTCAACCTCTCTCTCTGCTCACCTTTTCATTTGGTCACGCAAAACCCTGAATGCCTCCCCTTCATTTTTCTTGTTTTACTTTCTTCGAAACTGGCTTGCACGTTTGATATTTTTAATTTATTTTTCCGTTAAGCTGAACTGAAAACTCCCTGTTGTCTCACCTTTCTTTTTGGTCACGCAAACCCCTGAACGCGATGGATTTTATTTTTCTTTCTTCCAAACCAGCTTGCACAGTTCATATTTTTAATTTCTTTTTCCTTTAAGCTGAATGAAAATTCCCTGTTTTCTCAATTGAAAATTCCCTGTTTACATTCCCTGTTTTCTTTTTCCTTGAATTTTTTTTTTTCCCTTTCCTCCAAACTGGCTTGCACGTTTCGTATTTTTAATTTCTTTTTCCTTTAAGCTGAACTTAAAAGGCTTTGGGTTGGGCTTCATAGTGGAACTAAATAAATAAGATGTGGACTAAATTAATTATACAAATTTATTATAGGGTGATAGCGGAAGTAAATAAAAAGAAAACATTATTTAAAATTGAAGAAAACATTATTTTTTTAAAAAGAAAATGACGTCGCAGCTGATGTTGCGCAACGTGACAGCAGCAGCAGTAAACGCTACGTTTCAGCATTTACTAATATATAGATGTGTGCTTCCACATGAGTCAAATGTATTGTCATCACAGTGACGTGAAATATGCTTTGGACAAGAAACAGTTTGCTTAATTGTTTAGTACTATTGTTTGCTAGATTAGATGTATAAATTCAGAGATTTTTAGTTAGAAATGATGGTTCTAATTTATCATTTACCAAAATTTATTAGAAAATGCAAATGATTCAAATTTTATGGGTTGAAATGAGAGTTTAGCTGAAATCTTAAAAAGGATTTTACTATGGCTTTTATATTCAATGAGATGTAAGTACAAATTTTTGATAATCACAAGGATAACAAATCATTACACTTTCAATTTTATACAGTTGATAATCGTTCCTTTTGGCAAACCATTAAGGAAATCATAATTGTAACACTTTTGCAAAGCTTAACAAACAATTAATAAAAAATCAGAAGATTGCATCTTATTATTTAAGTGATGCTACAATGAGGGAAAACAAATAAAATAAAATATAGTTAAAGAAGCCTGTTCACCAACTTAAACATTTCAAGGTCGATTGAGCATCTTTTGCACGTAACCACAAATTTTGCATAACTGTAAGGATAAGGTTGATATCTGTTCCAATGTCCCATTACAATTTTGTGGCATGCTTGAAAGTTTGGAATTTGATACAGGGCTATTCATGCAGCTACGTGTCGAACCATATTTCGTCAATTTCGAAGCCACTACATCCCATGTTCATCATTTAAAAAGGTTATCAATTTCAAAGCCAATTCTTCCAAAAGGTTATCAATGCATCCACGATTTGACTGGCAAAGTAGCATGATTCCATGTATATAAGCTACAATAAAATTATCACATGGACTCGTTTTTCAATTATATTTTTTCCTTCAACAACTTCTTCATTCAGAAAGTATTTCCAACTTCCCACTATCAGTACCGCATTGGGATTTCCTGCTTCATAGTACTAAAAATTTAGGGTTTTTTCTTTGTCGTGTAGTAGAGCTAGGTGATTGACAAATGGGGTCAGTTGAATTTGTTGGAGAATTAGTTTGCTTTTTGTTAACTTGTTGAAGCGTTTACAACTAATTAAGAAAAACGAAAAAAATAAATTAATAGACTAAATAATTTATATAGAGGGAAATAAATAAGTAGATACAAATTGAGGAAATAGTTTTTTATACCTTAACTTAATGTTCCCCAAGAGTGTTGCCAAATCTTTGCCTACTTTCAAAAATATTTCAACCAAAATGTCAGTATGATATTTTTTTTTTCTTTAAATAGTGTTATAACATTTCAGTTACTATTTATAATAAAATGATTTGTACTAGGCTCACAGTATCATATTAAATAACAATACGTAATATTAATGCATTTACGAATTCCGAAATGATTATACAAGAATTTGATGAACAAATGGTTATACACGAAAATGAAGACGGAATCTGTATGTTAAGGTGCCTAAATCGGTGCGGTAACTGGGAACATGTTATTGAAAATTGTGTAGGAGAGGAAGGACTTTGGGTTTTGATTGTTGTAGAAGGGGAGGCGAACCTAAAAATACGTGAGAAAAATTTAGAATCCCAGTTAAATTTACACGGATGGAGGAAAATTTATTATATTTCATATTTAAATTTGTGTGGTCCCCACATTAATCTAAACACAAGACATTGGAAATAGTTAAAATCCTGTTCATACAGTGTTTTTCCAGCCTGTATTGACATGCCAAGCCCTAATAACTGACATAGTAATGCGTGGACCACGAAATGAGGTTATAAATGCACCACAATAATTATCTTCTTTCTATCCACTAACTTCGTAGATTGAGTAAGCTATGAGTCGCAATGCCTCAACATCAAATCGTAAAATGCGAAACAAGTTTGGATCTACTTCAGCATGTGCATCTTCACAAGTTCCAGCAGATCAACAACTACAGACATACACAGACCACTATGGAGGAAAATGGGTTGGAAAGAAAAGAGATTTCGTTAATATGCCAATATACACGTACGAGAGTCTTGGAAGCGTCGGGCACATCATGGTCGGCAAACCTACAAAACTAAGTACAGATAGCACCGCAGTAGAGTTTACCGTATCAGAACCACCATGGTCAACCCTATACGAGAAGAGGTGTGAGTTGGAGGTGTATTGTCGATGGCATGGATTACGAGTTCCTAAGGCACGCTCAGCCGAGTTACCTAGAGATGAACCTGCCAATATACTTGCTCATCTTCAACAAGAGAACAATCAAATGCAAAGGCGACTAGATCGTTTTCACGCAATCCAAAAAGCTAGGAAGCATCTAAAGGGGAAGGCGCAAGAGCGAGCCATGAAGTCTATTAATGAAATTACTGCATTAGATGATGACAGAGATATTTCAGACTTCTCAGATTCAAGCAATGATGATTTCCAAAAATTTCTACCTATGAACATTAGACGTTGTTGTTAATGTTTGACAACAGATGATTATGTACGTTAAACTTTTGCAAATCTAAAGAATAACTGTTCATTAGTTTTGGCTAAGGTTATATGAAATCAGGATCTCATTTTTCCCCTGCTGTTCTTTGTTGCTACATATGAAAATTTTATATGAATATTTACGCATACATTCAATACATACAAACTCATTGAACCCACACAGACCAACTGGGACCATCACCATCAAGGTGTAGACACTCACATTTGTTCAAAATAATACTCCACCATCCATGACATGAAACTGCTAATGTTTTAAATTGCTATGTTAGTATGTTGCAATGTGTTCAATGAATTGCCTAAGTGTATATGAAATCACTTGCTAATTTTTTCCCTACTATTCTTTGTTGCTACGTATGATTCTTTTGCTTTGGTTGGACAATGTCCTCTGCTTTGTAGTGTAGGAAAAACCTTAGATATGCTAATGTTTCCAATATTTTGTCTTTGTAATTTGAAATGTTACCCACATAACACTCATTACCCAACTTAGATTTATTGCACATTACTTGTATGAAATTTTAATAGATTCAATACATACGGCATATGATTATTAATACGAATAATTCAAATATATGACACCGTGAGTTGCTGTATCATATACCCGTATCCGTGTATCTTAGTTCTGCTACTGTACTACTTCATACATACAAACTCATCCAAACTAGACTAACCACTCATTCTCTCTTCGTCTTTATGTACACGAAACTTGTTTCGTAACAAAATTTTCTTTGATTCATGTGTTGTGGGCAAATCATGTTTGGGATATGTTTGTATCATCTTCATCTAAGTCTATTATTTCTACCTAATGATCTTCCAATTTACAGTTCTTGCTGGGTGGATATTGAATCTCAGTGGCAGTCTTATTAAATATAAGAACATGGAAGCTTGAATTTCCTTCGTATCTGAACACTAAAAAATAACCATATCGGATAGAATGGTATTCAACGAAATCCTACCAACCATTACAAATCCACATGTTGTTATTAGCTTTCTTCAATCCCACTTGCCAAATACCACCATAGGGAGCAGTGAATGTAGCTACGGTGGATAGCTCAGCACTGTTGAACCCTGCACAGAAGTACCCATAAACACTGATGTTTGCAGTGCTGCATGTGCTACTCAACAGTGTCGCAGTGTTGAATTGTTTCCAGCCATATCACCCACATGTATAAGTTCAATACACAGATTGCATTCGTTTGCAATGCACTGTTTTTAAGGATGCAGAGCCTCCTGGAAAAGTTAATGATACATTTAACACAGCTCGGCACTGCTTCGTCAAGTCATGCCAGATGAAGCACAAGAATGCTGAATAGTCTTCACATGAACCCTGTCCAGTCATATCACCTACACGCACGTCAATACACAGATATGCATCCCTTTGTGATGCATCGTTTTCAAGGACGCAGAGCATCCCTGAAAAATTTATGATACATTTACCACAGCTCAGACTATCCCATCAAGTCATGTCAGATGAAGCATAGGGATTCTGAATAGTCTTCACGTGAATAAATAGACAACCTCCTTTGCAGTACACATCACCAACCCGCTACTGTACCACATGCTATAGCCATATGAAACAACTGCCTCAGCAAACCACATGCACCAACAGGTGCCACTGTATAGCCAAGTCATGTTCGCAATTTTGCATGTGCTCTTCGACACCTCACTAAACAATAGACTGTCGAGTCATATTATATGTATTCACGTGAATACGGATAAGTATTCACGTGAATACTTACCCTTACATATAACTAGTAAATTGCCCGTGCGATGCACGGATAATGTTATAATGTTTTCTGTAAATTTGTTTTTAGAAAATATTATACATAGATTATAGCATATTTATTATAAAACTTTGTTAGTATTGAGTTCATTATAAAAAGTAACAATTATAAATTGCACACATATATCTATTATAATTATTTTGTTCAAGTAATGAGCAATAATTAAAACAACTTTGGAGTAATATTGTATAATAAAAATTGATAAAAGTATGTTAATTCATTCTATATTATTGATATTTATTATGTGATGTAATAAAAAGCTTCATTACGAAATCTTTTTTTTTTTTTTGTTTGTTTGTTTCTTCAGTGCTTTGTTATTGCAGTATGGTGACGCTTGTTATCATCATCAGTTTCTCCATCTTCAACGTTTGAAGTTTAGTCCGTCCATATTTGTTCAATTTTTTAGCTTCCATCACTTTTTCCTTTTGTTCCATCATTTGTGTTAATCACTAATGAATTGGCATGGGGAGATTCTTGATTGGATCTTACGAAGTTTGGACTTTGTCATTAATTTTGGAATAGTGCAACAAAAATAATTAATATAGCATATTGGAATGTGTATATTTTTTTTTTCCTTCTATACATTTTTGTCATTTGAAGGTGTATCACAAATCTTAGCAACTATGTAATTTTCAAAACTATCCTTTAGATTGAATTTATTCAAATGAAATAGGAAAATCCATTTTTTCCTATTTCTTTTTTTTTTAATTCACGTGGGATTCCTTCTCCAATATAAATAGTTTTACAATAATTTAAATAAGTTGTACCTCAATTTCTTTTTTGTATATTTATTTCGGATTTTCTTGGCATCTCGATCAAGTATCACAAAATTTATTTTCTTAGTGCATCAAAAAATTCAGTTTGAATCTTGTATCTGAAGTAGTTTGCAATTGTGTGTATATATATATATATGGAGAATATGTAGTTGATGTGAGTGCCTCCAACTTTGGGATAGAAAGATTTGTTTTTGTTTCACATTTTGCTGACCAAAATGATCCTACTTGTGGTTTGACATTCCTTTCACAAAGTACGCACAAAATGTAATACCAACTCATTGTTGTATCATTGTGACTTCCTGTTGCAATAAACTTTGAAATTAATATGTATTTTTTTAATGTAAATAATATGATGTATTAATATTTTTTTATGTACATGATGATTATAATTTGAAATGATTAACAAACCTGTTTCGTAGGATTTCATTCAATGCATTTTATCTTTACTATTGTCTTCATATTATTTAAAGATAAATCATCCTATGAAAATTGATTTGCATGTATTTTTGGTATTTCTTGTATGGGATCATGTTTTTTACCATTCTTATCATTGAATTTTTTTTTAAATAAAATATTAAGATAATGGCATTTTGTGAGATAGTATATGCTATTTATTAGACCTTTTTGTTATTATAAATTTTAGAAATATGCATTTGTCAATTATTTCAATAACCTTAGTGATCTCAAGATTTATATATATTTTTGTTGCCCTGGTCGATGACAGAGAATTTGTCTGCATAAATTGCATAGAACATTATTAATAGAGAATTGAGACATGATTCCAGGAAAATGAGATTTTCTAAAAGCATCATCTACACGTGAATACTTGCCCTTGCAAAACATCTACGCATACCGAAGTCCCATTAACATCTACCTTTAATTAACATCTAAATATTACTTAACATCTAAACATTAGCAATGATGTGTATGTACGTTCAACTTTTGCAACTTTTGCAAATCTAAAGATTAACTGTTCATTAGTTTTAGCAAATCTAATGAATTTTATTTTTTGCCAATGAAATTTGCACCAACAAAGACCCAATATAACACATCTTACACTCATCACCGTTTCTATAGATTATTGTTCATTCCTTGTAGCACCAAACAACTAATATAACCCTAATCTACTCACATAACACTTATTCAAGAAAATACCAAAGCACAAGTAATACAACCTCTTAAATGAAAAATATATATTTGAAATTGGGTGATCCCATTTATGTAATATCTACAACTATTTTTACCCACTGAATATAACTCTCTATGTATTTCAAAGAATAAAATGAGTTTCTCACCTGAGATGATAGAAAATTTTGATAATGAGGAGAACGCTGATCTGAAAATTATGAGGAGAATTGCATGAAAAGCTGATTTGTGTAAATAGCAGGACAACTCGAGTACAACAAAGGTGAGTTCAATTCATAACTCGGTTTCCCAATCATCGGGTTCAGCTTCGTATACCTGGCTGAGAACGTAAAAGAGCAACTCGATTATACTAGAAACGAGTAATATTAATAACTCGGTTTACTCATCAGCGAGTTATAAACAGTGAGGCGGGAATATTTTATTGCCCAAAATCCACGGTGGACGAGCAACGTGGCAAGAACCTGCACTGAACTCGGCCCTTCTAGGATCGAGTACTTTAAGTAACTCGGCTTTGCGGTGATCGAGTATCCAAACAGGGGCACGCCCCTATATAGTTTTGAAACAGGGGCACGACGCTAATTATTTTGCCCAAAAGGGGCAAAAGGCTAGAATGTCCCTAGTTCCCCTTGTATTAGGATTATGCACAGTATCAGGCGGTGTGTAAGTATATAAATAGAGAGCAAACAGGTATATAGAGACAATAGAGACTAGGGCTGTAGCATATAGAGGCAACTGCGCGTGACTTCTCTGTAGCTTTTACTTCTCTGTAGCTTTTATCCATGAGTAGCAAAATTTATGATTAAGATTGAAGATGAAACTTTGTTAAAGATTATTAGTATAATTAATGTGATTTAATTTTTTCCACAATATTTGTTCATTAATGATTTAAATTGTTCTTGTTTCATATTAGTTGACTAAGATAAGATTCTAAATATGAGTTCAATCATGTTTTTCTCATGATTTATAATTTATTTTACTTAATTGAATACTTGGTTTATTATTTATTGATTTTTAGAATTGGATATTTCTTGTGATTTGTTTGTCAATGGATACAATTGATGATTTGATTTTATACCTGGGAAGCAAAGAAGAGCATACTTTATATTTTTAAACATAATTTTTAATAGATAATATTTTCCATGATAGCAAGATTGATTTCTAGATTATCATGTAGTGGGTTGAGAAAAATTAATGATCATAAATATATGCTGATATAAATTAACAAGGTAGATTCCAAAATCTTAATTCCTTTCTCCTTATTGTTTAATCTCTTTATTGCTTTATATTATATCTTTTGCTTAGTTTAATTATTTTCTTAGTTTATTTTAATTTCCAAACAATCAATTTTTATTAAACTAGATTACGATTAATTTGGTTAAGAGTTAACTAATTTTCCTACGTTTATACAATTCCTTATGGGTTCGATCTTGTCCTTGTGAAACTATACTTGGGTACGGTTCATACACTTGTGAGTAGTTTAAAATTTCTCAACACTCACAAACATAATAATTAAATCATATAAGGCATATAAATTAATATGTCACAAATCGCAGAAAATCAATCATAATGGAGATTGTGTTATGGTGACTGTGGACGACTAAATTTCTCAGGTTCGAAATAAAGTCAAACAAGTGAAATAGTTTCACAAGTGCGAATTTGTATTGATGATTGTGGTATAATTCTCTGTGATTACAAAAGTGTGATCCTCTGATTCAATCTCCTTAAAAGATTTGTTGATTGGATTTGTGGTAATGTGATTTTGATTCGAACACAAAATATCCTTCAATTTGGCTGAGGAATGGATCGAAGATCTTTGAAACGGAATTACAATGAATCTCTGGCTGTGAGCTTGTTAGAAATCCTTTGTTCTTCACGTTCTTCGTGTTCTTCGTGTGTTCTTTGTGTTCTTGGTGTGTTCTTCGTCTTTGAAAGTTTGTGGTGGAAGTTCTTCGGTGCTTTAGAGGCTTGAATCCGTAGAGCTTCGCTGATTTGTGTTTTGTTGATGTTTTCGGACACTTTAGACTTGATTCCCGCGGACTTTTTGGATCTAGGCGGATGATTTTGATGATTTCTCTTCGAATGTTCTTCTTATTCGAAGGTTGAAGTTCTTGGAGGCTTTAGAGCTTGGTTCCGGCAGAGCTTCTGTGCTTCTGAATCTTCTTTGATGCTGCTTGTGCTTCAGATGGCTTGGTGTCCTCCTAAATGCCTAGGAAGGCTTCTATTTATAGGAGTTTTGGGGTGGATGAGTGACACGTGGCAAAATCTGACTGGTGACACGTGGCACGATCTGATTGGTCCGCTTGGGTCATCGCTTACACGTGCGAGGTTGCTTGGGTCATTGCTTACACGTGCGAGGTTGCTTGGGTCATCGCTTACACGTGCGAGGTTGCTTGGGTCATCGCTTACACGTGCGCTTGATGTGTGATTGTTTTTTTGCATGACACTTGGCAAATTTCCATTGGCTACTGAGTAATAATAGTAAACCCTAGTAGCAATACATGGCACTTTGTGATTGGCTGTATTTTGTGGACTTGGTAATGTGACGTGTCAGCTTGTGATAGGTCGGGAATTTTCCCTCTCTACAGTGACAAAGTGGAAAACCAAATGAAAAGTAATAGGGAAAAACTACAATGGGGAAACCTTCTCTAATGAAGCAATTTTTTTTTTTTTTTTTTTTTTACAAGATAGAAATTTTACTCTAACCTAATCTAAGTGTATATGTGTGTGAAGTTTCCCCCTGGAGACTTGAACCTCGATCCTTGCCCCCTCACACCCCATAGGCACTTATACTTGTAGAGTGACCATCGCACCAAGAGTGTGTGGTGTTTCCTACACTCTATTGACTCATAGATAATCTACAGAGAAAAATTTTCATTGCAGCAAAAGCATTTGAACTTTTCAATCATATGAGTTGCTTCAATGGATGATGCATCTGTGATCATGATTGGAACCTATGACTAACTTTAATATCCTTTTGAAGATTTACTTCACAACAAGAAGTCTGTGGTAGATGCTATGACTTTAACTTCTTCACAAACCAATCTTTAGATTTTATTAAATATCTTTGATATGGTGAAATTGAGAAAAACTTGGTTACATAACTTTAGCTTCGAAAATAGAGCTCTCTCTCCTCTAAAAATCTCTGTTAGGTGAACAGTTATAATGTTCCTTTTATATTGCAACAAGTATTACTCGAATTGGACTTGAAACAAACAGGTTATTGAGTATTTTGCATTGCAGATTCACAATCTAGATTACAGAGTTTGCAATCCAGGTGGAGTAAACCTTGCAATCGAGCTTGGATTCAAGGTTATATAAACTTCACTTTTTGAGGCTCAATTGATTGTGAGGAATTAAGGTTAGTGTTGAGGTAACAAAAACATCATTTTCTTAAGCAGCTCTTAAGCAGTCTTTGTGTCTTCAATTAGATCTTCAATCACAACTCCAAGACAAAATAAAATTCGCAAGTTGACACAGTTTACTGACATTAATACATACGGACCTAACATAACACATCATTATGGGAAATTTTAATTGTACTCCGATTATCCCAATAAACTGGTGCTACAATGGAGCTATGTCTTGCATGAGCTAGAAAGACAAAGATGTTTGGTTGTAGTGTCAGTTAGTGCTTGAAATTCCACTTATGTACTAGTGCATGCAACTATAGTCTGCTTCTCATTGTGCGATGATATAAGGGAATCCCTAAACAAGAAACAAAATCCTACGGTGAAATAGCAATTAGTGGGATCCCTTGCCTATTTGGCATCATTGTATGCCAGGAATGTTGATGATGACTAGAAGAAGAAATGAAGTCCATGGAACAAGGTGACTTTCATATTTCAAAGGATCCTGTGGACAACAACATAGTGAGATGACCGTGGTACTGCCATAAATTCATTAAAAATGTGTATTACATAGGAGATGTCTGGTTAAGTGATTGTGATCTACAAAATACTTCTAACTAGATGCTTATAGAGTGTACGTAGCATCGTGAATTTCTCCATCATAATCATGTAAATGACTGTTATACTCCATCTTAACGTCTGTAATACAAGCTCAAGAGATGAGGTCGTAAGATTACTCGGCCTGAGCAAGGCCGGCCCTTCTACTAGGCCCATTAAGCAATGGCCTAAAGCTCCCTAGTGGAAGGAGGCTCCAAAATTTTGGGAAAAAAAAGGGTACTATACGTATAGCCTAAAACTTTAAACTTTGCCCCAATATATCAACAAATTATTTTTGGCCCCTAATGAATCTCGTAAAAAATAAAGAAATAAATAAAATCTACTCCATCCTTTTGACCCTAGAACAATAAGAAAATCTTCTAGTCTAAATAAAATCAATTATCCCAAAAATAAAATCATTTAACATCTAGACAAAACAAAATTAACTAAAAGATATGTTTAAAACAATTACACACAAAACAATTACAAATCAAAAACCCCAAATCCCAAAATTTTTTATCCATATTGTTTCTCTCTCTGTCTTGCTCTCTTAGCTTTGCTTAGCAATTTGCATAATCTCATTCTCTCTCTCCACTGATCACTACTGACCTAACTTGAATCCCTTCCGTTGGTGGCTTGGCATTGCCCCTCCACTTCCTCTCCGTCTTATCTATTGTTCACACTCACACACTAGTAGAATCGGCTGAGATATGGTCTTCTTCTCTCTAATATGAGTTTCTTTTCCTCTCTTCTCGGATCTAAGATCTGATATCTCTCTATTTGACACACTCTCCCTCTACTGCCGCTAGTCTTGACTCTTGTGTTTTGGGTTCATTGTATTTTAATTAATAAGGTATTCTAAATCTGGGTTGTGGTTGACATTGTTAAAAAGACTTGTGGGCTGACATTTTGGTTTTACTATATGTTTTTTTAACCATGCGTTTTATTTTATTTTTTACAAAAGGAAATATAATAATAAAGGTTAATCAAAAAATAAAAACTAAAAGAAAAAATAAAAAGAAAAATTAATCAGTTTGCATGTTAAAAAAGAGATGTTAGTAAAACTTGAATATAAAAATTTAATTAGATAATTTGCATCTTAAAGTGCAAGAAATTTTTTTTTTAATAAAATAGATTATGATATAAATATATTAATTTTATTAATATATAAATATAAAAAAGGCATGTTGTTTGTTTGTTTTTTTTTTTTTATATGGGAAAAAAGGCCTGTTTTAATTGCTCGTGTAAGACCCCAAAATGTCTAGAGCTAGCTCTGCCTGAGTGAGATAATAGCCTTCAAATGATGAGGAAACATCAAGGCGAAGGAGTAGTTGAGGGGCTTAGATCTTTAATCTTGAACTGTTGACCAAGGCAGTGCTTAAGCTTTTGTCTTCTGAATGTACATGTCATCAACATACAATAAGATTAGGATAATATCACGATTAGTGCCTTTAATTTTTCTTCTTCTTCAAGTCATCGTAATAAATTTCTTTCTCAATTCTTCAAAAAAGAAAAGACAATACTGCAATGTATATTGAGCAAAAATAGATGAAAAAATTGCTTCGTTCCCGAAAGGAAATCAGTGCTTTTCTTGTATAATTTAAGATATGTTGATAGGTACACAATTGCACTTGTTAAAAAGGAGTTGAATGAGTCTTACTGTATTGAGAAGCAGCCAAAAAAAAATAATAATAATAATAATAATAATAAAAAACTCTTTTAACTGACTCCAAAAAAAGAAACTGATTGATTACACTACAAAACTTAACGTTAACCAATTCATTTTGGCACTTGTTAGCCAGACTCTAATTGTTTTTCTTCTTTTTATGAACATATCAAACACGGCACGGTTTTCTTTTCCCCCACTCTAAGCTTTAGTAGTGTTTTACCTCGACCACAAGATGTATAAAAATCGAGTACCACTACCTTCCATTCATTAAAGTTCCAATGATTTTCAAGAAATCCGTACACACTTCTTGCATGACCTTGAAAAAATGAGTGGCTTACAAAAGTATGAGCCACAAAAATAAGTGATGGAAGCAGTTGACTCATGGCTGACTTTTTTTTCTTTCTTTGTTATCTTTATCTGTTTCTCCCCCTTACTGTGTTGTGGCCTGAGTTTGTATCTATCGGTAGAGTACTAGGCTGTCAAACACATCAACGATCAGACAAAGAGATAAGATAAGAAAGATAGAGCCAACTGATGATACTATCGCACGCTTTTTTACTCTTCAGATTAGAAGTTTTTAAGGATAGAAATTAACTATCTGTACACAATAAATAAATCCAAAAGAAAACCTTCACTTCCGCCGTATAACCCTTATAATATCGTTTTGTCAAACAAAAACAGTTCAACCTTCTTTGTTATACAGAGAATGGAAATCAAACAGGGCACTTGGGTTTTCTTTTCCCCCGCTCTAAGCTTCAGTTGTGTTTTACTTCGACCACAAAATGTATAAAAATCGAGTACCACTACTTCCCATTCATTAAAGTTCCTATGATTTCCAAGTAATCCGTACACTTCTTGCATGAGTATGAAAGTATGAAAAAAATGAGTGGCTTACAAAATTTTGAGCCATAACAATAATTGAGTCACAAACTTATCTGGACTGGAATCGGTAGGTAGAGATAATTTCAGATGCGTTAATTTTCATGCTCAACTTGCCTACTGAGTACGTGTCATGGACCCTCAGACCCAAAATTTGTGGGCTTGGGATGGTAGTTTTAGATCATTATGGGGCCTCTCTGATCCAGATACCACTGTCAGACAGCTAATGAGACATGGGCTGAATCTAGGTTTTTTATTTTTTTTTTGAGATTCTGAATTGGTCTCCGAAAAGGTCTCTACACTCTCTACTGAAGTAACAAGTTCGTCTCCGACAAGGTTTCTAGTTCTACTTAGAGCAATGTCAAAATTAGTGTCACAATTTTCTAACTTTATTTTGAAACAAAAATTATATTCTAAACCCTATTTAAGGTTATAACAGATTAAACATTATAGTTCGAAAATTAGCAAATTAAATCTTGAAATTTTTTAAAATATATCAAAATAAATCTTATAGTTTTAAATGTTACAATTTAAACTTTAAGGTTTCAAAAAGTAACAAACTAAATCCTTGCCTTACATTAAACCTTAAACATAAAGTCAATCCTCTTGAATGGGTGTGAGGTTTAATTTGTTATTTTTTAAAACCTTGAAATTTAATTTGTTAATTAAAACTATAGGGTTTAATTTATTATTTTTTTAAACCTCAAGATTTAATTTGTAACTTTCAAAATTAAAGTTTATAACTTATTATATGCTCTAAACTATAAAATTTACTTTGTTACTTTCAAAACTATAAGATTTATTTTATAAGAGCATTCTCATTAAGAGTGTCAAATGCCAAATATTTGGCATTTGACACTCCAATCTCTAAAAAACAACCTTTATCAAGACTTCTAAATGTTATAATTTTTATAATTGGTGAACAGTGCGGTCTCAAATTTGAGACCGCACTGTTCACCAATTGTAAAACTTAAATTATTTTTTTTAATTCAGTTGGGGCCACTTTCTTTCTTCTTATTATTCGTCTCTCTCTTTCCTATCACTTCTCTCTTCCCTCTTCTCTCTTCTCTATCCCGTGGTTCGGTGTGGTCCGATGGTCTGGGTCGTGGTCTGATCGGTTTGAGTCCGATTGGATGGTTCGATGGTCGTGTGTGGTGGTGGTGATGATTCGTGGTCGGCGATTATGGTCCGATTGGGATGGGTCGTGGGTCCGACGGTCCAATGGTCATGGTGGAGGTTCGGCGATGGAGGTTTCTTCTTCTTTTTTTTTTTTCTTTTTTTTTTTTTCTGCTGTGGTTGGTGGTCGTGGTTTTGGTTCGGCGTGGGTCGTGGGTCACCGATCCTGGGTTTGTGTGTGTGTGATGGGTTTTGGTTCACCGATCTGGTTTTTGGTTCTTGTGGGTTTTGGTTCGGCATGATGGGTCTGCTGGTGGGTTTGTTGGTTGTTTTTGTGGTGGTTGGGTGGTGGTTGGTTGTGGTTATACTTTGGTTTTTTTCTTTTTCTATTCTTCCTGCAGGGGGTTGTGGTTGCCATCGTGGTGCTATGACTTGTGGTGGTGGTGGCTGTGGTGGGTTGTGGTTGCTACAATGGTGGTTGCTACAATGGTGGTAGGGGTGGCAGAGGAGGTGGTTGGCTGGTTGCTCTAGTTTGTTGTGTAGTTTTATTATTATTTTAATGAGTAGTTTATATTATTTAAATGAAATGGTCAAAAATATAGAAGGTTTGATGTTTGATGAATCTTAAAGTGGGATGGTATAATGAATAAAGTAGGTTTTTGAAGTGCTAAATGTTAAAATTTTTAAAATTCTTGATAAGAATGCTCTAAGAGCATTCTTAAATGCTATAAATGCTAAATTTTAACATCAAGTTTGTAAAAAGCACCAAAATCCAAGTTACAACAAACATGCTAAACTTAAAAAAAAAAAGCAACTGAGCTACAGTGAGCTTTCATCTTTGAAAGCTCACTGTAGCTCCAATCTTAAAAATAATATTATTATTTTAATGCTTGTGGTGGAAAATGTAGTTTGTGTAGTTGTTTTTTATTATTTTAATGAGTAGTTTATATTATTTTAAACAAAATGGTAAAAAAATAGAACCTTTGATATTGGGTGTATTGTAAAATAAGTTGTTAAAATTGATAAAGTGACTTTTTGAGATGTTAAATGCTAAAATTTTTAAAAGCTTTGATGGGAATGCTCTAATAAGAGTGTCAAAAGTTCTTCGAATACTTGACTATTCTCTCAGGTGTGTAGTTCCCTTATCACATACACATCAGGTAATCATAGAGAATAATTCCTTGAAGTTTGGGGTGACCCCAATATACTGACTACATTTTTCAATCCTATAGCCTTAAGGGTGGCTCTTGCTTTAAGTGAGTTATGCGACTGCCTAAAACCTCCAAATAGAAGAAAGCCTCCAAATTTTAGCCAATGAGATTAGTTCTTTGATTAAAAAAAAATAGTTTGGTAAAATGTATAAATTAAACTCCAAATTATAACCAATAAATAAGAAAAAAAATAAAAGAAAAAAAATTCAGGAAAGAGTGGCCCAAAGTAGGAGTACTAAATTACCCCCAAAATATTAACATAGATTAAAAAAAAGTATATGAAAAGATTAGTTCTCTTTGAGATTCAAAAGCTGAAATCTCTCTCTCTTTCTCTTAATAAAATAAAACAAAACATAAAAATCCAAAAAAAAAAAAAGCTCAAACATTTCTTTTAAAAAATATTTCTTTTTATCTGCTGATTCTATTGCGTGTCAGACTCTTCGATCCAACCATTCCCTTTTAGGTTTGAGGATTGCCTTGAAAAATTCTTTCAAATTTGTGTTTACTATTGTGCTTTTAACTTGTTTTCTTATTTCTTACTTTACTGCCATTACTTTATTTATTTTTAGAATACTAAATATTTTTAACACACAAACACAGGGAGAGGGGAGAAGGCCCCACCGCCATTACTTTATGTCTTTATCTAATAGGGAATGAAATATGTGGTCTAGACCCATTACACGATTCACCACATCCTAACCCTTTTTTATTTTTTTATTTTTGGTTTAAGTGAAATATGTAGGTGGGGGGGTTTATGCCTTTATCTTTTTATATTTCTCTTTCTTTTTTAAATAATTAATACTCGTTTACTTTGTTGATATATATATATATATATATATACACACACACACACATAAAATACACACTAGTTGTTAACAAAAGCAAAAAAAAAAATGTTAGATTCTTTTCTAATATTAATGCATGAATAAGTTATAGAATTTTATTAACAATGTCTATTATAGTTGGTTCAATAGAAAGAAGTTTTTCAAGATTAAAAAGGATAAAATCATATATAAGATTGACAATATTACAAAAAAGATTAAGTGGATTGGCCATCATCTACTGAAAAAGAAATATTAGAGGAACTTAACTACAAAAATTTAATTAGTAATTTTGCATCTAAAAAAAAGAGAAGGATAGATTTTAATAAAAAAAATAATATTATTTAAGTAATATTTAAAATACTTAAATAAATAGAATGTCTCATTTTAATCTTCGTATTAGAGCACTTGCATCTGTACTTGAAAATATAATTTCAAAATTAACAAATTAAATCTTGAAAATTTAAAACATAACAAATTAAACCCTATGGTTTCTTCAAAAGTTACTGTTAAATATTAGTTATGATATATTCCATATTAAATATGAATAGATACGGAAAAAAGAAGCATAAAATAGGAATACAAAAACACTAGGGTTATATGGTTCAGCTTTACGGCTTACGTCTACGGAGGAAACTTTTAAGGGTTACATCTTTATTATATAAAAGTGTAATACAAAACTTGTGCTACAATGAACTATAACATAGGTATATATAGTAGACTAATAGACTTGTAGTATGAGTAGGAGATTTGGCTTGCACATAAAGTAGAATTAGGCTTAGGCATATGCCAATGGGTTAATATATCTTTAACACCCCCTCTTAAACTCAAAGTGGAAGATTAATGAAACCTTGAGATTTGATAAGGTTGAGAAAATCTCTTGAATGAAGCTTGGCTCTGTGACGGTGGTTCAAGGATTGAGGAAGGTAATGGTCTTGTAGTGTTGATGCGACTTCTAATGGTGGTTTGCCTATACTGGAGAGTTTTGACGGCAGCAGTGGGAAGCCAAACAAGATGAATGTAATGAAGAAACACTGAGGAAGACAAATATTGCTTTTAAACAAATTGTAAGGACTAAAAACCATGGCCACAAGACGGTGGCTTTGATACCATGTCAGAAATACTAAATGAGTGTATTGTAGTTCTCAAGTAATAAAATATACATGAGTGCTTTTATATAGAAAATAGTGTGTGTAGTACAAGTATGCATGGTATAAAAGATAAATAAGATGGGCCTAAGACGCATAGCCTATTACACGTTAATAGTTACAATTTAAATCTCGAGGTTTAAAAAGTAACAAACTAAACCCTTGTCTTACATTAAGCCTCAGATATGTCATTCCACTTAAATTGGGGCAAGGTTTAATATTTTATTTTTTGAAACATCATGATTTAATTTATTATTTTAAAAATATAGGGTTTAATTTATTATTTTTAAAACCTCAAGGTTTAATTTGTAACTTTCAAAACTACATATTATAATTTGTTGAGTAATGTTGTATGCACAAACTATTTTACAATATTTTTTCAAACTGTTATTATGATAAATTTTTATTGGTTTTCATATAACTTCATCACTAACATAATTTTTTCACTTACCAATAACCACTCATCACTTGTAAAAAATATTGTAAAATAGTTCATAATTTTTGCATTTTCCTCTCTAAACTAGAATTGAATTTGTTATTTTCACAACTATAGAATTTACTTTATAATAAGGGTGTCAAAAGCTCATTAAATACTTAATCATTCTCTTGGGTATGTAGTCCCCTTTGTATACAGATCAGATAATACAGAGGAGAATTCCTTAAGGCTCTAGGTGACCGCGAAATATTGACTATACCTTTTAAACCTATAACCTCATAGATCTCATTCTTTTAAGCCAACATTTTATACATTCACATTTAAATTCAAGAATTTTTTTTTTTTTTTTGAGAAACATTAAAAAATAAAACAATGGCACCACCTCGTCGGCGGACAGATGATTTAAACTAAAAAAGACGTTGTTTTGGTTTAAGACGTCAACTTCAATTACATATTTATAGGACAACATTTTATTTTATTTTTAATTATTTTTTTTGGGAGAAAAGACAACATTTTATTTGGATGAGATTTTCTTAAGGAGTATCTACTTTTTAAATTTGTTATAGCCACCATTCTCATGCGGACCACGTTCATCATCTAAACTTTCATCTTCGGGAAGTGAAGGAATCTTCTGCATCACAATTCACCTAAACATCCTACAGCCCCACCTTTCTGACCAATCACCAATTCACAATCCTGCCAACATATTCCCCCTCCAAATCCTACACATCATCACCATTATCCCAAAAAACAAGGAAGGAAAAAGATAACAATAGCAAATGTACAAATCACAGCATTTTTCATTACCTATTGAGATGTCTTCTCACTAAAAGATTTGTTAATTTAAGATTATAAATTGGTTTATTCTTTAAAATAACTTATGTAGAGTAGAGATCTTTAACATCTCTCTCTCTCTCTCTCTCTCTACTTTTTTCAATTTATTTTTTAAATAAACAAAAGTTAATTTATTTAGTGTTAGCTCAAGATTGTTTAAATATATTGCTTTATTTGACTTAAAAAAAAAACACTAGATGAGATTATAAAATGATCTATTCTATTCTATTTCATAGTTCAAATTTTACAAATCTAAATGTGTAATAATGTGGTGATTTATTTTCTGTTAAACCTAGAAAATATAATTTTACCTTGAAGACAAAATTAAAGGATCCGATGTTGATGAAAATATAATTATATATACACATAAAAGAATGAGATTTTAAGAAATGTACATAAATTAACTTAAAAATTAAACTAACTATAATCTTAAAAAAAATACTATCTTTATATCTCATGAACATTAATACCACTAGACCATTTTTTCATTGTCTCTCTTCCCTATCACCTACCATTAATGGCCTTAAGGTAATGGTGTTCATATCATAAACTGAGTTTATTTGGAGGTAATAAGATGATTCATTGAGAAGAAATCTTATCATTTCTCTCTACTTGTCCTTATATTCTCAACAAGGGACAAAGTTTGATTCTAAATTGATTTAAAGTTATTTTTTCCAACTCATCATATGACATTTTATAAGACAATTCATGTATATTATTAAATAAGTTACATGACTTATTAAAATTAGGTGATGAATACTACACATAGTTTCTTAAATCATCACATTATAAGTTGACTGAAATAGTTCTTAACTAGTTTGGAATCAAACTCTTTCATTTAGCAAATAGTTAATTAGTGCTTCCAAACTCATTCTATTAGAAAAATTGTGCATTATTGTGGGCAAGAAAACTTATTCATATATAAAAAATAACAAAATTTTCTTCCAAGCCACCTTCCACCTATTACATGGCTGTGTATAAGTTTGACTTTCCGAGGACTATTGGTAGTGAGGCTCAAATTTAGGTATTTTAAGTAAAACGTTCAAGCCTTACCAATTGAATCAACCCCCATTAGCGCTCTAAATATGTTTGAAACTATTTTATTTTAACCTATTATATAACAATTGAACAGAACATTCATGCGTAGTTTCGTCCTATGTCAATTTTTTTAAAACTGCCAATGAGAGAGTTGAAATTGAATTTTAACCTATTATATAACAATTGAACAAAATATTTGTAAGTAGTTTTGTAGTATGTCAATTTTTTAAAAACTGCGAACAAGAGAGGTGAAGTTGAAACTTTGTCCTAGGATAAAAGGAAAAAAGAAAAAAAATCAGGTGCAACGTAATAACATACACGTTGAAGTATCGAATCCAGCCCTCCAATCTACAAAACCAGAACTATTTCACCGTGTTCCAACTTCCAACTCGGAGAGAAACACTGTCAAAACTCAGCTCAATTCCTCCCATCATAACTCAGTGTCAGCCATGGCGTCCGTACCTTCCATATCACCTCAGAGCTTGCTTCCCCTATTAAAACTAAAACCCAGGTCCAAACCCATCTCGAAGTTTTCCCAGACCACCCCACTTTTCTCGAGAAACAAACAAAAAACGAAGAAGTCGAGTTTGGTAGTGATAGTGAACTCCATGGTGGAAGAGCTGGACGTGATCCCAGTACAGAGTACAGACAGTACGGACCAGCAAGAGGGCGTGGTGGTGAGTAGGGTGGAGAGTGAAGGTACTGGTTTAGAGACCGAGTTGGTGAGTGGGTTCGGAGCTAGTCACGAGGGCAGGCTATCCTTCGAAGGCGCCGGGTTTTCTTCTGCGGGTTCGGTTGGTGATGGAGTAGGGAAGAGAGAGAATGAGGAGATAGAGAGACTGATTGATAGGACCATCAACGCTACCATAGTTTTGGCTGCGGGTACTTTTGCCATCACCAAGTTGCTCACCATTGACCAGGACTACTGGCATGTGAGTCACTTTGCAATTTTATCTCAATCTTGCTGTTGTTTTTGTGTTTGTGTTAAAGTTATAAGTTTATGATATGTGTTTGGATTATTATTGTTAGATGAGTTGTGCATGTGAGAAGTTGATGATTTGATGCTAAAGATGCTATTGGAAATGGTTTTTGATTTAATTGTACACAATTTGTTGCTTTTCTCTGAAAGTTTAATGATTGAATTAACATTTTTTTTTTCTTTCATTAAAAAAAAAAAAAAAAAAATCAAATCTTTTTTGGTTCGTTCGGTTAAAGGAAATTATAGAATGATTTGTATTTCAATGTTTAGTTTAAATGACTTGAATAGATATGAAATAATGGAATATTTTTTTCCTGTTGGTGGAAATTTATAAAAGGATTTGAGCTTTACTAGAGTGTGGATTTGAAATGACTATGAGTAAGATGTCCTTTCGAATCAATAATATCACAAGTGTTTTTGTTTGAGCAAAATTGCAAAATTCACATCATCATACGTTGTTGAATTAATATCAAGTAATTTATACAAGCAATTATTCTTTGAATCCCCTGAATTTAAATTCTCATTTCCAAACGCAATAATTCTTTCTTTGAAAACTTCATTCTTGGTGTGTAGCAGTTCATCCTCTTCTTCTGTTTATGTTAAATTTACTTTATTCTTTTTTGTTGAGTTTCTAATTTATTGAGGTTAATAGATATAGTCAAGGTGTTTGTAGGGAATATACTTGTGTCAAGTTAACTGTGCATATAGATGTGCTTCTCTGGTTTCTGCTGAAAAGAATTAGTTGGGGGAAAATATAGTTTGAATTGTATTTAGATGCTTTGCAGTGGGTTGATGCGTGACGAACCAGGATGCATTGGTGCTAACTGTTATGCTGTTATATCAGATTGATCATCCATAAAGTTTTAAGAGTGAAATGGTGCTTTGTATACAGCTAAAGCAGCATAAATGGATTGGGGAATTGATTTTGAAGGGTTCGTGATTGATTTGAGCTTTGTTGAATTGAAGCAAATAGTTTCACAGGAGGAGAACTAGCCTAAGTTTGGACCACACTACAAATGGACAGCTAAGAAGCAACAACTGCATTGAGCTAGCCTGTCTGGAATGAGCTCATGTGGATGAATGAATCGCAAGGCAAGATAAGGAAAGTGCAATCTGATATTGCAGGCTTGCAAAATGATTCAGATTCAATGGAAGTTCAAGGATTTATTGGGACAAGACAAATGCTAGAAAAGATGTGAAGCTGAAATGTATGTTAGAGGAAATATATCTGTGCACTTATGGCTTAAGAGATGCGGTAGCCTGAGATTGAGTAGACTAGTGCTAAACAATATCTGAAATCCTTTCCCAATTAGTTTCTCTAGTGAAGTTTTTTTATAAGTTGTGATTGCTTGAGTGGGATTGTTTTATACTCCATATCAACTTTATGATATGCAGCTTGGATTTTAAAGGGAGCTTTAATCCATTCTATCTTCTACGACTTGATTTTATTATTTATTTATTTATTTATTTTTTTGATAGGGGTGGACAATTTATGAGATAGTGAGATATGCACCTCAACACAACTGGACTGCCTATGAGGAAGCTCTTAAGAGAAACCCAGTTTTAGCAAAAATGGTTATTAGTGGAGTGGTGTACTCTGTAGGGGATTGGATTGCTCAGGTCAGTCCAAGTTGCGAAATAAGCCCTATATCTTGTTTTTGCTATCACATATTGGCCTTTACATGATATGTTCAAGTTTTTTCTTTTTTAATTTATATCCTTGAATTCCGCAGTGCTTTGAAGGAAAACCTCTCTTTGAGTTTGATAGAATACGGATGTTCAGATCAGGCCTTGTTGGCTTTACTTTACATGGTTCCCTTTCTCATTATTATTACCAGTTCTGTGAGGTGAACATTATGTTTTTGTTTTGTTTTGTTTTTTTGTTTTTTTTCTTGTTCTTGGATTTCATATTTCAGTTGCTTGGTTTACCATAACAGCTTCCTCTCTTTTTCCAGGAACTTTTTCCTTTCCAGGACTGGTGGGTGGTTCCTGTCAAAGTAATCTTTGACCAAACTTTATGGGCGGCAATTTGGAACAGCATTTATTTTACTGTCTTGGGATTTTTGCGACTTGATTCCCCAGTTAGTATTTTTAATGAATTGAAGGCAACATTCTGGCCCATGCTGACTGTAAGTGAACCTTCTGCTCTTACTGTATCTTTGCATTCTTGTTGAGCCAAAAGTCAGTGCTGACTGACTTCTCTTTGCCCTTCTGCCAATGGTGGTTGGTACAGTTTTTGTGTCAATCATAAACTCCTCATGTATGGTGTTGGCATATGTGTTCAGTGTGAACTGCTCCTGTCTGTCATCATTAATTGTCTGATTTTTAACTAGTTAATACTTGTGACTTGTTTTAATAGATTCTCAAATTTAAAAAAAATAAAAATAAAAATAATAATAATAATGTTTTTGACTTCTAAATAAGATTATCTTGATCAAGTACAAAGATGTGTTGTCTAAGTCAAAACATATTTGCATTGCCTTCAAGCTTTTGATTTTAGTTCTTTTGGTTCTGGAGAAACCTCAGATTTTTCCACTTGCAAAAAGTTAATAAAAAACTAGATACTATCAGTAGTTGGTAGAATTTTTGTTAAACATGGTTGAGTATTGCAAAATTGCAATATTTTTATCTGTTTACTACAAGCTAAAGTATATGATTGACCATAATTCAGGCAGCCTAAGCTGTAATCCAGATCAAAGAACTATTGTTGTTATCATATGAGTTGATCTATGCTTATGTAAAGTCATCTTCCATTAAACCTTGTTGTTCATTGAATATGCAGGCAGGGTGGAAGCTTTGGCCATTTGCTCATCTTATTACCTACGGTGTGATCCCAGTAGAACAAAGACTTCTTTGGGTGGACTGTGTAGAGCTTATCTGGGTGACAATACTCTCAACGTGAGTATTTAATACGGTTTATTTTGAACTGTTGTATAGACATATGCTAAGGGCTGAAGAGTGAAGAACTTTGTTATCCATGATATATTTTATCCTAGAAAAAGATATGGAAAACGAGCTGAAAGATGAACCCATTCTAAGTGATCCATCTTACCTTAAATACTGCTTAAGAACAATAGATATATGCTTAGTTTTTCTGGCTTATTTTTGGTTTACATGACGTGTATAGAGATAGGATGTTAAGGAACCTAAAAGTCTCTTTTGGGTAGGGCTACTCATCTACTGTTCAAAGCTGGAGCTGCATGGTTGTATTCATTTAAATTGTCCCAAGTCCTAAGTATTTCAAGTACAAAAACATACTTTCAAGAATTAGCATATATTAGATGTATGTATGTGAGTACATGTGGCTTGAATTTGACTGATTCTAAGATTTTCATTCGGCAGATCTAAAGCATCTTTGTGTTCTTCGCTGTGGGTGTGTATTTGAGGCAAAACATTCAATCATTAGAATTCTCCTGGTTTTATGTTTTCACTACATTCTATCTCTTACGCTGGTTGATTTTCTCTTTTCCAGTTATTCAAATGAAAAATCAGAAGCAAGAATCTCTGAGGCACCGGTAGAACCCAACTCCAGTTCCCCAAACATAGATACTCCTCTGGTACATAAAGTAGCTTTTTGATGCTTTGACAAATCTTCTTATTTGCTGCTTTGTTCAATTTTTATGGTCATGTAAGAGCTGCATGGAAATATTCTAATGTGCACTCATTTTGTTGTTTTCTTTTCCTTGTATCAGGAATGAGCAAAATGTAAACAACCAAAAGCTGGATATTAAAGAAGAGGAGTTTACTCTCAATTGTGAGGTTGAAAGAGTAAATCAACTTTCTGATGGATTGTGATTCGAAGTATACAAAGCAATCTGGATCATGGCTGGCAGAATTGATTGTCGTATATAGTGCAGACATCTTAGAAACTTGCATGTGTATAAGACATAACCCCTTCTCCCCTTCTTCCTTTTCATGTGAATACATTAAGCTTCTACTTATATTTTTGAAACCATCTAACTGTTCACTATAGAAGTAACAACAACTGCTCTTCAATTCTCTACAGGCTACAGAAATTGCTCTTTAAAGGCAGATGAAAACTTGTCCCGTATTGGACTAGTTTGTTTGGTTGCAGAATATGCTGCAATCCAGTTTTTTGAAAAGTAGGGTTATGATTGAACAAATTTATGGCTAAACTTCAAAATTGCACCCGCATAAGTTTTGGGGATTGTTATTCTGGTTCCTCGAGTTTTGCTTTTGTTAATTTGGTCCTCAAACTTTGTAAAAATGTTTGATATGGTCTTTTATTTACAACTGTTATTTATTTATTTATTTTATAAACATAGACTTTCATTCAACCTGAAAGAACTAGAGTTTCTCTTCCAGGCATCCTGAACAGTACCATGAAGAGTCTCAATATTACAATATAAAAAAAAATTACCAGAGCAAACACATTTTGTAAGGGCGTGAGCCACACCGTTGGCTTCCCTTTCGATCAAGTGCACTTAGATGGCAACAATAGTGGCATTGACTGGCAGAAATTATGGTGACTGAAAATCCATGACAGATTAAAAATGCTTTTATGGAGAGTTGGTTCAGAATCGCTTCCTACAAAAGATAATCTAGCTCAAAGGCTAGAATCTGATGATAATCACTGTACGCTCTGTAAGGAAGCAAATGAGACCTCTATTCATATCTTCTTTGAGTGATCAGTGGCTAGAGTTGCATGGCTTGGAACTTGGGGCCTAAGACTTGATTGGCTCCACATTTCCAATAGTGAAGACATCATCAACACCATCATTGACCCTCCTGCCCAGGTACAAGCCACAAACCAAACTTTATATCTCTCCATCACCAAGTGGCTCTTCAATTTGCCTAAACCTTGGAATCTATTTGGAATTTGAGGAATAATATAGCTCGTAATAACAGAGAATCTGAGGTCAACCTAAACAAAATCATTCATTCATTGCGCGCTCGATTTAGGGAGCATACAGTTATGGAGGAATCTGTAGAGAACCAAAGGCAAACCAACCCTTCCCAATGGCAATGTCCCTCCACATGCTCTATTAAGCTTAATGTGGATGCAGTTGTGGCCAAAGAGTTCACCTCCTAGTTGTGGTTGCCAGAAATGAGCATGGTGCTATCCTAAAAGCTTGGGTCTGTATTGTGATCCACAATCTGCAGAAGGTACTACTATAGTATGGGCAATACCACTAACTACAACAAAAGGGGGCTATGGTGACAAAATCTAGTGAGGATAAACAATTTTGACACCAAATGATAACATTTAGTGAGGAAAAGAAGAATTCATCACCAAATATTATAAAATTTTTAAAATTGGTGATGGAATCAATATTTCGTCACCAAAGATGTACAAATTGGTGACGAAATATTTATTTCATCACTATAGGTCATGAAAAAAAGTCAAACCTAAAGTGACGAAATATTTGCATCACCAAAGACTTACCAGAGATGACGAAATTCTAAATTCGTCACCCAATATTAGGATGTAGGTGTTTTTGGTGATGAAATAAATTTTCGTCACCTATTGTTTAACCAAAGACTAACCAAAATACTCCTACAATCTCTAAAATCACCAATTATGCTAAAAAATCACTAAAATGACCAAATTATCCCAAAATCTCTAAAATGAGCAAAACACCCAAGAAATAATCTCAAAAATGACCAAAATACCCCCAAAATCACCAAATATGCTCAAAAACCACTAAAAATGACCAAAATATCCCCAAAACCTAATAAATGACCGAAACCCCCAAATCCTAAAAAATGACCAAAACATACACGAAACCTAAAAATGACCAAAATACCCCCCGAAACCTAAAATTTGGCAAAAATACCCCCGAAACAAAAAAAATTAACAAAATAACCCCTAAACCTAAAAAATAGCTGAAATACTTCCGAAACCTAAAAACTGACCGAAATAGCCTTGATGCTTGAAAATTCCCAAAATACCCCTAATCCTAAAAAAATGACCAAAATACCCCCTAAAACCTAAAAATGACTAAAATACCCCTAAAACCTATAAAATGACAAAAATGGCCCTAAAACCTATATGATGATAAAAATACACCCTAAACCTAAAAGATGATCAAAATACCCTCAAACCTAAAAATGACCAAAATACCCCCAAATGACCAAAATACTCATTTTTATAATTTCTGGCTATTTTGGTCATTTTTTAAGTTTATGGGGTATTTTGGTTATTTTATAAGTTTTAGGGGTATTTTGGTCTTTTTTTAAGGTTTAGAGTGTATTTTCGGTTATTTTTTTAGGTTTGGGGGGATATTTGGATAATTTTCATACTTCGAGGGTATTTTAGTCATTTTTAGGTTTCATGGGTATTTTGGTAATTTTTAGGTTTTGGGGAGTATTTCGGTCATTTCTTAGATTTAGGACGTATTTTTGTCATTTTTAAGTTTTGGGAGGTATTTTGGTCATTTTAAAAGTTTCGGGGGTATTTCGGTTATTTTTTAGGTTTAGGGGGTATTTTGTTTTGTTTTGTTTTTTTTTTTTTTTTTTTTTTTTTTTTTTTTTTTTTCTGGGGATATTTTAGTAATGTTTTAAGTTTTAGGGGTATTTTGGTAATTTTATCATTTTAGAGGTATTTCGGTCATTTTGGTCATTTTAAATGAATGGATGTTTGTTTTTATGGATTTGGTTAGAAATGAACAGGTTAATGTAATGGCAAGTAAATGTAAAGAATATTAATAAAAAAAATAAAATTGGTGACAATAATTTTTGTTTCCATATCTGACTATACGCAAAAATTGGTGACGAAATAATTCTTCACCTGATCTATTGAAATTGGAAAAAAAATACATTTGGTGACGAAACATTCTGTCACTAAAAATAAGGTTTAGTGACAAAAATATTAGGTGACAAAAAACTTTTGTCACCTATCATTTTTTATTAGTGACAAAAAAATTTCGTCACCTATCATTTTTTTATTGGTGATGAAACATTTTCGTCACCAATACATTCTGTGACGGAGCCTAGGTGACGAAAGCTGTTTCATCACCATTTCGTCACCATATATATTTGGTGACAAAATAAGGACATATTGTGACGAAAGGTTTTGTCACCATAAGTCACTTTTGTTGTAGTGACTATTTGAAAGAGGGGGTTAGGTTTGAACCCTAGACATTGGCACTATAAGGCAATACCACTGGGCTATTACTCAAATTCCTATTCCTATCTTTAAATTCTTGCTTTATTTTCTTTCAACATTACGAATGTGATATGTCCATCTCGTATTGTCAAGCATCAAGCTCATTGGTAACTTTTTTACTATTAATGAATGAAAGGAGAAAATTCAAGAGAGAGTGAACTAGTTTTTATTTTCTGAGCTATAGAAGCTCTGAATATTGTCAAGAAGGCAGTCAATTGAGTCATATAATCCGATCAGACCAATTGATTAGGCCAACTAAATTGGGAACATGCCAGTTAAAAGAATGCATACATTTATGAAATACTGATACAAACTCAAGCATTCTTATATTCTTTTTAAAGAGTATAGCACGTGGTAAAATCTCAAGTTATTGCAAGTGAAGTTCTCCTCTAACTCATGTTATTTCAAGTGAAGTTCTCTCCCTCTCTCTAAAGTCCAACCAAATAATTGCCGGATATTTTAATTTATTTTCATGGCACTCATTTATGGTCAACAGAAACTTTACCTCTTGAGTAGAAAACGTTTTTCGTTTTTTTAAAATTCCTCTCTTGATCATGCACTTGAATTGGCTCATATTTCACGTGGCTAATGTTTATGAGTCTAAATGAGCTCATTGTGTGGAGTTGGCTAGTTTTTCCTCTGTTCTATCTCTTACATAGGTATGATTTTCATTTTACTTGCACTACAACAAAATGTATTTTTAGTGACGAATAAATTTGTCACTAAAAGTCCACTTTTTTGTTGCTAAGGACCTTTAGTGATGAAATCTACTAATTAGCGACGAAACTCATTTCGTCACTGAAACCCCATGCTAAAAATCTTGGCGACGAAAAATTTCGTCACTAAAAGTCCGATTTGTTAAAAAAAAAAAAAAAAAAAAAAAACTTTGAGCGATGAAAACGTTTCGTCGCTAAATGTTTTCCTCGCTAAAAACACTATTCAGTGATGAAAATATTTCGTCACTAAAAATACTTTAGTTTATTAAATCATATTTAGTGATGAATAATTTCGTCACTAAAACTATTTTCAGGTTCATATAGTGACAAAAAAGTTTGTCACTAAAACTATTTTTAAGAAAATCCAAGCACATATAGCTACAAAAATTTTCTTCACTAAAACCATTTCTTACAAAATTTTGCTACATTTAGCGACGAAATATTTCGTCACTAAAACAATTTTTTGTTGCTATATTTGTGACAACAAAATTCGTTGCTAAAACTTATTTTCTGTTTTTATTATTTTTTTTCATGGCTTTGATATTAATCATAAAACAATTTTTTGTTGCTATATTTGTGATAGAAAAATTCGTCGTTAAAACTTATTTTCTGTTTTTATTTTTTTTTCATGGCTTTGATATTAACCTGTAACCTGTCATTACATTATTAAAACCTCACATTTGAATAACACATTTATTTCAACAACACATTTATAAAAAAAGATCCATACATTCCACAAGTAAAAAATAAAACAAGTATCCAATTCAAACTCCTTCCATACAATAATTGTTTGCAACATATAAAATAACTCAAGATATTTTATAACAATACTAGGTAGGGCCGCACGTGCAAGGCACGTGCTGGCTTTAGTTAAAAAAAAAAAGTAATTAAGTTTAAATTTAAATTATATTTTTAACATGAAGGCAAAATATAAATCAATTGATTTTTAAAGTGCATATATATTTTACCATCAAAAGAGACATTAAATTGATTGCATCTGAAAGAAATACAAAGATTATAATAGCTAACATAATACATCACAACATAATATATTAACAAAGTTCAAATATATACATGTGCTTTGAAATGCACTATAGAATAAGTATATAGGATGTACATACTTCAAATAAATACATGTGGATGATATCATAAGTATATATGATTTACATACTTCAAATATATACATGTGCTTTGAAAAGCACCATATGATAAGTATATATGATGTCCAAAAAGAACCACAAAATGTTAATTTCTAATAATAGGCACATAATGAAGTAACAAAAATGAGGTAATGTTTTGGTCACTTCATTTAGTTATATGAAAAGACAAAGTGATACATTATATAAGAATAATGTATCTATTTGTCTTTTGTATGTGCCTATTTTTTTAACACAGTTCTGAAAGGAGATGTCTTGCATTATATAGTTCTTTTGTATGTGCCTATTTTTTTAACACAGTTCCGAAAGGAGATGTCTTGCATTATATAGTTCTTTTTGAACTTCATTTTCATGGATTTTCTTGAGGCGGATCATGAATGGCAACGATGTTGAACTTATAGCACGGTTTTGCAGGGATGTCTAGCTTTACTGCTCTCACTTGGAAAAGAAAGTTCTTATCAGAGGAGAGCTTGACAAAGCTTTCAATATTTTTGATTCCATACTATAACCAAATAAGTACACTTAATTAAACTAAAATAAGGATCTGATCAAACTTAAATTGACAAGGTGATGGAAGTGAAGCATCATAATATCATTTGTAATATCAGTGTTAATAATAACTAAGAATTCAAAAGATTGTCATCCACTACATACCAATGGAAAAGCTTCAAGACACATTTAGAGAACCACAAAAATCTCCAAGGAGACAAAAATCACAATTCTCCAAGAAACTCCTCTAATCAATAAATCTCCCAAAAATACTCCTTATTTTGACACAAATCCAAAAGGCCAAATTAAATATGATTCCCTTAGTCCGTAAAACTTATTATTCTCATAAAGAGCCAAAAGGTCAGATCATACATCAAAAATACAAAGTTTCTCATATTTTGTTATAAAAAGTAAAAAATTTAGCTTTTAAATTTTCTGTCATGTTTGTATGTGAAAGTGAATAAACTATTTATTTAAAGATTAGTTATGATTGTTTAATACCTCTGTAGTCTCCTTCATAAGCTTAATTGCTGAGCATGACAAAAACTTTTCAGCCACATCTCCAAATAGTGTTGCCATTAAATGTCCAGTTGTATCATCCAACTTAAGTTCAACTTGACATCTAGAAATTGGATAGCGAAATTAATAACCAATTGGATACAAAGATAAATTTAAGATCAACTAATTGTTTTTTATCCATATCATTAGTATTACAAAGGGGTTTTTAGTAGTGTACATACTGTGGATTTGCAACAGCCTTTTCCTTGCAATATAAGCATGAAAATTCTTTATTATAGTCTACACTAGTGGCTTTGTGACACTTACTGCAAGCCATGTACCAAAAATGTTGGTCCAACTTTGTAATGCATATTGTTGCATTTATCCAAAAATTGGATCGTTGCATCAATTGATTGTTACACATTTTAATTGTTTAGTTGATAGTAGTTTTTTTTTTTTTTTTTTTTTTTTTTTTTTTTTTTTTTTTTTTTTTTTTAAATCTAGATGAAAGAAACTATAACAAGAGGTAGAAATAGATATCACCGTTTCAACCAAAGTTGCTATTAAAGCAATCTCGGTAATATTTTCTATTATTGGTGCCAGAGAGCTTGATGAAGCTGTGAGATAGTGTTTTTCAGTGATTATCTCATTTAGCTGCTTTTCCTTTTCAGTAGCCCTATCAAAAGTAAAAATACATATATTACAACGATTATAACAGTGAACGAATACTACTGTTCCAATGACTAGAATGTTTTAAATTGTGATATTAATTTCCATTGTATTCTATATAGAGGAAAAAGTTGTAATTAGATGAATTGCAACACAAGAGGCAACATTTATGAAGATAACACTATGAACTTACAAATAAAATATAAAAAACAAAAAGAAAAAAAAAAAAGAATGCACACACATAAACAAAGGATAAACAAAACATGACAACCAGAAAAATGCATCATCTAAAAACTGATTATATTTCTTCACAAAAGGCTTGCATCCTTTTTTAGATTAATTCTAGCAACAAGCATTCCTTTACATGTATAAGTCCACCATATGCCATATTTAACCATCTCTTTAGGTAATATAGACTATCTTTCAAACATAGCTTTATTTCTAAAAAACCAAATAATCAAAATAAGGCAAGGAATAAGACACCTTTCATCAAAACTATAGGCAAGAAATTATGAAAATCATGTTCAAAATAATTGGTAATCGCTAAAAAGTTATTGAGATTGCAACAAATCAAACCTTGATGCTACAAGCAAACCACATTGCTCTGGGAATTGAAAATTGAACAAGCAAAAATAAATGATTCAAAGTTTCTTGATTCTCTATCTCTATAAAACACAAGCTGAAGATATATTTCGTATTTTGTGTAGTGAGTAGAGCATTTTGAACCAGTTTCAACAAGACTGCTAATGGTGAAATTGAGAAGGTAGTCAAGTTTCATGAATTAGATTGCAAATGGCATAACCAAAACTTATTTTCTATACTGATAAATACATTAACATTGGCCATTTGAGCTTAAGCCAAAAAAATAAATAATTTTGTAACTCCATACAATTACTATTAACGTTCCCATTAAATTTCTAAGGTATAGCCAATTATGTACCTTGTTTACAAGGCATAGCAGGTGAAAGCACAGCAATATTATCACAAATTGTATTGAAAATTCGACAAGTAGCTAATCTATATTATACACATCAAGAATTAAACTTTCTACAAATCCACAAAGGAAAAAAAAAAAAAAAATCATACAATGATCTAGAATGAACCAATAAGCGATACAAAGCATAAAAATTAGACACTTGGCAAAATTGTATTTATTAAAAAAAAATCTTGAAAATATAAATCATAATTGAACAATTTAACTTCATTACCTCTGAAAACTCCAAAATATTCACAATATAAATTTTTTATATATATTACTATTTTTATATAGAAGGTTTCCATTAGTATCACAGATAAGCCTCACGGCCTTTAACTGTCACGTGAAGTCAGAGCAACATTATATAATTAGGAATAGCTAAAGATAGGTTGTAAATGAAAAAAAAATAAATAAATAAAGTAAAGCCAATATATAACATAATCGGATGATGATTTTCAATTAGTCGGATATTTTTAAAAGTACGTGATATACACAAGGTGTTTAGTTGTGTATAGAGGTAAAAAAAATAAAAAGGGAAAAAATGAGTCTATTTATATTAGTAGATTGTTGATGCACAAGAGTCCTAAAGTCTGCTAAGACTAATGCATTTATAAATTGAATTGAAGTCATTTTGCTGAATGCTTTAAAAAGTGGATATTAATAATTTATATGAAGTAGTAAAGAGTTTAAAAGAGATGCATAATGTACCAGGTTTGTAATGCAGTTTCTTCAGGAATGCATGGATCAATGATGAAGGAACTTGATGATCTTGTTGAGAGAGACAAACCTGTGATAGATAAAAATGTTAGGGTAATGAGCAATTACTAAGCCAATATTTTCTTCTTTTATGAAAAGACTTTACCATTGTGGGAAACAACTTTTAATCTGATTGCCATAATAACAGGTCTAGTAGTGATAATCTGTGCAATGGCAGTTGTTTCATTGGTAACAAATTGATCCCACATTGTCAGAATTATTGGTTTCAGCCTGTAATGTATAAACCAACTGATAGCAGTCAAAATTTTCTTTTTCCTTATAAAATAATCAAAATTTTAAATGGAATAAAATTATACACATGACATACCATGATTAGTGGAGTATAAAATGCAAATAAAAAGTGACAAAATATTTGAATTGATATAATACGAACATTATAATGTATTTCAAATATATTAATAGATAGATAGTGAGAGAGGAGAAGGTAAGTTTTGAACCATAGACATGATCAATACAAAATATATTATTACCATTGAGCTATCACTTGAATCCTTATAGTTCAAATGCATACATTTGCTTTAAAAGGTAAGCTAAGTATATATGCTGTAAAAAAAGCTCCCATTTTTGAATCGTGAATCGCTACTTTGTGGCTCTATCTAAAACTTTTTCTTTCCTTTGTGTGTGTGTTTGTATGTAGATAATTTGAAGTAGTGCTACATTAGCAAACCATGTTGCATGCAACTGAAATGAAACTTCTGTTATTTTCTTTATTCACATCATGATAAACCTTTCTAGGAAAAGTCTTGAAACTCAACATAGCACCATGTGCAAAAGAAAACACCAAGAGCCAGAAACATTCCTTTTTATCCTCTGCTGTGTTAAGTGAGAAAATTCCTTATTCCCCCATTTATCAATCTTGAAAAAACCCACAAAAAATCCTCCATTTATCAATCTGAGTTTTAATTAATATGTATATTTCCATATAAAATAATTTTTTGTTGTCACCCATGTTCCCCTAAAAACACTATGTATTATCATAAATAACATTGTTTGAGACTGCATATATTGCAATTGTTGGAAAACCAAAACAACATAAATCTCCATACAATCAATGTCCACCAAAAAGGAGAATAAATTCTAACAATGCCATGGTTTTCTTACCAATGAAATAAGATTACGCATGTAGTTCATAATTTTCAAATAAGAAAGTACTTTGGCTTTCAGTTACTTATCAAAAAGAAAAGTAAGTACATTTCAGTTGCCCTTTCCATCTCACATCTAAACTATCATATGTCATTAATGAACTCTCTAATTCAACATCTTACATAACCCATGGAGTACAAAAGGCACACACTTTTGAAAATTTTGTGATTATAAGTTTTTGTTTTCTTTTGTTTCATATTAATGAGTACATTGATATAAAGTTATAGCATAAAAATAATGGTATTCCACATTGCAAATATAGAAGACCAGGGAGTACTCAGTAAACACATTTTGAAAATACTAATTTCCAAGCAAACTGTGATAGCAGAACATTTCCACAAACGCTTGGTGGACACATACACAAGAAGTATGTTTCAAACTTAACAAGAGGTATATATATATATATATATTTTTTTTTTTTTGATAAACTCCTCAGCTAGAGGTATATTAAAACCCTCAAAATAAATTTAAAGTTCTTGAATGCATTTTATTTTGTTATTATGTGAAAGAACAGTTCAAAAGTGTTGGTTTATACATGTCTTTTTATTAATAATAATAGTAGCTGATTTAGATTGGCTAGGTATAAAGAATTGAATCAAAAAGAAATCCATTGTGAGAAAAGATAGAAAAAAAATTATTAAATCTTACAATTGGTCAATTAGAATGACTTCCTAGATCATTGATGAGCCATTTTTAGTTTGTAGTTATCGAGCTGGGCACACATCAATTGCAACAGCAATAACATCTAAAATAAATAAATGCCATATTATTGTTGGTTAATATTAAACTAAAGAAGAGGTATGTGAATAAATCTTGCAATTAATTTTTTTGAAAATAAATCAAATTAATATTCCAATTCTTATCGATAAGTGTAGAGTAATTTATATGTTTATGGAACTCGGTAAAAGGAATAAAGCTAAAGGAAGGTGTAGGAAGTGATGAATCATCATTTGATATTTCTTCAATCAAAATAGTTGGATTGATTATCCATTGATAAACATTATCAACAATTTGATGCTCTGGTTTGATTGGTTTGACGATTGTGATAGGCTAAAAACGTATTGACCCATTGTGATAAATTAATTGATTAATTAGTCAAGTTTATTAATTAATCAAATTAACATGCAAACAAGTGGTAGCATAGAAAAATCACCAATTAAACTAAGTCCAGCGAAAAATAAATTGACAGGTGATTTGTTTACGAATGGGGAAACCTACACAACATAAACCCTACCGGGTGATTTTAAGGTCACCACTCCTGAGAATCCACTATTATCAAAACAAGCAGTTACAAGTAAAGGAATCCCAGTACCTTATACCAACCTACAGTTGAACCCTTACCCCAATACCCATTTGGACTTGTTTTGTAGTGACAATCTCTCCTTTTGATGCATGGCTCCTAGTACGTGACTAAACAATTGCGTGGATCATAGTATGCGACTTCAATTACCAACTAGAGAAGGTTGTTGACTGCAAAGTTCTTCAGTTCATCCAGACGATGAAGATCAAGAAGATGCTTGGTCACAAAACCCTACGGTGCACAAACATAACAACTTCTTCACAAGAATGATGAACTAGGGTAAACTTTGTCTCTGGTCACAATTTGCTTGAACAAATTTTGCTCAACTTGTGTCTACTTTGACGGCCCTTAAAATAATCATTTTATATGTCTAAGGTTATGAGAAAAGAAAGCCCAAACACATAATCACGGATTATAGTCAAAACAGAACTAAAAATCTGTTTTTCATAAATCTCGACAGATGCCTAGTTGTCGAGTTGCTGTCGAGCCACATGGCTGAACAGCTCTTTAAACCTCGACAGATGGCTAGCTGTCGAGCTTTAATGATAGGCATTTTCTTGGCTTGAAACTTGAATAGACTTGCATGGCTTCAATACTTGACCTTGAAACAAAGTTTTTTGAAATATTAAACACATCCTAGATTTACGAAATACAAGCAAAGTGCATTTTGTCAAAGGATTAGCCAATTACATAAAATAGTGACATATGTTCCTAACAAGTGAATCACATATGTCCTAACAATCTCCCCCTTTGGCAATCTGTGACAAAACCACAGCAAACAAATGAACATGTGAGAGAAGTCATAAAGGCATCTTTGTGTAAAACAGAAATAATAGATTGCATACACGTAATAAGAAGCATATGCATAAAGAGAGAAAAGAAACAACACATGTAAAGGTAGGTGAAAGAAACATACATCAACATATAAAGAAGATAAGTACAATGTATGTCAATAATGGTCACAAGACCTAAGGTACAAGAATAAATGTATCTAAAGTAGAGAAAAGAAAAAGGTACAAGTAATCCTCACTATATCCCTCAAATATCAACACTCCCCCTATCAAAATGGTCCTATACTAACTCTCCCCTTAAGTATGACTACTCTCATATATAAAACTACTCTTCCTTTTTGTCACGAGTGACAAAGGGTAAGAGTGTAAAGTAGACATCTCATTTGTACCAGAAGAGCTAGCATCTCCATCACCATCATCCTCAGAAGCAGTAGCATCATCATTATCATCCTCAGCATCAGAAGCCTCTGGAGTACGTGGAGGAGAATCAACAAAGCCACCATGATCGCCTGCCGTCGAGCAATATGGCCAACATGAACATTCACCTGATACAACTCAGTGGAGAGTGTATCAAGGCGAGCATCCATGCGCTAAAGCTACGTCATGATGTCTCCAAAAATCACATCGCTCGTAGAAGAGGAGGGAGCAGATGTGGATGGAACGGATCGAGATGGAGCCGAACGGGAGGGAGGAGCTACTGACCTAGACTGCCTCGACCTAAACTGCGCCTCGCTACGTTTAATGGTAGCAGCGTTTATGGCACAAATATGGGTAAAGTGGTCGAACGCTGGAAAGGGAACAAAAAAGTGGCGTAAGATCCTCGTGATAGCGGAAGGAAAGATGAGCTTATCATGGGACGCCGTATCCCTATAGACATCTAAGATAGACAGAATTAAGTGAGAAGGAAAATCTATGGTAAGATGCTCAAGAAGGGACAACAAAAATTAAGCACAAGGCTTTGTGATAAAGTTATAGTGAGAGAGAGGGTGAAGAACAAAAGTCATAACCATGTTAAAAAATCGAGAACCTTTTGCAAAGTCCGAACAGTAAGTGAATTGACTCTCACCTCAATCAGAAGGGCGCTCACAGAAAGCAGATTTGAGCTTATCTTTGGACACAGTCCTCAGACACTCATAACCAGGGTAGTCAAGAAACTCTACCCTAGGAACATGGAGCACATCCGCAACAAGCTGCGGTGTGACAGCAATGCGCGTACCTCGAACGCGAGTATGAAAGAGAGGTACTGAAAAATCAAATCCATGCATGTTGGAGTAAAACTCCTGAATCAGTACAGATAGACAAGTGACCGGGACGTCACATAGTGACACCCAACCCTGACTATGAATGATAGTGGGTAGGTTAGTGTCGGCGAATTTCACCAAAATGACTCGGCGTTCAGAATGAATGCCTTGTTGAGAAAAGTTCTCTGAGAAAGCCTTTCGGGCATCCTCATCACGGAACCAGATATGTGATGGAGTAGGATCAAAGGAAGACGATGCCTCGGAACGAAGAGGGTTCCAAGATGGAGCAGGCTTATGTTTAGGTGCTATAGACACGACTAATGTAAATAGAAAAGAGAAGGAGAGAGAGAGACAATTAGAAAAGTTCCAATACATTTCAAATATAACAAGTATATTGAAAAGAGAGTATGTATGTATGGGAAATGCATAAACATGTGACATGCAATATAAAAAGTATCATGGGCTCAACCCAATCCAATCATACTAGCACACAATCAATTTACACACATCTAAATGCATGATAATACTGTTATAATACTTATGTGATGCAATGTATGAGATTTTAAACTCATTTAATCAAAAACCCATCCCAAAATTTCAACAAAAACTCATCAATTTTGAAAAACCCCAAAATTTTTCAAAAACCCTAAAACGTAGGTTTCAAAACGTGAAATGCATGTAAATGAAAGATTAGAGACTCACCAAGTGAAGAAAAAACTTGAGAAAGCTTGAAAATCGCTTGAGAGTGACGTTTGGAGTGACTGAGTGAGTTTTGGGAGGTGAAAAGACAAGTCTGTCAAAAGAGAGATCGAGACAAATGAGAATGAAATCACGTTTCGCACTTAAATAGGAGCCCAGTAAATCTTGATAGATGAAGGTGTCGAGATAGGTGTCAAGCAAGAAGGCGTCAACAGATGAAGCTGTCGAGGATCTGTCGAGGGACAAATGAACAAAAGGCTAAAAGACACTCGATCGATCCACCAACTGTCGAGAAGCTATCGAGAAGACAAAAGGTTTCTCAATCGATCCACCTAGCTATCGAGATTGCGCTAAGAAGAAGTTGAAAAGCTCGATAGATAGCCAAGTGTAGAGGAGGTGCTGAGAAGCTGTCGAGATTGCTTAAAAATAGTTTTTCAAGAAGAGAAAAACACAGATATGAATGCAATCAAGCATGCAACTCAACCAATGATCCAATCAACATTTTGAATTCTCAAAATCATCTCTCAACAACAATTTTAAGCTCATAGATCCCAAACACACACACACACACACACACACACACACACACACTAAACAGGTCTAACCAATTTTATATTTCCAAAATAAATCAAGACAGTTTAGTGAGCATACATTAACACATATAAAACCTTGTGATGGCCAAAACACATTGTACCTGCACATGTATCAAGAGTAGCAAAGAATGTTGAGTGTTGTGTGTGAAAAACATCGCAAGATTGCATAAGTGTATACATATTATGACGATTTGAGATATGAGAAAATCACTTTAACTCACATACAATCATAACTGTTTGATGTGGATTGTCAACTTTGAGGTACATCCTATAACTCCCACATCTCCTAGAATACACGCTTGCAATCATATAAAACATTTTTATTCTTTTTGCTTTTTATTTTTCTTTGCATATTTTTCTTTTTAAGCAAATCATGAATGAGCATATAAGAGATAGAAAAGAAATACCCAATTATGTTAAGCATTTAACATTTCAATTTTACTATGCCGAAGTACACAAATGTCATTGACATTGCACTTTTGCTATGCCAAAGTATACAGATGTCATTTCATGATTAGCGGGTAACAATGGTGAGATGGTTATTTATGCTTTTCTCTTAGGATTTTCTAGTCCTTCCCGTCAAAAAGAGTGATACGAATGTTAAATACAAGAGATAACTTAATCTTACTCATCACAAACACGAATCATAAAGCTTACTTGCTTAGTTATGCATATAGATGCTCATCTAAGCTACAAAAGATACAAAGTTTAGAAAATTTTGTTTGAATGGCCATCCAAGATACACATGTACCAATGTACACATAACACATACTGTTTCTATATTTTTCTAATTTTTCAAAATATGTTTTTTTAATTTTTATATCAAAAACAAAATAAACAAAACTGAAAACAAACAAACAAAAAAAAACATGTTAAATAAAGCAAAGCATAAAACTAGACTGGCTCAAAATAAAAGCCAAACACACAAGTTATGCAAAAACAAAAATACGAAGAGAGAGAAGAAAGTGATAAAATCACTTGGAGCCCTTTTCCTTCCACACCTTGGAAGAACCTTTTCGTCTAGCAAATCCTTGATTCGGCGGTGAGGGAGAAAAATTGAAATCGTTCAAGTTTGAAAGGAATATGAGGGCTTTGAGAAGATCTCCAAGGGGAGCAAGAGAGGATGGAAACTGATTCTGGTTTCCTGATGCGATCATACCGTTGCTCTGTTGAGTGGCTAACCACTTATAGCAGTTTGGTCGAGTATGATCGGCAACTCCACAATGATGACAGAGATGCTGCTTCTTCTGTTTAGGCTTTTGAGAGTTAGCCTTCTTAGCCCTAGGGTTTTTAACTTCTTTCTTATCTTGCTTAGGGTGTGCTCCTAAGATAGATTTACCATTGTCTATGTTTTCACTAGCTAAATCAGTTTTAACATCATTGTTCTCAATTTCAACATTATTAGCAGGAGGAACAAAAATAGTAGAACTAATAGAAGCAATACTAGGAGAAGAGAAATCATACCCTAAACTGGTTCGATTAGAAGCAGATTTCTGAATGTTGAACATCTCGTCAAGTTTCTCGCTTTAAGTCCTTTCCAGCTGAGCTCTGACTTGGAACAGTTTTGCCTTAAGCTTCTTAATCTTCTCAGCCAAAAAGTTGTTCTCAAACCTCAGTGCCCTAATAGTTTGCATAAGCTGTGTGGATTTCATCTTGTTCATCCATCTTCTCCAACTTGGACTCCACCAATTCCTCTTTTTCATCCACATCTTCAACAATCCCCTCAGTAGGATTGATAGTGGCAGTGAAGGCATTTAAGATTCCGTCATCCTCATTTTTGGAGTCATCCTCAGCCTTAGTGTCGCTTAGAGTAGCAGTAAGTGCCTTGCTCTTCCCAATGATCTTGAGATATGTAGGACACTCCTATTTTATGTGACCGAAGCCTTGACACCCAAAGCACTTAGGTCCTGCGAGAACAGTATACTGACTGCCATCTCTAGCATCCTTCTTCCCTTTGTCTTCGTTCTTAGACTGAGAAGAACTTGATTACCTACGGTCTTTGTCAAAGCCCTTTTCATTTGCATTCTTCATAAACTTCTTGAATTGCCTGGTGATGTAGGACTTCATCTTAGAATCTTCATCGTCTGAAGACTCATCAGTATCACTGCTCTTGGCCTTCAATGCCATGCTCTTGCCCTTACCCGACTTACCAATCCATGTTAACCCTAGCTTATAGGCCTTTAGATTACCAATCAGCTCTGTCAAAGGGATCTTGTCAATGTCCTTTGATTCCTCGATCGCGGTGATCTTTGCATGGAATCTCTCAGGTAGAGATCTGAGCACTATTCTCACAATCTTGGGTTTAAGAATAGTTTTCCCAATATTGAAAGCTGAGTTCACTATGTCCTTAAGCTTGGCATAGAACTCATCAAATGACTCATCCTCCTCCATCTTAATCTCTTCAAAGCTTGTAGTGGGCCTCTGAAGTTTTGAATCTTTGACAGCCTTGGTTCCGTTATAGGTTGTCTGAAGAATGGTCGATGCCTCCTTAGCAGTTTCAGTAGAGGATATCTTTTTGAACTCCTCATTAGTGACCACACTGAATAAAGTATTTAAGGCCCTGCTGTTGAAGTTTGCCGCCTTGATCTTGGCATCATTCCAATCGGCCGACGCTTCCTTTGGCTTGGTCCAGCCAATCTTTATAGCTTGCCACACCTTCGCATCTAAAGATTGCAAGAAAGCTCTCATGTGTACTTTCTAGTATGCATAGTTAGTGCCATCAAATAAAGGAGGTATAATCGAATACTATCCTCTATCCATGACAAACAGGGGTCAATGGATCAACACAACAAAGATTAACCCTAATCAGAGTGTGCCTGCTTTGATACTACTTGATATGCCAAAAACGTATTGACCCCTTGTGATAAATTAATTGATTAATTAGCCAAATTTATTAATTAATCAAATTAACATGAAAACACATGGTAGCACAAACAAATCACCAATTAAACTAAGTGCAGCGGAAAATAAATTGACATGTTGATTTATTTATGAATTGGGAAAACCTACATAGCAAAAACTCCACTAGGTGATTTTAAAGTCATAACTCTCGAGAATCCACTTTTATCAAAACAAGCGGTTACAAGTAAAGGAATCCCAGTACCTTATACCAACTTATAGTTGAACCATTACCCCAATACCCAATTGGACTTGTTCTGTATTGACAATCTCTCCTTTTGATGCACGGCTCTTAGTATGTGACTAACCAATTGCGCGGATCTCAGTACGCGACTTCAATCACCAACTAGAGAAGGTTGTTGGCTGCAAAGTTCTTCAATTCATCCAGACGATGAAGATCAAGAAGATGTTTGGTCACAAAACCCTACGGTGCACAAACACAGCAACTTCTTCACAAGAATGATGAACTAGAGCAAACTCTGTCTTTGGTCATAATTTTCTTGAACAAACTTTGCTCAGCACTTGTGCAACTTGTGTCCACTTTGACGGCCCTTAAAATAATCCTTTTATATGTCTAGATTTGTGAGAAAAGAAAGCCCAAACACATAATCACGGATTAGAGTCGAAACAGAACTGAAAATCTATTTTTCATAAACCTCGATAGATGCCTAGCTGTCGAGCCATGGGGTTGAACAACTCTTTAAACATCGATAGATGGCTAGCTGTCGAGCTTTAACGACAGATACTTTCTTGGCTTGAAACTTGAATAGACTTGCATGACTTCAACACTTGACCTTGAAACAAAATTTCTTGAAGTATTAAACACATCCTAGATCTACCCAAATATAAGTAAAGTAGGTTTTGTTAAAGGATTAGCCAATTACATAAAATAGTGACATATGTTCCTAACAAGTAAATCACATATGTCCTAATAGATTGCATTATGATGGTCAAACATGGCAATCTCATGTTGATTAAAAATAACAGCCTGTACTTTATTTCCCTATATAAGTAGAATTGTTAGATGTGAGAGGGTGAAAATCAGCATCTATCTTACAAGCACTATTACATAAAATTTAAAAAATAGATTGTTTATTTACTTGGCTATTAGCCAATATGAGCCTCATATATTTGGTTGGGCTTTGCTATGATGTACGTGTCATTGTCTTTTCAGCAACAACAACTTTCACCTTCCAATTTCTAGTTTTTGGATTAATGTCTTTAATAGAATTATATAGTTTGCGCATCCTATTGAGTTAACAATGGAAATAAGAAAAACAATCATTAGCTATAGTTAATAGTACAATATTTAATAAGAATGATCTGGATGTTGATCAAAATGATAAGCACCAAGCAAAAGCATATAAGGAGATGCAATTGTAATAAAAGCAAATTAATGAAAAAGAGAGAGAGAGAGAGAGAGAAAGAGAGAGAGAGAGAGAAGCTAAGCAAATTACTTGGTTTATTTGAAATAGCTTTCAAATATGAAAATCAATTTACCAGCACTAATAGTTCTCTATAGAAAATGTTCTTTGTGTAACTGTCATTAGAACCATCAATAGAAGTTGGTCGAATAAGAACTCTAACAGAATTTGCAGTTTTTTCTCTAGATAATGCTACATAGAGTTGTCCGTGAGAAAAAATTGGTTGAGGTAAATATATTCCCACATAATCCAGCGTTTGTCCCTGGGCTTTATTTATTGTCATAGCAAAACTTAGTCTAATGGGAAACTGGGTTCTTTTGAATGGAAATGGTTGCTTTTCATTTTGAAGAGGCAAAAATGGAATCCTTTGCAGAAAAACTCTTTCACCACGATAATGACCTACAACAATTTCTGCATCAATTACATTTAGTTTAAATTGACAATAAATCAATTATGTTCCATTGCATAATCCTTGAGAGGGATCAATGTTTCTAAGCAATATGACAAGGAAATTTGGTTTAAGCATTAATTCATGTGGAGGAAGTCCATTTGGTGTTAAACTATTTAAGAAGTCTTCTTGTAGACCTTGTTTAGTTCTATCTATGGTCTTATCAAAGTTATAATATCGAGTAACGTCACCCAAAAACTTTTTTATAAGCAAGTTATTTATCTCATCAACACAATCATTTTTAGGTGTTGAAATAGCTCTATTAATCATAAGGTGTAAATTTCTTGGATAATTATTTATATTTAAAAATATAGCATCTATCAAAGCAGTTAAAGAGGTCATGTCATCTATGTATGGTATAATCATGGTAGTTGGGAGATTTATTGTATCATCAATAACTATTTGTTCTGTTCCATTTCCTACTCGTAACAAGTAATCTGAAAAAGTAGGATCTAATTGTGCTCTCATGTTTTCAGTTAATTTGATCTTTTCTAATGTAGGCCATAAATATGACTTGACTAAGCTAGCATCAATTGTTTCTTGTCTTGATGCTTTTGGAACAACAGGTAAGACCTGACAGAATTCACCTCCAAATACAACTACTTTGCCCCAAATGGTAACTTAGATTCATTTATATCTTATAGCATCTTATCTAAAGCTTTTATTGTTTGCTTCTTGACATTGGTGCTTCATCCCATATAATTAACTTTGAAGCTTGTAGAAGTTTGGCTAGTCCACTTTGCTTGCTAACACAACAAGTTATACTGTTCTCAACATCGAGAGAAATCTTAAATCGTGAATGTGCTGTTCGACCCTCAGGTAGTATGGAAGCAGCCACTCCTGTTGATGCAGTTGCAAGAGCCACAAGGTGTTTTGATCTTATTGTGGCAAAAAGAGCTCTGTAAAGAAAAGTCTTTCTTGTTCCACCAAGTCCATCAATGAAAAATGCCCTAGGTGTATTTGAGAAAACCTTTTCTAATATTCTTTCATATGCATATTTCTTTTTTGCATTTAGTGATTCAGTTGTAAGTAGATCTTCTTCTGAAATTGATATCTTTAGTTCATCATGAATCTCCCTTGATCGCATTTGATCTTCATCAAAAGCAACCTTAAAATCAACCAAGTTATAACTATTTATATCTTTTCCCATTGATTCAAGTGTGGAAGCAATACTTTGCAAGACTCTTGTTCTAACATTGAGTACAACACCATTGAGTTGTCTAAAGTCCTTAGACATCACTTGTTCAAACTTGTTCCATAATAATTTGGGGTTGCTAGGATTAAAGTAGACTAATATTGTAGCATACAACGCCTCAAACTATATGGCATTTGATACATAGATGCTTCTTCAAAGCACTTGTCTAAACTATTGTCAGCTTCTAGCAGTCCACATAACAAAGCAGCTTCACGAAATGTTGAAGCTATGAAACCACCAATAGTTTTTAAGTCTTCAAATGATGTTGGTCCTCTCACATGATTCAACAACAATCAAAAATAATATCTTTCACCCTCAACAGGATTTGCTACAACAATTCTAGCAATCACATTTTTCTTTTTTCTTGGAGTCCATATTTTATCTCGTTGATTCCATACAAACTGCTTTGGAAATTCTTTATACAATAGCTTACGTGCATTTTCATCCATCTTATTTCTACAAAAAAATAGTCGGCGTTGATCTTGAAGAGGAATCATCTCTTGATCTTGAAGAGGAATCATCTCTCAGAACACGACTAAGATCATCATATTTTCTAAAAGTAACAAAGTGTTGGCCTTCAAGATGTAATTGTAAAATATAAACTGATGGATACATCTCATTTAATGCAAAACCATAAATTCTCCACATTGCTTCAAGAGGAGTTATTCAACGTGCTGATTGAAATCTTTCAATTTTATCTATATCTTGTGAATTATCTTCTGGAGTAACATGAGAAGCAACATGATCATGCCCCTTATATATATATATATATATATATATATATATATATATATATATATATATATATTTGTATAGATATTTAACCGCTTTGATTGTTGAACATATCTCTACATTTATATGGCAATCAAATTTTGCAAGCAGGTAAGCATTATATGGTACAACCCAACGGTTATCTAAATCTTTTCTCCTGACCTTAACGCTTGTACCATCATCCCGGCGGTTACATTTGGGGAATGAATCATTGCCTATAGTAGTTTGCTCACAAAAATCTCTTGGATAATGGTTCTTGCATCGACCAATTCTTTTCATACATATGTTCTCCGGATTTAGAGCACCACAAGGACCATGCATCATGTGCTTCACAACAACTTAATATAGGTGTGGATTTTTATCTTTGTTTGGAAGTTCTGCTAGTACAATATCATCAAATGTATCAGGCGCAATAATTTTCCAATATTTCTTTAATATGATTAAGAAATGCGCATAGAAGTCCTCCTTTTTGATTCTCAATTACATATACATATGTAGCAACCACTCCAAATACTTGTTTCTTAAATAATTCAATTTTCAGCTCCTCTAATTTTGCTCTAAAGACCCGGGCAATCAAATTAGGTCGATTTTGTGCTTCTTCTCCTAATCGTAACTCTTGTTTAATTTCTGGCCAATTTGGGTTGCATGTCATAGTGAGAAAAATATCTAGTTTTCCAAAGTGTTGCACCAATGCCATTGCATCCATGTACCTCTTTCACATATCCCTTGGTCCACCTATGAATGAAGTTGGCAAAATTATTCTACTTCCAACTTTGGAACCACGCGTTTCACCCACATGAATGCTATCAATAATGCCTTGATAGGCCTAAGCTTGAATCTCATCTTGCTTGTTTCGAAAAAAATCTAATCTAGCTGTTTCAATTTTGATATACATGTCAACAGCATATTGTTAAAAGAGCCAACTGAATGCAACAAGATTGATTTGATGAAAACTCTTATTTTATAATTTATAGCAATAATATTCATGGCATGAGACCACACCTATTTTCTTCTTCTTCTCTAGTACTGAAAATATAGTTGCATAATGTTAGAAGCTAAATAATCCTATATGTTAAGTTACAAGCAACAACACTAATATTTAAGATAATGTTTACCTTTCATTTTCTTGTTAATTAGTTCTGTGTCAGAGCTTAATTCACATGGATTAATTAATACTTCAACTTGAGAAGGTAAATATTTCTTTCCCTTTTCAACTCTTTGTGTTCCTTGATGCCAACCAGTATCTCCACAGGGGAATAACAAAGGATATTGTAAAGGTTCATAACAACCAAAGTAGTATTGTACCCTATGGCTACTCCCAGAATAACTATAAACAATAATGTCCCGACTACTATAGTCTCTTGAACTATCTTCTTCAACCCATATTGCAGCTACTTGTGAAAGCTGAAGGAGTGTTATAGACACGTTGGTCTAATGCAGCATCTGATCTTATATGAATACAAAGATCTTTCAAAGTTGGTATATTCTTAAGAGAATGAAAGAATGCACAATATAGGTTTAGTTTTAATATATCTATTATTTGGGTTAGAATTGATGAGTTTAATCGATCTGAATTATATAGTCTGTTTTGTACTTCATGTTTAGTATCATAGAAATATAATTGCAAATACGAAGGATGATCATCTAATGGCAGCAAGTCATTTATATGATGGTACACTTGGCCTTGAACCCTGAATGTGTATATGCCCTTGTTTCTTTTACAAAAATTTTGGTCATATTTGACACCCAAGGATGTGCATGCAAATGTGTTATTATAAGTGTGAATATATTTGAGGAACTCTATTGATTCTTCTGAATTAGAAGTGAACAGCCTATAGAGATCATTAAGAACACCATTGGAGACCAAGCAAATCTCTCCATCAGAACAACAAAATCCTTTAGGCTCATGATAGAACCTTTTTGCTTGACAATTCATACATGCCGATACGGGTAACAAAGTATCTGCTTGGAAGAGTATACTTTGAAAGACAGATCTAAGATTTTTGCAACTTCAAATTTTTCTGAATGCAATACAAAGAAGATAGACACCAAGAGTAACAAGAACCTATTAATTCAAGTTTAGTTGTAAACTAAAAGAAATCTAAAATCCTTAGAAGGACAAGTATCTAAAACGTATAGCCTAGTAGGGGTAGTATTTTTTTATCTATGAGGTATCGTACCTATACAGCTTTGCACTAATTTTGTTGGAATCGAACTGGTTACTCCATTGGAGCATGATCCTATTTTGAATGACATTTCATTATTCAAAACTTTAATGCAAATCTCATAGAAATATGGAAGACTTAAACTATTTGACTAACACTTACCAACTTCAAAGATGCTGTGCTCACTAATTTGCTTCTTTCCTTTATCAGATAAGTTTAGCATCATCATGTGGCAGTGTCAGTTTTCTAAAAGTTCAAATCAAGGGAATAATTGGTATTTCAGGATATTAAGAAGCCATATCTATGGCTAGAATAATATTTTTAGTAGTCAATTTTTACCTATATTCGTTTGAGAATCTTCATTGATTAGTATACCATGATTGCTAACCGGAACAAACTTTCTACAACTATGACTTTCAGCAGCACATATCTTAGATTTTTTCTTAAGCATTTGTTCATTTCTATTATAAACTGTTGCAATACATTGCTTTCTTTTCATCCCACATTCCCATTTACTGATATCTTCTTCTACTAAAATGTGCATTCTAGGACCATCAACCTCTTTAAAAGTTTCCACACTTGCAATCGAAATGATTTGAGCATTCTTAATAGCTTCTTTTGCAAGAGCTGTTCTTTGTGCATATGCTTCCCTCCTTATTTTGCAAATATCTCTTTTTCTCTCCTCAGATAATGCACTATACAAATACCAATACTTTGCTCTCTTTTGTTGTCCTCTAACACCTTTATTCATATTAGGTAACAGCAAATTAACACCACATGTCTAGATCAGATGAAAAGTGTATTGTTTTACATATATAAACTTACATTGATAGTTTGTGATTGCTTCTTTTGCAAGAGCTTTCTTTTGTGCATATGCTTCTCTCCTTTTCTTGCAAAAATCTTTTTTTTGTTCGTTAGATAATGTACCATACCAATATTTTGTTCTCTTAGGACCTTTTCTAATACCTTTATATTTATAAAAGAAGAAAAAAAATTAGCACCATCTTTAAAATTCAATCTAAAAAACTATTGTTTTCATATACTTAAACTTACCTTTTTCTTTGAAGTAGTAACAAAGGGATCTGCTGGATTTGTAATGATTGTATCATTATTATTATAGTTTATCACTTCATTAGATGTTGATTTGCTTTTCCTTTTTTGGCTAGAACAGTACGAATTCCTCTTAATTGAGGTATTATCTAAATCTTCACTCTCCATGTAATTCTAGGCTACCATGTTTTGATTCAAAAAAAAAAAAGGGGGGGAAATTAAGAGGGCAATAAATGATAACAAAGTTGGGAACAAACAAGAACAACAAAATCAATGAGAAAGATAAAACAAATATCCACAAATTTAGAATTAGAAAACAAAAAGCAATATACAAAAAGGAAAAAATAACATGTAATAGTAAACGATAAACAATAGAATCATTATACATTCCAAAGAGAAAGTTCACAAATTGAGAACAATTTCATCTAATTTGAAGCCTTAATTGTACTTACTTGTTGCTTTGGAGATCAAGTACTATCACAATCTAGAAAGTAAAGTCTTAGATGAACTGCAACACATGCAACATTTATAAAGATAACACCATGAACTTACAAATAAAATATAAAATAATATAAAAAGAATGCACACACACATAAACAAAGGATAAACTAAATATAACAACCAAAAAAATGCATCATCTAAAAAATGATTATATCTCTTCACAAAAGGCTTGCATCATTTTTTAGATTAACTTTAGCAGCAAGCATTCCTTTACACGTATAAGTCCACCATATGCCATAGTCAACCATCTCTTTAGGTAATATAGACTGTCTTTCAAACACAGCTTTGTTTCTAAAAAACCAAATAATCAAAATAAGGCAAGGAATAAGACACCTTTCATCAAAACTATAGGCAAGAAATTATCAAAATCATGTTCAAAATAATTGGTAATCGCTAAAAGGTTATTGAGGTTGCAACAAATCAAACCTTGATGCTACAAGCAAACCACATTGCTCTGGCAATTGAAAATTGAACAAGCAAAAATAAATGATTCAAAGTTTCTTGATTCTCTATCTCTATAAAACATAAGCTGAAGATATACTTCGTCTTTTGTGTAGTGAGTAGAGCATTTTGAACCAGTTTCAACAAGACCGCTAATAGTGAAATTGAGAAGGTAGTCAAATTTTATGAAGTAGATTGTAAACGGCATAATCAAAACTTATTTTCTATACTGATAAATACATTAACATTGGCCATTTGAGCTTAAGCCAAAAAAATAAATAATTTTGTAACTCCATACAATTACTATTAACGTTCCCATTAAATTTTTAAGGTATAGCCAATTATGTTCCTTGTTTACAAGGCATAGTAGGTTATCACAAATTGTATTGAAAATTCTACAGGTAGCTAATCTATATTATACACATCAAGAATTAAACTTTCTACAAATCCACAAAGGAAAAAAAAAATCATACAAAGATCTAGAATGAACCAATAAGCGATACAAAGCATAAAAATTAGACACTTGGCAAAATTGTATTTATTAAAAAAAATCTTGAAAATATAAATCAGAATTGAACAATTTAACTTCATTACCTCTGAAAACTCTGAAAATTTCACAAGATCAATAGAAAAACAATATTCCATCATTTACAAACTAAAACAATCAAACCTCTAAAATTAGCCATACAAAGCGCAAATGAAAGAGTTTTTTTTGTAATTTATGCTTAAATGTTTCTATTGTGTCATAAGTTGTTTTCTTGATATATTAAACCATCATTCTCCATATACACTGCCTATTTCACAAAGAATGCTATTGGTTTGGCATTTAAAAAAAAAAAAAAATTATGAATAAAATACTTGCAATTAGGATAAACTAAGAAATACACATATAGCCAAAGTTTGGCCAAATTAAGGTCATAACAAAGACTAATCTCACACACTATACAATTAACACCAATAATACAATAACAGTTATAGAAAGTTGTTTATAGAACTTACACACAATAGAAAACACATAAATCATACGTATAGACAATTTTCATAGACTTAAACAATGGAATTTGTATGGATTACTCATTAACAACTGTCAAAAATTAATATTCTCTAAGAACTATTGAGCAAAATAATAACATGATGAGTTTAAATGACTTCTATAATTGAGTAAAACATGCATATTTCTCTTACATTTTTCACAAATGAGCAAGATTTCCTAATTTAGCAGGCTGAGCTCCAATTAGATTGAGATCCTTTAGCTAGCTGTCATACCAGATAAAAAAAAAAAAATATGAAACAATAATATAAAATATTTGTTTTAAAAAAAATCACCAAATTGAAAACAAAATTAAACTGAAGAGAGATATAAAATACCAAATGTCACACTAATTTTTTAATATTGTTAAAAAATGAATTAATATGTTGTAGACCCCAGATTAATAGAAGAAGGGGAAAATAAAGTATGATGAATATATACTATTTGTTTTACTCATCTCAATTTGGTCACTCTACATCCCAAATTCCAAAGTAAACACTATCAGAAAACAAAGCTGACCTTAATAACATGCATGTATAAAAATAAACATTCAACAACCACTCCATATTTCTTCATCAAATGTTTAATGGAACTAAAATAGAATGATTATCAATCTTAAAAAAATCAATCAACCCATAGACTCCATATTTCTTCATCAAATATTTAATAAAAAATGAAGCAACGGAACTAAAAGAGAATGATAAATAAGTTTTTAAGAAATCAATCAACCCATAGAGAAGAGAACGGAACTAAAAAAGAATGATAAATCAGTCTTAAAAAAATCAATCAAGCCATAGAGAAGAGAACTTTAGAGAGAGATACATGTATTGTGATTAGCTGAGAATGCCGAACCATAGAACATCAAAAAGTTTTATCTGATCCTCTACTTCTCTCTCTCAACTTCCAAGAAACCCATACCCACCCACAATCTCCACCAACAATCTCAACTTCCAAGAAACGCACATAACCCACGGCCATCCTTTAAACCACACAATCCTCTACCCCTATAAACCTATAGCCCTTTGTCTTTAAGCCTTATCTCCCCAAATATGTACGAATTGCAACAGTACCACACATGTACTCAGCTAAGCTTATCTCTTTGTCAGAGTCTGCTAGAAGAAGAACATATTTCTTCCACTTTTGCCCACCAGACTTGCTTTTCTGTCCCACGCAAAAATGTTTGGTGAACTATAAGAGATAAGAGATGTGGTCGTGGGTTATGTGCTTTTCTTTTAAAAATTTATATTAAACCATATAAGCCCAAATAAAACAATAATAAGATATAGAGAAAACAAATAGTAAGATGAAAGCTTTTCCTTTAAGCCTATATAAGCCCAAATAAAACAATGATAAGATAAAGATAAAGTAGTAGAGTGTAGATAAAGGCATGAGATGAAATGGTGAGTCTTGAGCAGTGATTGACAAAACCAAAAATTCACTGTAGAGGCATTCACACTTTTTATATAGTTAGTAGACAAAAAGTGTAGCGTAATATAATTAGAACTAACGGAAGATGTCCTCATATGTCTTCAAGTAATGCCAAAAGTAAATCCCCTAAAAGCCACTGATAAGAAATCTGCACAAACATAAAAACAATACTACATTAAAATCGTAAAGTAAAAACATTAACTATGTTATAAAAAAGATTTCTAACAATGCATTAAAAGTAGCCACACCAACGAATTAAAATCACAACTGCTAATGTATAAGTTGTAGAAAGCAAATATAAATTTTCAAGTGTAATATAATACAATTAGTTTCAAATAATGCATTAAAAAAAGTAGTCACACAATGTAGTGTGGGTCAATTGCTAAAATAAAGTACTAACCAATAAATGTTTTAACTTGAAGATGAACCACCCCCATAGGTAAGAGCGTCGTCATAACCCTTATTCCTCAAAAAGTTAAGAATATTCTTTTGGACCTTTTCTTGCTTAGCTTGTGCCTCTTGGTCCCTAGCACACTCCTCTTGGTTCCTAGCTCTTGCCTATTTGAGCTCAATTATCTTATTTTCTAGCCATTGGATATACTCCATCGAGGGATTAGATGAGGCGGTGGTTACTAGGGAAGAGGAAGGTCTCATGCTAGGTCCTTTTATAATACCGGACTTCTTCTTAAAAACCAAGTTTGAGATCTCCTCTTGTGTAAGGGGAATTGCATTAGGATCTTGACAATGATCCTCTTGCACTTTGAGAATATTTTCCTATCATTTGGAAAAGAGAAAGAAACAAACAATCACAACATTAATACTAAGATATGTTATAGCTTTACAAACATGATAGGGATGGAATGATACACATACATATGTCGTTTCATCCTCATGGTGTATCCACATATTTGTATTTGGATTGAAATGAACATCTTTGAAGATTTTTGCCAATTCAAGAACATGACCGTTATTATTATTTGTCTGATTAATTAACATTTGAGTGTTAGATAGATATAGTTAATTAATCACAACATGTAATATACTAAAGCTTAAGAAAATGAAAAAACAAGCACCTCCTCATCAACCCTAACAACAATTGTCTTTGTCTCGCATCTATGTTTGCCTGAAATTTTCTTCCTATTTTCAGAGTTCTTTCTTGATTTTTTTGTAATAAACAACATTCAAGATATTTATTAGATCATGAATAAAACAGTATACATTTACTTCATTTAAGTATTAATCTAATTAGTTAACAACATAATATAGTAAATATTGGATAATAATAATATACGCATAAATAATTTACCTGCCATTCCTCATTGGTCCATCTCCCATCAATGAGTTTAGGCCACTGCTCAAGTGTGGCATTCTTTTGCGGGTGGCTTCTTGCATAGTCAGCATCATGAGATTGTACGAGCTTTTTATAAGCCTGATGCAACTTGTTGGAGCTTCAACTCAATAATCTTTCACATTTTGTATTTAATGTTTTTATTACCAAGTTGGAATCTCCTTATAGCTCAAACTAATTCTATAAAATGAAGTGTATATGTATTATAAAAATATTATTATATGAATTTAATATGCTTAGTGACAACAAAGACGAGTTAGACATTATCAATGTAAATTCACTGCGATATTTTGAAGCACCACATCTCTAGTAGCAGTATTCACACTTTTCCAATTTTTCATGTTGTAACTAGACAAATTATTTCACACTTGTATGCCAATTTGATTGACAAGTTTGCACGCATTCTTCCCAACAGGCACATCATACTTTGCAGCTATACGTACTGACAGCTTACCACTTTTTTCAACAAGTGCCCGTATTGCTATACCATGTGTTGTTCCATGGGTATTTCAGCTAGTAGATCTTATTTAAACATTATTAATGTTAAAAAATTATACATTCCATGTACATTATAGCTAAATTAAGTGAAGTATAATCTCAATAGTAAAACATGGTGCAGTTGTACTTAAGTATGTTCTATGTAATTACCAGTCGTGCTAGTTAATGCGCCGGTAGTCTGCGTCGGTAGTCTGCGCCTCCGCACTAGAAGAACTTTGGGCGGGAGGATTTGCTTCAAGAAGTGTTTCTGTAGATTAGACCACCGGGATAGATGCCTCACCCGAGCTTGTAAGTCGTCCTTGTGCCATCTGTAACTAACATACATACATATAATGGAAAAACAAAGTCATTACAAATAATGGAACAACAAAGTTATTATCATCTATTGTACCCTATAAAACATCTATTGTACCTTATGGATTACAGAATTAGATGACTCGTCATCATTGTCATCATCACCAATAGGTGGTACATAATCATCATCTACCACAATACTAGCTCTACTTCTTTTCCCTTTCGCATAATTGGACTAAGCAGAATCCTTTAGAGAAGTTGAGATGTGCTTCAATCCCAAAGCATCAATTCTCTCTTGGTTTTGCCTCATTCTATCCAATCTTGCCATCTCATACCTCGGTATATTATGAGTGTATGCATTTTTGGGCATTTTTTGAAACTATGTATTGACATGAAAGATAAGTACAATTGCTACTAACTTAACATCATAGTCCACTCCATTATCCATATCAAGCAATTCATAAGTGCAAAATTTGAACACAATTGCTACTAACTTAACACAACAAATGACCACATCAATATCCATATCAAGTTCAAGATAAGTACAAAACATCTCAATAACAATTACTACTAACTTTACATATCATAGTCCACACCATTATCCGTATCAAGCAATTCACAAGTGCTAAATTTGAACACAATTGCTACTAATTCAACACAACAAATGACCACAATAATATCCATATCAAGTTCAAGATAAATACAAAGCAATGTAGATGCATGCCGTTAGGTCAAACCACATTAGTAATGTGTTCTCATTTTCTCTTGCTTCCACACTTTTTTTTAATCCACAATATACATCATTATTTTTTATTTGTTAGATTTTAACATGGGATAAGAGCTATTTTTTTGCGGCCTTCAATAGGGTTCAAACAATTTATTATCAACCATCCTTTGACTCAATAACCGTTGACAATTGTTCAACCTAGCATTGCTGCCTTCATTGGGATTAGACCCAATCAACCACCATCCTAGCATTTTCACAACACTTTCTCTTAGATTGCCCCAAAACCTCCATTTTTGTAACCCCTTGATAGAATTCTAAAAAATCTATTGATAGCCAACTGAAAAACCCAAAATAGTTGGACACATTGCCTAAAGTGATGAACACATCCCTTATTATCTAATGCATCAAGCACAACTTTACTTAAACGTTGGCATCCGCAACACGTGGCACACATGCCTAGCCACTGCATCTACCATGTTATCCATGGTCATCCATGATGTCGCGGAAGCTTGAAGAAAGCACACACGATACTCTCTTGATGGAACATAAACTAAACTATTAGCTTCTAGTAGTAAATGTAACACCCCATGATTTTATTACTAATTTAATTATTATACGTAAATTAAAAAGGAGGCCCACATTTAAATGCATTTAATTGATTTGGGCCTAAGATATTAAAAATAAGATAAATACTATGAAATATGAAGCCCAAGTGAGGTGGCATAAGTAAATATATGGGCCTTGATAAGCTTTTTTTAAAAAAAAACTCTAGTCTTTTACTTCTTAAGCTACACGTGTATTTGCTAATGGGGCTTCCTTTTGCTTCAGCGGCAACACACCATTGAACCTTGCTTTGCTTCGCTATGTCTGTGAGTGGAGACTGTAGGTATGGCTCTCTTCTGCTCTAAACTTAGGAAGGTTGAAATACTCAATGGCTAGCTTTTGTTCCCACTTTTATAGCATCTGTTATTGGCATACCTAATAGAAAAAAAATAGGGGTTGCTATTATGGATCTAAAGCTAGGATAATTATATTAGAACAAGGGTGCTTTGTGGTTTATATATAATTGTTTATAGTCTCACTAATTCACCGCCATGGTCATTGTCCATATACGTGTCCAGCAATGTCCTTATGTCCAGCAGCATCAAGGGAATAATAGGCAATTGGATTGATAAATTAAGAATACTATTCGTGGCTTCCAATATTAGATTGGATAGATATAATGTTAGAGTGGATAGATATGAATAAATCATATGGCTGTTACATTCAGGTTGATTAAATATTCATTATTCGACTATATTGAAGTTTCATGAATACCTATGATTACATTAATGGAAAATCTGATTAGGCAGCAATATTTTTAT